>CM050174.1:46839616-47299616 GCA_027410445.1 Discoglossus pictus
ATTGTCCTGCTGGAAGGTGAACCTCCGGCCTAGCTTCAAATCACACACAGAGTGGTACAGGTTTTGCTCAAGAATATCCCTGTATTTAGCACCATCCATCTTTCCTTCAACTCTGACCAGTTTCCCAGTCCCGGCTGCTGAAAAACATCCCCACAGCATGATGCTGCCACCACCATGTATCACTGTATCACTGTATCACACGGGGATGGTGTTCTTTGGGTGATGTTATGTGTTGGGTTTGCGCCAGACATAGTATTTTCTTTGATGGCCTGAAAAGTTAAATTTTTGTCTCATCAGACCAGAGCACCTTCCTCCATACATTTTGGGAGTCTCCCACATGCCTTTTCGCAAACTCAAAACGTGCCATTTTGTTTTTTGCTGAAAGTAATGTCTTTCTTCTGGCCACTCTGCCATAAAGCCCAACTCTGTGGAGCGTACGGCTTATTGTCGTCCTATGTACAGATACTCCAGTCTCTGCTGTGGAACTCTGCAGCTCCTCCAGGGTTACCTTAGGTCTCTGTGCTGATTAATGCCCTCCTTGCACGGTCCGTGAGTTTTGGTGGTGGGCGGCCGTCTCTTGTCAGGTTTGCTGTTGTGCCATGTTCTTTCCATTTGGTTATGATAGATTTGATGGTGCTCCTGGGGATCATCAAAGATTTGGATATTTTTTTATAACCTAAACTTGACTTGTACTTCTCAACAACATTGTCCTTTACTTGTTTGGATTTCCTTGGTCTTCATGGCAGTGTTTGGTTAGTGGTGCCGCTTGCTTAGGTGTTGCAGCCTCTGGGGCCTTTAAAAAAGGTGTGCATATGTAATGACAGATCATGTGATACTTAGATTGCACACAGGTGGACATCATTTCATTAATTATGTGACTTCTGAAGGTAATTGGTTGCACCAGAGCTTTTTATGGGCTTCATAACAAAGGGGGTGAATACATACGCACATGCCAATTTTCTGTTTTCTATTTCTAAAAAATACTTTTATGTATATATTTTTCTCATTTCACTTCACCAACTTAGACTATTGTGTTCTGATCCATCACATAAGATTCAGATTAACAAAACATTGAATTTAAGGCTGTAATGTAACAAAATAGGTAAAAAGTCAAGGGGGTGAATACTTTTGCAGGGCAAAGAGGGAGAGAAGGCAAAGAGACACAGGGGAGGGGGGGAAGAGACACCGGAGAGGGGGGAAAGAGACACAGGGGAGGGAGGAGGGAAGAGACACAGGAGGGTGGGGGAGAGAAGAGACACAGGGGATGGAGAAGGAGGGAAGAGACACCGGGGAGGAAGGGAAAGAGACACAGGGGAGGGGGAGGAAGGGAAGAGACACAGGGGAGGGAGTGGGGGAAGAGACAAGGGGGGGGGGGGAGTAAAGTAAAATATTATCCTATAATTTGTAACAGAAGGCCCGCAATAGGCAGCAAGGGCTCTCATTGCAATTCCTACCTAAGGCATTAATTCCAAGGCTTGCAGAGAGGAGAGAGAAGGAGAGAAAAGGGCGGGAGTGGACACAGAAGGAGAGAGAGAAGCCGTGCATAGCGAGGCTCGCATTACCAGGCTTTGCCGCGCATGGCGAGGCTCGCAATATGAAGTGTAGCCGCACATTGCAAGCCCTGCATTATATGGTAAACAACAGCATTGTGAGGCTTGCAAATATTATGCCATCATTTTTGACGGGCAAGTGGCTAGTGTATATATATATATATATATATATATATACTCATATAATGATTGATAAACCAACGTGGGGTCATGCAGGTAGTACTAATCTAAATAAATATAAGGCAGCAAAATAGACAAACACAATAATTACACTGTTTCCATCTGGCAGAATAAAGAGAATTTTGTTCTATCCCCATGAAAGTACTATGGTTTATGGTGACTTTACTGAAGTCAGAGACAGGGTGGGATGAAAGGTGAATGAGATCTGAGTTCATCTGTGAAACATATCAGGAAGTAAACAATTAAAAGAAGGTGCGAGTAGTATTGGAAATTGTGGAGATGGTGGAGGTTGAGCTTAAAGGCATTTCTAAGTTTCCTGGATTAATAGAATTTTACAATCCCTAGGCAAAAGTATCCTCTATGTATGCAGCACTGTTTATAAAACATTGTATTTTTATTAATATCTAAAAATCCCCCTAATGATTATGTGATCGTCCCCATGGTTATTAACATAAACACCTGTCCCCCCCCCCCCATCAACATGGAGCATTTGGGGACCAATTTTATGCCATTATTCACCTGCCATGTCTTCCTCAGCCAATAGGAGAGCACTGACGTCAGCCCTGAAGTCACTGGGCGGATGTGATCCGCCCGGCTGCTTCCTGCTGCAGTGTCTGCAGTCCCCGCCCTTCATTAGAGATCAGCACAGACAGAGCTGTTATGTGTGTGTGTGAGAGAGAGAGAGAGAGAGAGAGAGAGGAAGGAAAACACACACCAGGAGCAGTAGTAGTTGATGCAGTGAATGTGCTGCACAGAGAGACTCTTATAAAAAACATAGCACCTTCTAACATGATGCCACACAACATATCCCAGGCTGCTTTACAGCACAAAAAGGAACCCCAGAGATTGATAAAAATGTTTTGGCATCCTGAGCTTCCTCCTGATTGGCCAAGATGAATTAATAATCCAGGAAACTTAGCTATGCCTTAGCTATGTCTTGAAATGGCCACTAAAGTCAGCTTTTATCTATAAGGTCTATTGAATAACAAAACCTGTAAAAAATTTTTTTAAAAAGTAAAAAAAAATCACTTTTATTTGCAATTATACTTTACCGCAGGTTTCTATTTTCTTCTGAGCTTCTGAGCTTTCTATTAGAGCTTGAGAGCACCGACAGTTGTATATGCCACATTCCCAGTGCACAGATCTAAACTACCCACTCAGTCAAAGTGTCTTCCCATCTCAACAGCACTATAATCTTATATAAAAGTAAGAAATTAAAGGCTGTCATTTTTCTTTTACATTCTAGAAACATGTTTTTTTGTGAATTTCTTGAAAAAAGGTTGTTCTAAATGTTTGACCACAGTGGTCCTTGAAATAGTGGAATCTAAAGTTGTTGGGAAATGATTTTGAGGTCCCAGAGATTGTCCATGGATTTTGCAAAGTGAGGTGGATCTAGTTGAAGTGTAATATGGACTTGGTAACTTAGCAGGTGATCTTCAGAAGGGTATATAGCAGGATATGGAGTATTTGGTGTCGTGATGTCTGGGAGAGGTGGGATGAGAAATGATGTGGAGGTCCACAGGTTGAATGGAGGATGAAGTATTGAGTGTTTTAGTATATAAGCTGGATAACGCCTGGGAAGCTGAATGAGGTATGGGGAGAAGGTAAATATTGGGATCCCATCTGGATTGCTACCTTGTGATGGTGAAGGGGCTTGTGTACTTCAATGAAGCTGTGAGATATACCATGGAGGGTCACCCAAGATTGGCATGTCATTGCAGCAAGGTCAGACAAATCACAGTCAACTGGAGAAGGAGCTGACAACCCACTCCAGTATCTTTGCCATAAAAACCTTATGGATGAGCACAACTAGACACAAGTGAACGACTAAACAACAACAACAAAACATTAGGGACTGACCTATTGATATCCAAATCGGGCCAATGCTGGGTTGATTAAGCTACATGGGAAAATGCAGGTTCATATTGTTCTTTCTCTTTTCAACTTCCTATGAGCCTCTCACTTTATTTTATGGGAGTCTCTCCTCCATTCTCGCAGCTGTCTCTTTCCTCCATTTCTTTTGACCTTCACCCCTTCCTATAGCTGTATATCTAGCTTCCTGTAGCTGTCTCTCTTTCTAACTTGTTTTTCTGTGTATTACGCTTAATGTTACAATGTTTCACTTTAATTATTTTGGCAGAGAGCCCAGATGTGTTGCCATAGTGAATGTCTGTGAATGGCCTAGAATCAATAATACAGATGTCCAGTGACAATGGCACTGACATACAGGCACCTGATAGATGGATGGAGCTGTAGGAATCGGATAAACACAATGTAATCTGGTGCTGCAGGGGTTAATCCTGGTTGCTCTTTAAAAGTATCAGGCGGTGTTATCTAAGAGTTAATGTTCCCCCTCTTTTCCTCAGTGGTGCCCCCTCATCCCTCTTCATTCACCTCTAGGGTTTATTGCTGGGATTTTACTTTCCACATTATTTGGGGGTTGGAATTCCAGCCATTGCCCCCCCCCTTCCCCATCCATCCCGCTCCTTGCACCCCCAGCCCCCCACCCCAATCCTGCAGCAGCTGGGAACGAGGTGAGATTTTTACACAGCAGCAGGAACACCTCTAACTAACTGCATATTTCTGGCATGGAGTACGGGCCTCAAGTAGGAATAATAACTGGACCGGCATCCGGCTGCAGAAATAACCTACAACTCAGACACTTAAAGGGTCAGCACCCCCGGGAGCTCAGACATCCAGTGAGAGCTTTACTGGCCAAACGGGTCCAGTCATGCAGTGACCCGATGACTTCCATATTTGATGGGTTGATGGGCAAGACCCACTGGGGAATAAAGTGGACTATTGGCATTGTGTGTTTAATGGGTTAAAAAGTCACTCCTATTGGTGAGCAAAGTGATGATAAATGTTAGTAACTAATGATACGTATAACGAGTTAAAGGGTCGGCCCCACTATGGAGGAAAATTACTCCCTGATGGGCTCCCTGATGGTCCAGTGGTTAGGATTTGGTGCTTTCACCTCTGCGTCCTGGGTTCGATTGCAGTCAGGAAACCAGGAGGTCACACCATCATGACACCATGCAGGGTTTGGGCCTGCTCAGTACTTGGATAGGAGACCAACTAGGAATACTAGGAGCTGTATGCTGTGGCCCATCAGAGAAGGATCTGGCAACCCACTCCAGGATCTCTGCCAGTGGATCAGCATGGTTTGTTATGGTCCATGAGGCCACAGAGAGACAGACATGACTGAACTACACAAACAAACAGTGCTATTGAAATCTAGTCATTAAAGGACTCAAACAGGCCAGCATTTAAGGGTCTCTTTGCTCAAGTGCCCCCTTCTGGATTGCTACCTTGCCATGGTGAAGGGGCTTGTGAAGCTGTGAGCTATATCATGTAGGGTTACCCAAGATGAGCAGGTCATAGCAGAGAGGTCAGACATATTGTGGTCCATTAGAGAAGGAACTGCCAAGATAAGCACCACCAGAAAAACAGACAGATGTGCCTGGGTGACGAGGTCCATATGGTCAGCATGAGTCGGACACGACTGAACAACTGCTCAAGTGCAACTGGTTCATTTAAAGAGATTGCAACAAGATGCTTAATGGACTCATTCATTTTTAAATATGCAATTTTGAAGAATTGCAGTCGAATATAGGCAAAAGGTTTTAAAATTGTAAAAAATTGAGTTTTTAATTTATTATATTTTATATGAAGTTATCTTGAAGTGGAAGCTGACAATTCAGATTTCACGGATCTCCTCCCTGGGATTTAAGAAGACTTTGAATGCAGAGAAAGCTTCTATCTGGATAATGGAAATGTAGCAATTCAAACTGCCAGTGTTTCCAATAGGACTAGTGTAAAAAATAACTGAATACTGTTATAAAGAAGAATTGTAATGAAATAAAGTGACAAGTGTATATTGCTTTACTTTCTCAAAAAAAGGTTGCCCATTTTAAAGTTTAGCTTTAGTATAGAAATATATGTAACCATAGTGGTCCTTTGGGTTACTCCTAGATTAGAGTGTCAGTCCCACTAACTGGGGAGTAAAATGACTCCATACCAGGGATAATGAAGCACTCGCAGCTCACAGCTTTAAGCCTCACTCACAAGAATGTTACTTGTAATAATATTGAAATTAGGGGCTACAAAGGGGGGACTGGGTGAGCAATGTAAATATCCCACAGACCTGGGTGGTAGTGGGTTTGGGATCAGGCATTCTCTATAGGGGGGCTCCTTGCTCGTGTCTGCACAGGGTCTCCTCCCCTCTCCTTACCACTAATTAAACAATGGCTCCTATTATCCTTGGGACATGTTCAGGGAAAGGAAGGGAGGGGGGAGCAGTGTACAAAGGCAGCTTTCAGTACTTTGTGGTTCATCATGGCATCCGTCCTGCAGGTGGGGGGCTAGTGGGGACCTACCTCTCAGGAGGGGGATTAGAGACACTATAACTGCACCCTTTCATTACCAGTACCCCACTATATACAGCAATGAGTATCTGTATTCTGTCCGCATACTACCATTCTTTTTAACTATCTACAGGCTTTCATTCTCATAGTCTTTTCTCTTTTCCTTTTGCCTCCACTTACTTTACCTACAATTCCACAGTTGCCTGTAATGTTCTTTTTGTATCCTGCTTTATATCCTCCCTCTGACCTAAATCCCCTATCTAGCTAATAACCCTCCACTGCGGCTTTCTCTGTTTTACTTTCCACTTGTTGTCTCTCATACACTTTCTCCTCCTCATCCGCTGTCTCCATCTTGGTGTCTCCCAACTCGCTCCCCTACTCACACGGTCTCATGTTATCTCTTTCTGTATCACACTACGACCCACACACCCCTCCCTCTTTACCATCTCTCCCTCCACACAGGTTCTGCCTCACATCTCTCTCAACTACCTCCTCCCCACGTCTTTCTCTCTCTCCTCCTTGTTTACCTCTCACCTCCACATGTCTCACACTTATCCCTCCACATCTACCTCCAAATGTATCACACTTATCCCTCCACGTCTACCTCTCACCTCCATGTCTCACACTTATCCCTCCACATCTACCTCTCACCTCCATATGTCTCACACTTATCCCTCCACATCTACCTCTCACCTCCATCCTCCACATGTTTTACCTTTATCCCTCCACATCTACCTCTCACCTCCATCCTCCCAATGTCTCACACATATCCCCTCACGACTACCTCTCACCTCTATCCTCCACATGTCTCACACTTATCCCTCCATATCTACCTCTCACCTCCATCCTCCACATGTCTCACACTTATCCCTCCACGTCTACCTCTCACCTCCATGTCTCACACTTATCCCTCCACATCTACCTCTCACCCCGATCCACCACATGTCTCACACTTATCCCTCCACGTCTACCTCTCACCTCCATGTCTCACACTTATCCCTTTACATCTACCTCTCATCTCCATCCTCCAAATGTCTCACACTTATTCCTCCACGTCTTCCTCTCACCTCCATCTCTCACACTTATCCCTCCACATCTACCCCCAAATGTCTCACACTTATTCCTCCACGTCTTCCTCTCACCTCCATCTCTCACACTTATCCCTCCACATCTACCCCCAAATGTATCACACTTATCCCTCCACGTCTAACTCTCACCTCCGTGTCTCACATTTAGGTGACCACATCTACCTCTCCCCTCCATCCTCCAAATGTCTCACACTTATTCCTCCACGTCTTCCTCTCACCTCCATCTCTCACACTTATCCCTCCACATCTACCTCCAAATGTATCACACTTATCCTTCCACGTCTACCTCTCACCTCCATGTCTCACACTTATCCCTCCACATCTACCTCTCACCTCCATATGTCTCACACTTATCCCTCCACATCTACCTCTCACCTCCATCCTCCACATGTTTTACCTTTATCCCTCCACATCTACCTCTCACCCCCATCCTCCACATGTCTCACACTTATCCCTCCACGTCTACGTCTCACCTCCATCCTCCACATGTCTCACACTTATCCCTCCACATCTACCTCTCACCTCCATGTCTCACACTTATACCTCCACATCTACCTCTCACCCCCATCCTCCACATGTCTAACACTTATCCCTCCACGTCTACCTCTCACCTCCATCCTTCACATGTTTTACCTTTATCCCTCCACATCTACCTCTCACCCCCATCATCCACATGTCTCACCTATCCCTCCACGTCTACCTCTCACCCCCATCCTCCACATGTCTCACTTATCCCTCCACGTCTACCTCTCACCTCCATCCTCCACATGTCTCACACTTATCCCTCCACATCTACCTCTCACCTCCATCCTCCACATGTTTTACCTTTATCCCTCCACATCTACCTCTCACCTCCATCCTCCCAATGTCTCACACATATCCCCTCACGACTACCTCTCACCTCTATCCTCCACATGTCTCACACTTATCCCTCCATATCTACCTCTCACCTCCATCCTCCACATGTCTCACACTTATCCCTCCACATCTACCTTTCACCTCCATCCTCCCCATGTCTCACTTATCCCTCCATGACCCCTCTCATCAATCCTCCCCATGTGTTTTAATTATCCCTCCACATCTACCTCTCACCTACATCCTCTCCTAACACTTATCCCTCACGTCTACCTCTCACCTCCATGCACCTTCTCCATGTCTCCATCTTTCTCCAGTCCCATTATTCCTACTCTGTATTTCTCTATGACACTCTCCTTCTTTCTGTCTATTTGCCACAGCATGTCTCTCCCTGAAGTATATCAGTGGTTAATCTTCAATATATATGTCTTGCCTGTGGTACTCAGACATTGCTCTGAGTCCTCTCCCTAGTTCTCCACATCTGGACTCCTTTACTGGGGCTCGCAATCAACCAGGATGCTGTTTTTCCACGCTGTAATTTTCTTCGGGAATGTGAGAGACACAGAGCCAGGGGGAGCGGGAGAAGGCTAAGGGTGCAAACAGCAATGCCAATCTCCTTCATGCACACTGTTACAGTTTGGCATAGATACACAGCACAGGTATTGTGCATACATTATCAGTGCCAGCCCCACTATAGCATATATAAACAGAATAGGCTTAATGAGCTGATGCGCCAGCCTCCTTATCATAGCCACCGTTAAACACATGTATGACACAGGTATTGCACATTCAGTTATGGATAGACATCATAGATATAGAGCAGGCATTATCAGTGCCAGCCCCGCCAGTCTCCTCACACCATGAAATATATATAAATAGTATAGAAATATAATGGACAGCTGCAGTGCCAGTCTATCTATTACATATCATGAAATATATACTGTACCGGATTAAAATAGACAGTTGCAGTGCTAGAAATATGTATATGGTGCAGGAATACTGCACAAAGCAGTGCAAGGCCCATCACACAAATATACATATAGTACAGGTAAAATGTAGACAGAGCTAGCCTACACATTACACACACCACAATGTCACATATAAAGCAGCAGTGCCAGCCTCCCACAGTCTCCCCCTGGCACAATACTCTACAAAGATGTTTATATACCATATGACTAAGTAGCAGCCATGCCAGTCTCCTATATATAGCAAAGGTACCAGGCAGGCAGCGACAATGCCAGTCTCCTCCTTACACACAGATCTTAAGATTAACATATTCCACAGAAATATATACACAGAGAGAGCTGTGATCCAGCACAGATGGGGGGACCCGCCTCCTCCCCACTCCTCGGTATCCCATGGGACCCCCGGCAGCTACAACAAGAACAAAAGATCTTTATATTATCTCACTTAATTTACGGAAAGAAAGAGAGAATATAATGAGGGCAGGGAGAAGGAATCAGGGGAGAGTGCAGGAGAGAGAAGAGTTCTAGGAAGGCAAGACAGGAGTGGAAGAGGGTAGAATAGAGGAGAAGGGCACCACTCAAAAATATAGATCAGTTTCTAAAATAAACAAGACTTTGTTGCTATGGTGGCTCTCACCCAAATTATATTACCCGGTTCTCACCCACCTGTTGCTGGCGCTAATATATACCTCACTCACCTATAGCCAACGCTAATATCTATAACTCACACCTATAGCCAGCACTAATATCTATAACTCACTCACCTATAGCCAACGCTAATATCTATAACTCACACCTATAGCCAGCACTAATATCTGTAACTCACTCACCTATAGCCAGCACTAATATCTATAACTCACTCAGCTATAACCAGCGCTAATATCTATACCTCACTCACCTATAGCCAGCGCTAATATCTATAACTCACACCTATAGCCAGCACTAATATCTATAACTCACTCACCTATAGCCAACGCTAATATCTATAACTCACACCTATAGCCAGCACTAATATCTGTAACTCACTCACCTATAGCCAGCACTAATATCTATAACTCACTCAGCTATAACCAGCGCTAATATCTATAACTCACCT
The DNA here is from genome assembly GCA_027410445.1 of Discoglossus pictus. NCBI lineage: Eukaryota > Metazoa > Chordata > Amphibia > Anura > Alytidae > Discoglossus > Discoglossus pictus. Next base: position 46,849,718 of record CM050174.1, read on the forward strand.
ATAGCCAGCACTAATATCTATAACTCACTCATCTTTAGCCAGCACTAATATCTATAACTCACTCACCTATAGCCAGCACTAATATCTATAACTCACTCACCTATAGCCAACGCTAATATCTATAACTCACACCTATAGCCAGCACTAATATCTATAACTCACTCACCTATAGCCAGCACTAATATCTATAACTCACTCACCTATAGCCATCGCTAATATCTATACCTCACTCACCTATAGCCAGCACTAATATCTATAACTCACTCACCTATAGCCAACGCTAATATCTATAACTCACACCTATAGCCAGCACTAATATCTATAACTCACTCACCTATAGCCAACGCTAATATCTATAACTCACACCTATAGCCAGCACTAATATCTGTAACTCACTCACCTATAGCCAGCACTAATATCTATAACTCACTCAGCTATAACCAGCGCTAATATCTATAACTCACCTATAGCCAGCACTAATATCTATAACTCACTCATCTTTAGCCAGCACTAATATCTATAACTCACTCACCTATAGCCAGCACTAATATCTATAACTCACTCACCTATAGCCAACGCTAATATCTATAACTCACACCTATAGCCAGCACTAATATCTATAACTCACTCACCTATAGCCATCGCTAATATCTATACCTCACTCACCTATAGCCAGCACTAATATCTATAACTCACTCACCTATAGCCAGCGCTAATATCTATAACTCACACCTATAGCCAGCACTAATATCTATAACTCACTCATCTTTAGCCAGCACCAATATCTATAACTCACCTATAGCCAGCACTAATATCTATAACTCACTCACCTATAGCCAGCACTAATATCTATAACTCACTCACCTATAGCCATCGCTAATATCTATAACTCACTCATCTTTAGCCAGCACTAATATCTATAACTCACTCACCTATAGCCAGCACTAATATTTATAACTCACTCAGCTATAACCAGCGCTAATATCTATAACTCACTCACCTATAGCCAGCGCTAATATCTATAACTCACTCAGCTATAACCAGCGCTAATATCTATAACTCACTCACCCATAGCCAGCGCTAATATCTATAACTCACTCATCTTTAGCCAGCACTAATATCTATAACTCACTCATCGTTAGCCAGCACTAATATCTATAACTCACTGATCTTTAGCCAGCACTAATATCTATAACTCACCTATAGCCAGCACTAATATCTATAACTCACTCACCTATAGACAGCGCTGTAGCGGAACCCATCACTGTTTTACCCTGTTTTATGATTATTCTTGGTTAAAATATGATCCTACAATATGTATGCTGGTTGATGCTCTGCAGAATATTAGCCAGACTTTTGCAGACCTAGGCTAATAGATAATCCTGTTACAGAGATTCAAGAGATAAGAAAGTTGTAAAGGATCCTTGCATTTTCCAAAGTGTTTTAATTCTCTGATAAGAACAAAGAGGTGTAATTGAATCAGTGTCTGATTGTATCAAAGTTGCCAGGGAGGTGTGACCCCCCCTATTGTTCTCTTTGTGTGTATTGTGTGTAGCCAAATATGGGCATGTGTATTGCCTGTGGCCAAAGAGATGTATATATAGTTCTGCAATAACAAAATAAAGTCAGTATTCATTTGACTCCCAAATTGTGTGTCGTCCAATATGGGAGGTCGGGGATGGTGAAACTGTAGTGCCTCGTGGGTATTTTATCGTATACCAGCGGAGATTTTGGACTGCGTGTTCCTGCTCCGTTACATTTGTTGGCAAGTGGTGGAATTGTTCCCACGGTCAGAAGGACAGCTACAGGAGACACCATTCCGTGGAGTACAGATTGAGGGCAACGCTAGTATCCGTACAGCGCCCCTGGCTACAGCAGGATGGAACCGGCTAGTTTTCGGACAGCGTTCCATGATGAGGATGAGAAGGAGGCCGCAGACTACAGGGAAACAGACAGAATGGAACTCTGGTATGATGCCCTGCAAGATGCCCAATGGCGGCGAGGTGAGAGTCTCCCCAGTGATGAGCAGCGGCTACAGAAGCGTGTGGCGATGCGGATGTATCTATTGGGAGAGCAGCCCCTGGATGAGTGGGTGACAAGACTAGAGACCCTGGTCTGGTGAGAGATCTGGCTAGACAACGCATACCAGGCCCTCTGGTGGTATACCGTTCGACTTACCCCCTGGACGGCTGAACACGACTTACCGGAGGGGGATGATTATGATGGCCCGGGTTTATTATGGGATGCCTTGGAGGACGATATTGATCTTGGCAGCACGGAGGGGTCTAGGTTTTGGGACATCTACGACTACCGGATGGGCATGTATGTCTGGGATGATGAAGGCGAGGTGAGCAAAGACATGACCCACCTGGTAACGAGAGAGTGGGAGCTGGAGCAGGACTACCAACACCTGCTCAGCCTTGTGCAGCCCCAACCTACTCGACAAGCAGAACCAGACTTCATTGACTGGTCCTGGGATGACCTCCAGATGGCAGGTAGAGATGGGACCGAGGTCTCTCTACCGGCCCTCCAGGGGGCAGAAGGTGTCGTCCTTCCCCCTCAGCGGCAGTGTGAACCCCAGGGGGCAGGAGGTGTCGTCCTTCCCTCCCAGCGGCAGTGTGTACCTCAGGGAGCAGAAGGTGTCGACCTTCCTCCACAGCGGCAGTGGGTACCCCAGGGAGCCGAAGGTGTCGTCCTTCCTCCCCAGCGGCAGTGTGTGTCCCCGGGGGGCCGAAGGTGTCATCCTTTCCCCCCAGCAGCAGTGTGTACCCCAGGGAGCAGAAGGTGTCGTCCTTCCCCCTCAGCGGCAGTGTGAACCCCAGGGGGCAGAAGGTGTCGTCCTTTCCCCCCAGCGGCAGTGTGAACCCCAGGGGGCAGAAGGTGTCGTCCTTCCCCCTCAGCGGCAGTGTGTACCCCAGGGAGCTGAAGGTGTCGTCCTTCCTTCCCAGCGGCAGTGTGTACCCCAGGGAGCTGAAGGTGTCGGCCTTCCCCCCCAGCGTCAGTGTGTACCCCAGGGGGCCGAAGGTGTCGTCCTTTCCCCCCAGCGGCAGTGTGAACCCCAGGGGGCAGAAGGTGTCGTCCTTCCCCCCCAGCGGCAGTGTGTACCCCAGGGAGCAGAAGGTGTCGACCTTCCTCCACAGCGGCAGTGGGTACCCCAGGGGGCCAAAGGTGTCGTCCTTCCCCCCCAGCGGCAGTATGAAACACAGGGGGCAGAAGGTGTCATCCTTCCCCCCCAGCAACAGTTTACCCTAACCAGGGGAGACACCAATCTCCCAGACGGCGCAGATGGGACCGTGGTCTCTGCGCCCACAGCTTGTCCAGATCCCCAACTACCGTCACTGGGACAACCGGAGGAGGGGGTAAGTACAAATTCCCCTCCCCAGCTAACTTCTAATGTGGCCCCAGGGTTAACAGAGGAAATGTTAACCCCCACTGACCCCCACGTTTCCCTGGCTACTGAGCCGAAATATGTCCCAAGTACCCCAGCAGAAGAGCTGACAGCGGGGCAGAGTGCAGTCGGCCTCTGCCCTCCCTTTGTCCCTTGTACAGAGCAGGATGTCCTGCAAGTTATATCAGCAGAAGAGCTGGCATCAGGGCAGAGTGCCGCTGGCCTCTGCCCCTCAAGTCCCCTCAGCGTGTTGCCCCATCACCACAGCAAAATATCCAGGTACCTGGTTAGACTTCCCCCCAAAGGGGAGATGTGTGACGAAGTGCCCTTCGCCACTTTGGCTTGGAGAGGACTGTTTGCCAGCCTCCTGCCCTGCGACTATGGCCCTGGTACATATTGCCCTTTGGAACCAGTGTTCGGCCATACCAGAGTGTAAGTCACTCATTCTGGCCCTTTACATACAGGGGGGTCATTCTGTACTTGCCCTGTGTGAACCATGATACCCCAGATAACTGTGCCATGAAGCCCATTCATATAATGAAAGACTATGGGAAAGACTTTAGCTACATGGCAATTGAACTGTGTGAGTAAATGTGAATTGCAGTAATGCTGATGGGTTGTCAAACTAGAGAATTGACCAACAAATACTTTTGTCCGGACATCCCCAGGCCGATCCGTTGGGATCAGACCGTGTATGCCGGCTTATGGTCACGGGGGAGGTGTGTAGCGGAACCCATCACTGTTTTACCCTGTTTTATGATTATTCTTGGTTAAAATATGATCCTACAATATGTATGCTGGTTGATGCTCTGCAGAATATTAGCCAGACTTTTGCAGACCTAGGCTAATAGATAATCCTGTTACAGAGATTCAAGAGATAAGAAAGTTGTAAAGGATCCTTGCATTTTCCAAAGTGTTTTAATTCTCTGATAAGAACAAAGAGGTGTAATTGAATCAGTGTCTGATTGTATCAAAGTTGCCAGGGAGGTGTGACCCCCCCTATTGTTCTCTTTGTGTGTATTGTGTGTAGCCAAATATGGGCATGTGTATTGCCTGTGGCCAAAGAGATGTATATATAGTTCTGCAATAACAAAATAAAGTCAGTATTCATTTGACTCCCAAATTGTGTGTCGTCCAATATGGGAGGTCGGGGATGGTGAAACTGTAGTGCCTCGTGGGTATTTTATCGTATACCAGCGGAGATTTTGGACTGCGTGTTCCTGCTCCGTTACAAGCGCTAATGTCTATAAATCACCTATAGCCAGCGCTAATATCTATAACTCACACCTATAGCCAGCACTAATATCTATAACTCACTCACCTATAGACAGCGCTAATATCAATAACTCACACCTATAGCCAGCGCTAATATCTATAACTCACACCTATAGCCAGCACTAATATCTATAACTCACTCACCTATAGACAGCGCTAATATCTATAACTCACACCTATAGCCAGCGCTAATATCTAAAACTCACACCTATAGCCAGCACTAATATCTATAACTCACTCACCTACAGCCAGCACTAATATCTATAACTCACTCACCTACAGCCATCGCTAATATCTATAACTCACCTATAGCCAGCGCTAATATCTATTACTTAACCATCTATAGCCGGCACTAACGCTTGGATCTCACCCACATATTGGCAGTGCTCATACCTATCATAGTTAGGACCAATATGGGTCTCTCACCTATCTACAGCAGCACCAAAACAGGGCTCCTACCTAGGGTTTCTCACTGGCTGCTAACCTAATATAATCACAATCACTATCTGTTCCTTTTTTTTCTCTTAACCCAACCTCTTTTTTTTCTCAGTCTGTGCTTTTCTCTCTTTTTTCTTTGTCTTTTCTTGTTCCTTCCACAAAATTCATACCTGTTCCTCTTTAGCTCTCCTCAGTTGCACTTCTTATTCCTTCTCTTTGCCTGCTTTCTCCTTCCCTCTCTCCACCTTGCCTTCCTCCTCTGCCGGTCTTCTCTCTTCTCTATTTGCTGCCCATACATGATTTTGCCTTTTTTATTCTCCATCTGTCCTCCTTCGCTTCCCTTTCTCTCCGTCTGCTTGTGTAAGCACCCAGTAAAATACTGTGAGGGTCTACTTCATCACTTAGTTCAAGAAATGTTAGTTCAAGAAATTGTGTTAAAATGAATGTTAACCTGCCTGAGGTGCTGGGTCTGTCTCTACCCTTGCGTGAAATATCTTGCGTTGTTTGTCTGGAAGCCATTGAAGTTATCTGCCAACTATTTGTTCCCTTCATCTGGTAGGTAAACATTGTTTGGAAAATCAATAAAAAAAATGTCTTACTGGTGCTAATTCTCTATTCTTCTCATTCCGTCTTATTATCAAGAAGGGCCAGTATTTCCACAGAACTGAACAGATATAATCTGAATACCCTCTTCTGGATCGCTACCTTGTCAGGGTGAAAGGGCTTGTGTGTCTCAAAGAAGCTGTGAGCTATACCATGTAGGGTCACGCAAGATGGGCAGGTCATTATAGAGAGGTCAGACAAATTGCGGTCCACTGGAGAAGGAACTGGCAACCCACGTCAGAATTTTTGCCATGAAACCCATATGGATAAGCACAACCAGAAACCCAGACAGATGTGCCCGGTGTGCTGTGTCATATGGTCACCGAGAGTCGGACATGACTGAACAACAACAATGAGACTATCTATAGCTTGATGTGGGGTTATTCTTTCGTAAGGTTTTGGTGGTTTCAACAGAAGTGAATACAGATATTATCATTTGAATCCATGGTTCTTCCCACTCATTTTTCTAAGACAAGTTCTTAAAAAAAAACATATGGTAAATATGACACTTCAATGGTTCCTTAAGATTGATAAGTAAATGAAATGATATTAGGGACCTATAGGGACTTTTTATACACATTAAAGGGCCAACCACGTTTTCTACCATGCTAGAAGCAAGTCTGGCTGAGTGATGGTTACATTATTGGGACGTGTTTGTTGTCTAGTTGGTTTTATCACAATACACTGTTTCCTTATATTAGTACTGGGAGGCTCTAACAACATGATCTGGATGCTTTTTATTAGCTATTGAAAAATAGTAAACATAATATTTACTTGTTTCAAAAATAACAAACAATACTAAAGGGAACACTGAAGTACAAGAAAAAAGAGAGGGATAGAGAGTGAGAGAGGCAGGGGGGAGAGCGAGAGATACAGGAGAGAGAAAGAAGAGAGAGGCAGGAGAGAGACACAGCAGAGAGAGAGTGGGAGAGACAGATAAAGGATAAAGAAAGATAAGAGAGAGAGAGACACACAGGAGAGAGAGAGAGGAGAGAGACACACACACAGGAGAGAGAGAGAGACAGGTACAGGACAGAGAGGGGGGGGGGGGACGAGACAGAAGAGAGAGCACGGCAAGGTGAGAGACGAGACAGATGAGAGAGAGACAGGAGAGAGAGAGAGAGACACACACAGGAGGGAGAGAAAGACACAGGACAGAGGGATATAGAGAGACAGGCACAAGAGAGGGAGAGAGAGACACATGAGAGACAGAGAGATGGGAGAGAAAGAAACTGACAGGAGAGACATGAGAGATAGAGACAAGAGAGAAAGACAGACACAGGACAGAGAGGGAGAGAAAGACACATGAGAGAGAGTGAAAGACAGGAGAGAGAGACACACACACAGAAGACAGAGACACATGACAGAGAGGAGGGAAACAAGAGTGAGACAGGAGAGAGAGAGAGAGGCACACACAGGAGAGAAAGAGAGACAGGCACAGGGCAGAGGGAGAGAAAGACACAGGAGAAAGAGAAATAGGAGAGAGAGACACACAGGACAGAGAGAGAGACGAGACAGAAGAACGAGAGACAGACACAGGGCAGAGAGGGAGAGAATGACACAAGAAAGAAAGGGAGAGAAAAGAGAGAAAGACACACACACAGAAGAGAGAGACACAGGATAGAGAGATAAGAGAAAGAAGAGAGAGAGATAGGAGAGAGAGGCAAGAGAGAGACACAGGGCAGAGAGAGAGGGAGAGAGAAAGACACAGGAGAAAGAGCGATAGGCACAACACAGAAAGAGGCAGGAGAGAGAGAGAGAGAGAGAGAGACGAGGCAGAAGAAAGAGAGAGGGCAGAAAGGAGAGATAGAGGACAGAGAGACAGTAGAGAGAAAGTCAGGCAAGCAAATACGGGGGAGGGGATAAAGACACAGGAGAGGGATAGAGAGAGAGAGACAGGAGAGAGACAGACACAGGACAGAGGGAGAGAAAAAGAGAGTGAGAGACAGGAGAGAGAGGGAAAGGAGGGTTGAGTTAATTAAATGTTTGACCAAATATAGAAGGCTCATTTTTAAGTTGATTATTTTGTATGGGCCGCCAATGATCTTATACATATCCAAATGGCCCCCGGTCTAGATAGTGCTCTTCATCTCCAAGACACAGCCCATACGTTTTCTGTTGTCAGTGGAAGCAGAACAAGATAGTGTTTAACTTGTTAGCATTTGCTCTCTGCTCCCTTCCCTCTTTAACATCGTGGGGGTGGAGACAATCAGCATGGCAGGAGGCTGAGAAGTGAATGCTTGTAAAAGTGTTCAGTATTCAATGTTTCTTTTTTTTTAAATAACTTTAAATATATTTTATAATTTTATTAATGATCCACAATCAATTAAAACATCTAGCTCTCATGGTCACTATAGGCGACTTTTATGCAAAACAAAATTGTAACGTTTAAGATAAAATGGGCCTTACGCGCAAAAAAGTGACGTTTTAATCATGCTATATTAAAGCATTTTTTTTGTTGTTACTGGTGTCCATTGTGTTTTTGACCATTTTATAACATTAAAATTAAATAAATTTGCAGCTCGCAATTTAGTGACATGTAAAACTTCTCTCCACGATTTGTGCCGGGCTTCACACTGGATGATTTGTGTGAGACGGTCTGTTTTCTTTCTCAGCGCTCAGCGTTTTACAGCAGGTTGGGCGCCTCGGCTCCATAAGATCACTTATTTATGCAGCTGCTGGAGACCTGTGAAAAATTGCAATTGAACTGCGTCATAAATCAAACATACTTTTTCATTCAATACTTTCTGAATGAAATGTGACTGTTTTACAACTTAAAGGGGCCAATGTAGTCCTAAAGCTTGTGTTGTGCATTTAAAATGTATGTTTTATATACTGGTATATTGTTTTGCTTTATTCAGTCGTGTCCGACTCTGGTGACCTCATGGACCGCAACACACCATACTTATCCACTTGATATTCATGGCAGAGATACTGGAGTGGGGTGGCAGTTCCTTCTCTAGTGGGCCACAGTATACAGCTCCTGGTATTCTTAGGCGGTTTCCCATCGAAGTACCGACCAGGCCAACCCTGCTCAGCTTCAGGGTGGTGTGACCTTGGTTTTGTATATACAAGCGTTATACATAGTTACATAGTAATTGAGGTTGACAAAAATACTTTTAGTCCATCAAGTTCAACCGTTTAAGATCTCCTCTGATCTGCAATATGTGGATTAGTTGTTAATTAAAACATTCACATAGACATACAGTGGATATAAAAAGTCTACACACCCCTGTTAAATGTCAGGGTTCTGTGCTGTAAAAAAAATTAAACAAAGATAAATCATTCCAGAACTTTTTCCACCTTTAATGTGACCTATAAACTGTACAACTCAATTGAAAAACAAACTGAAATCTTTTAGGTAGAGGGAAGAAAAAATATAAAAATAAAATAATATGGTTGCATAAGTATGCACACCCTTAAACTAATACTTTGTTGAAGCACCTTTTGATTTTATTACAGCACTCAGTCTTTTTGGGTATGAGTCTATCAGCATGGCACATTTTGACTTGGCAAGATTTGCCCACTCTTCTTTGCAAAAACACTCCAAATCTGTCAGATTGCGAGGGCATCTCCTGTGCACAGCCCTCTTCAGATCACCCCACAGATTTTCGGATTCAGGTCTGGGCTCTGGCTGGGCTATTCCAAAACTTTAATCTTCTTCTGGTGAAGCCATTCCTTTGTTGATTTGGATGTATGCTTTGGGTCGTTGTCATGCTGAAAGATGAAGTTCCTCTTCATGTTCAGCTTTCTAGCAGAAGCCTGAAGGTTTTGTGCCAATATTGACTGGTATTTGGAACTGTTCATATTTCCCTCTATCTTAACTAAGGCCCCAGTTCCAGCTGAAGAAAAACAGCCAAAAAGCATGATGCTGCCACCACCATGCTTTACTGTGGGTATGGTGTTCTTTTGGTGATGTGCAGTGTTGTTTTTGTGCCAAACATATCTTTTGGAATTATGGCCAAAAAGTTCAACCTTGGTTTCATCAGACCATAACACCTTTTCCCACATGCTTTTGGGAGACTTCAGATGTGTTTTTGCAAAATGTAGCCTGGCTTGGATGTTTTCTTCGTAAGAAAAGGCTTTTGTCTTGCCACTCTACCCCATAGCCTAGACATATGAAGAATACGGGAGGTTGTTGTCACATGTACCACACAACTAGTACTTGCCAGATATTCCTGCAGCTCCTTTAATGTTGCTGTAGGCCTCTTGGTAGACTCCCAGACCAGTTTTCTTCTCGTCTTTCCATCAATTTTGGAGGGAGCTCCAGTTCTTGGTAATGTCACTATTGTGCCATATTTTCTCCACTTGATGATGACTGTCTTCACTGTGTTCCATGGTATATTTAATGCCTTGGAAATTCTTTTGTACCCTTCTGACTGACTGATACCTTTTAACAATGAGATCCCATCTGATGCTTTGGAAGCTCTCTGTGGACCATGGCTTTTGCTGTGGGATGCAACTAAGAAAATTTCAGGAAAGACCAACTAGAGCAGCTGAACTTTATTTGGGGTTAATCAGAGGCACTTTTAATGATGGCAGGTGTATGCTGACTCCTATTTAACACGATTTGGAATGTGATTGCTTAATTCTGAACACAGCTACATCCCCAGTTATGAGAGGGTGTGCAGACTTATGCAACCACATTATTTTTATTTTTTATTTTTCTTCCCTCCACCTAAAGGATTTCAGTTTGTTTTTCAATTGAGTTGTACAGTTTATAGGTCACATTAAAGGTGGAAAAAGTTCTGAAATGATTTATCTTTGTCTCATTTTTTTACAGCACAGAAACCTGGGGTGTGTAGACTTTTTATATCCACTGTATTTGCAACCTCTATGTGAAAATCCCCCTTCTGGATCGATACTGTGTCGTGGTAAAGGGGCTTGTGTACCTCAATAGAGCTGTGAGCTACCCAAGATGGGCAGGTTATAGCAGAGAGGCCACTGAAGAACTGGTGCTCACTCCAGTATCTGTGCCATAAGCAGAAGCAGAACCAGAAACAGGAGAAAAAGAGAGACAGGAGAGCGAGATTGCACAGGCTCCTTGTGTCAGCACGCAGCGTTGCATGACCCAGCGGAGCCTTGGGGCGTTGTGATTGGTAGGTTGCGTCGGGGGCAGGACTTCTCGAGCAGTGTTCAGGATTATTCGTCTATCTGGACGAAATTCAGAACGCGCATAGAACTTATGGCATGGTGGCGGTACTATGAGGAGTTCCGTCCGTATATGGCTCTCCAGGCCAACAGTGGCCTGGAGCCACAAGGCAGTGGCTTACTGGCTGAATATCATGACCCCCATGCAAGTCATGCCGCCCTTTCAGGTCTCAAGACTTGATTGCAGGTTCAAACGTGCTTGTTCCAACTGCGGGGGAGACCACCCCCTCACTAGATGCGGTAGACCCAGGGATGCAGGCAGGACAGGTGAGCCCTCTCCCAAGCGGCAGGACACCCATACGCCTGCCCGCAATGCTGCCATGGCTAAAACGCTATGGTAGATAACCGGGAAAAAAGGATGCGGCCGAACTCTTGGAAATTGGTTTCCGAGACGGGTTCCGTATCCCGTGCGATTTGGCGCCTGGGGGTTCCAGGACAGTGAATTTGCATTCCGGCTACGAATTTCCAGACGTTGCAGCGGAAAAAAATCAACCGGAGGTTTGCGTGGGAAGAATGGTGGGTCCGTATCCAGCACCTGTCGCATACCAGAGGGGGGTCCGTCAATGATGACATTGCAAAGGAACAGCCGTTTCCTACGCGTCGTTCGATCGGGCTGCTGAGATGGTACGGAAAGCTGGGGTAAGAGAGCTCTTGGCTAAGGTGGATATCAAAGTAGCGGCTCTTGGGTTGTTTCCTCAACGGCAATTATTTAGTCGACCTGTGCTTGCCGATGGGGTGCTCCATATCGTGTGCCTATTCAGAAGCGTTTAGCTCCTTCCTTCAGTGGGTAGCGCGGTCGGAGGTGGAGTACCAGAGTATCACACACTTCCTGGGCGACTTCTTATTTGTGGGTCCGGCTTTTCAGGATACATGCAAGTTTATTCTGGAAGTTTTCACTAGAATGTGCCACGATTTTGGAGTGCCGTTGGCCCATAATACGACGGTGGGCCCAACATCAAAGTTGACATTCTTGGGGATTCAGATCAATTCCAGTAAAATGTAATGCAGTCTTCCCCAGGAAAAAGTGTCCAACATGCAAGCGGAGCTCGGTGCCCTGGAAGGGGCCAAGAGGGTGTCACTACGGCGGTTACAATCCATAATAGGGAAGTTTAACTTCGCCTTCAAAATTATGGGTAGGATCTTTTGCAGACGAATGTCACTGGCAACCGCAGGCATTACGCACCACTTCATTAAGGTTTCGAGAGCGATGTGGGATGACGCAAGGATCTGGTTGTCTTTCGAGTTAAATGGCTCTGCACTCACAGGGAGAGGTGGAGCTGTATACCAATGCGTCCGGGTCGCTCGGCTTCGGGGCATTCTTCCGCGGTTGGTGGTGTGCCGCAGAATAGTGGGTGGCAGCGGTTCTCACAGGAACCCTTGCCTTCTTGGTGCCGATCCACATATGGGGCTCGGAGTACAGGGCCCTCCAAGTTTTTTAGAGGTCAACATGGCAGTGGTGCAGGCAGTTAACAGCCTCACGGCGGCATCTATCCCAGTAGTGTGATTGATTCAACATTTGGTGCTAAGTTGCCTGCGCTTGAACATATGGTTCCTGGCCAGACACGGGTCAGGTTTAGAGAACGGCATTGCTGACGCCCTTTCTCGATTATAGGAGGCGTGGTTCAGGACGTTGGCGCAGAGTGCAAACGAGCAGGGCGAGACAATTCCCAATTAACTTTGGGAACTTGTAGCGATCAGGTAACGAGACTCATTAGACTATTTGTTGCCCCAGCGACATGGGCCATGTACAGAAGAGTGTGGGCCAAGTGGAATGATTTGGTGATTTGATAAGGTGGCCAGGTGGAGCCACGTCGGAAGAAAAATCTTTGGGGATTCTGCTTTGGTTCCTGTTAAGGTGCGTCGAGGAAGGGGACTCAAAAGCCGCTGTGGGGCGACAGGTTACGGCACTGGCTTTTATGTTCAAGCCGGCTAGGCAAAAAAGAACCTCACAAAGTTGTTGGTGGTGCGTACGGTCGTATACATCATGTTTAACGGTGATTGCAGACGGGGGGGGGGGGCGCGACGGCTGATCATTTTTTCCTTGTTGTTGCACTTGTCGCAAGTGTTGGTGGTAACTTGCAGGAAACCTTTTGAATCTCTGCTTTTCCGTACGGCTTTTTCCCTGGTGTTCTTCAGAGCGTTTAGGATAGGGGAGTTGGTCGCGAAAAACAGATACGGTTCTGGGGGTTTACAACGGATGGATACCTGTCTGAGAGAAGACAAGGTGGTATTGTGGTCAAAGATGGACCAGAGTGGAAAAGGTAAAGAGGTGGTACTGCACAAAGTTGGCACAGAGTGTTGCCCCTATGTTTGAGTAAAGGAGTACCTCCAGCAGCTGGCGGGACGGTGTTTGCTGCTCGTACATGCCGATGGTACGGCAATATCTCGTTAATAGTTTGAAAAGGTGCTGAAAGCATCTTTAAAGCACTTGGGGTTCAACCAGTCGGAATTCGGGCGCACTCTTTCCGAATCGGGGCTGCTACGGAAGCAGCGAGGTTAGGTCTGCCGGTCACCGCGGTGAAGCGAATTGGGAGATGGGAATCTCAAAGCTTTAAGTTTATATATGGCCTGCGGCAGTGGTCGAATGGTTGTTCTTTTCTGCTTTCAAGAGGAAAGAAGCAACTATGGATCGTGGGCCACTCCTACATGTACTGGGCCCCTTGGTTAGCTGCAGTAAACTTGACTTACACGTACAGTGGTTTGGGATTCGGGGCCTGCGTTGGTCACAAGCAAGTGGACTTTTGTATACGTATGCCCATCGATACGGACATCCCAGTTTGCTACTCATCCATGCCGGTGGTAAAGATTTGGGGGTAGTTCCCATGCAACACATGCTGAAGGAAATGAATCTTGACATGGAAAGTTGGTCAAAAAAGTTTCCTGGCCTCTTTATCGTCTGGTCGTGCTTCACGCTGCTGGCAGGATTGAATACAGGTACGCTACTGGCAGGAACAGGGTAGCCCCAGGTACTCAGATGTGGGTGAGCACAGCTACTGGCAGGAACAAGTAACCAGGTACGCTACTGGCAGGAACAGGCTACTGCGCGGCTGGCTGCAATGAGCACCTTCGCTACTCATTGTAACCTAAGTACAGCGCCCCTGGCGAGCCTTGCTTCGAGAGGCTCGCATGTGTGATGGCGTCGCTGGCTGCAATGAGGGACACAACTGCGTGACCAACATCACAAAAATGCAGATCCACAACTATATACATGATCGGGGAAGCTCCAGTCTAAAGATGGGGGAAAATAGCAATTTTCATTTAACATTTTCTCACAAGAATAAATCTTTTTTTTTAACACAATAAACTGAAAAGTTATTTATATTGATCTTTATTCCATAATAGTTATGACAGCTGGACCATTAGACATTAATAATAATGTCCACTCTGCCTCCAGACTTTCATCCATAAATAACTTCTTCCCACCTTTTGTCTCCTATCCCCCGTTTGTGATTCCATTGCTTTCCTCCATTCTTCTTCCTCCTCCTCTCTCCGTCTGCATCCCTCTCCTCCCCTGCTACTCTTTCTCTTTTTATCGTGACAGAAATTCCTCAGAGATCTTTAAATCTCTCTTCAGCCTCCAGAAATGAACAGAAAGTGAAAGTCATTTCCTGTCCAACCAAAAAATTGTATGTCACCAAATAAAAGGACATGTTACTCCCCCCCTCCCGCAGGAATGAATTTATATCTGTGGAATTCATGGTATCCAATTCTGGATCGCTATCGTGTTGTGGTGAAGGGGCTTGTGTGCTTCAATGAAGCTGTGAGCTATTCCATGTAGGGTCACTCAAGATAGGAAGGTGATAGCAGAGAGGTCAGACAAATCGTGATACACTGGACAAGGAATCTGCAATCCGCTCCAGTGTATTTGCCATGAATAAACACAACCAGAGACATAACAACAGATGTGCCTGGAGTTCACCGGGGCACTGAGAGTCAAACACGACTGAACAACTAGACAAACACATTTGTATTATACACAGGGCAGTGTGTGTGTCTGTATTATACACAGGGCAGTGTGTGTGTATTATACACAGGGCAGCGTGTGTGTCTGTATTATACACAGAGCAGTGTGTGTGTCTGTATTATACACAGGGCAGTGTGTGTGTCTGTATTATACACAGGGCAGTGTGTGTGTATTATACACAGGGCAGCGTGTGTGTCTGTATTATACACAGGGCAGCGTGTGTGTGTCTGTATTATACACAGGGCAGTGTGTGTCTGTATTATACACAGAGCAGCGTGTGTGTGTGTATTATACACAGGGCAGTGTGTGTGTCTGTATTATACACAGGGCAGTGTGTGATTGTGTGTGTGTGTGTGTATTATACACAGGGCAGTGTGTGTGTCTGTATTATACACAGGGCAGTGTGTGTGTATTATACACAGGGCAGCGTGTGTGTCTGTATTATACACAGGGCAGCGTGTGTGTGTGTATTATACACAGGGCAGTGTGTGTGTCTGTATTATACACAGGGCAGTGTGTGTGTCTGTATTATACACAGGGAGCGTGTGTGTGTATTATACACAGGGCAGTGTGTGTGTGTATTATACACAGGGCAGTGTGTGTGTGTATTATACACAGGGCAGCGTGTGTGTGTGTATTATACACAGGGCAGTGTGTGTGTCTGTATTATACACAGGGCAGTGTGTGTGTGTGTATTATACACAGGGCAGTGTGTGTCTGTATTATACACAGGGCAGCGTGTGTCTGTATTATACACAGGGCAGTGTGTGTGTCTGTATTATACACAGGGCAGTGTGTGTCTGTATTATACACAGGGAAGTGTGTGTGTGTATTATACACAGGGCAGTGTGTGTGTGTATTATACACAGGGCAGTGTGTCTGTATTATACACAGGGCAGCGTGTGTGTGTGTATTATACACAGGGCAGTGTGTGTGTCTGTATTATACACAGGGCAGTGTGTGTGTCTGTATTATACACAGGGCAGTGTGTCTGTATTATACACAGGGCAGTGTGTGTGTCTGTATTATACACAGGGCAGTGTGTGTGTCTGTATTATACACAGGGCAGTGTGTGTGTGTCTGTATTATACACAGGGCAGTGTGTGTGTCTGTATTATACACAGGGCAGTGTGTGTGTGTATTATACACAGGGCAGCGTGTCTGTATTATACACAGGGCAATGTGTGTGTGTCTGTATTATACACAGGGCAGTGTGTGTGTGTATTATACACAGGGCAGCGTGTCTGTATTATACACAGGGCAATGTGTGTGTGTCTGTATTATACACAGGGCAGCGTGTGTGTGTATATTATACACAGGGCAGAGTGTGTGTGTATTATACACAGGGCAGTGTGTCTGTATTATACACAGGGCAGCGTGTGTGTCTGTATTATACACAGGGCAGCGTGTGTGTCTGTATTATACACAGGGCAGTGTGTGTGTATTATACACAGGGCAGTGTGTGTGTGTATATTATACACAGGGCAGAGTGTGTGTGTATTATACACAGGGCAGTGTGTCTGTATTATACACAGGGCAGCGTGTGTGTCTGTATTATACACAGGGCAGCGTGTGTGTCTGTATTATACACAGGGCAGTGTGTGTGTGTATTATACACAGGGCAGCGTGTGTGTGTATTATACACAGGGCAGTGTGTGTGTGTATATTATACACAGGGCAGAGTGTGTGTGTATTATACACAGGGCAGTGTGTGTGTGTGTATTATACACAGGGCAGCGTGTGTCTGTATTATACACAGGGCAGTGTTTGTGTCTGTATTATACACAGGGCAGTGTGTGTCTGTATTATACACAGGGCAGCGTGTGTGTCTGTATTATACACAGGGCAGTGTGTGTGTGTGTATTATACACAGGGCAGTGTGTGTCTGTATTATACACAGGGCAGAGTGTGTGTGTGTATTATACACAGGGCAGTGTGTGTCTGTATTATACACAGGACAGTGTGTGTGTCTGTATTATACACAGGGCAGTGTGTGTGTCTGTATTATACACAGGGCAGCGTGTGTGTCTGTATTATACACAGGGCAGCGTGTGTCTGTATTATACACAGGGCAGCGTGTGTGTCTGTATTATACACAGGGCAGCGTGTGTCTGTATTATACACAGGGCAGCGTGTGTGTGTGTATTATACACAGGGCAGTGTGTGTGTGTATTATACACAGGGCAGCGTGTGTCTGTATTATACACAGGGCAGTGTGTGTGTCTGTATTATACACAGGGCAGTGTGTGTGTCTGTATTATACACAGGGCAGCGTGTGTGTCTGTATTATACACAGGGCAGCGTGTGTGTGTATTATACACAGGGCAGTGTGTGCGTGTATTATACACAGGGCAGTGTGTGTGTGTATTATACACAGGGCAGTGTGTGTGTGTATTATACACAGGGCAGTGTGTGTGTGTGTATTATACACAGGGCAGTGTGTGTGTATTATACACAGGGCAGTGTGTGTGTATTATACGCAAGGCAGTGTGTGTGTGTATTATACACAGGGCAGTGTGTGTGTGTGTATTATACACAGGGCAGCGTGTGTGTGTATTATACACAGGGCAGTGTGTGTGTATTAAACACAGGGCAGCGTGTGTGTTTGTATTATACACAGGGCAGCGTGTGTGTCTGTAGTATACACAGGGCAGTGTGTGTGTGTATATTATACGCAGGGCAGCGTGTGTGTCTGTATTATACACAGGGCAGCGTGTGTGTCTGTATTATACACAGGGCAGCTTGTGTGTGTATTATACACAGGGCAGTGTGTGTGTCTGTTTTATACACAGGGTAGTGTGTGTGTGTGTTATACACAGGGCAGTGTGTGTGTGTATTATACACAGGGCAGTGTGTGTGTGTATTATACACAGGGCAGTGTGTGTCTGTATTATACACAGGGCAGTGTGTGTGTCTGTATTATACACAGGGCAGCGTGTGTGTCTGTATTATACACAGGGCAGTGTGTGTGTGTGTATTATACACAGGGCAGTGTGTGTCTGTATTATACACAGGGCAGAGTGTGTGTGTGTATTATACACAGGGCAGTGTGTGTCTGTATTATACACAGGACAGTGTGTGTGTCTGTATTATACACAGGGCAGTGTGTGTGTCTGTATTATACACAGGGCAGCGTGTGTGTCTGTATTATACACAGGGCAGCGTGTGTCTGTATTATACACAGGGCAGCGTGTGTCTGTATTATACACAGGGCAGTGTGTGTGTCTGTATTATACACAGGGCAGTGTGTGTGTCTGTATTATACACAGGGCAGCGTGTGTGTCTGTATTATACACAGGGCAGCGTGTGTGTGTATTATACACAGGGCAGTGTGTGCGTGTATTATACACAGGGCAGTGTGTGTGTGTATTATACACAGGGCAGTGTGTGTGTGTATTATACACAGGGCAGTGTGTGTGTGTGTATTATACACAGGGCAGTGTGTGTGTATTATACACAGGGCAGTGTGTGTGTATTATACGCAAGGCAGTGTGTGTGTGTATTATACACAGGGCAGTGTGTGTCTGTATTATACACAGGGCAGTGTGTGTGTGTATTATACACAGGGCAGCGTGTGTGTGTATTATACACAGGGCAGTGTGTGTGTATTAAACACAGGGCAGCGTGTGTGTTTGTATTATACACAGGGCAGCGTGTGTGTCTGTAGTATACACAGGGCAGCGTGTGTGTGTGTATTATACGCAGGGCAGCGTGTGTGTCTGTATTATACACAGGGCAGCGTGTGTGTCTGTATTATACACAGGGCAGCTTGTGTGTGTATTATACACAGGGCAGTGTGTGTGTCTGTTTTATACACAGGGTAGTGTGTGTGTGTGTTATACACAGGGCAGTGTGTGTGTGTATTATACACAGGGCAGTGTGTGTGTGTATTATACACAGGGCAGTGTGTGTCTGTATTATACACAGGGCAGTGTGTGTGTCTGTATTATACACAGGGCAGTGTGTGTCTGTATTATACACAGGGCAGTGTGTGTCTGTATTATACACAGGGCAGTGTGTGTGTGTCTGTATTATACACAGGGTAGTGTGTGTGTGTGTATTATACACAGGGCAGTGTGTGTCTGTATTATACACAGGGCAGTGTGTGTGTCTGTATTATACACAGGGCAGCGTGTGTGTGTCTGTATTATACACAGGGCAGCGTGTGTGTGTATTATACACAGGGCAGTGTGTGTCTGTATTATACACAGGGCAGTGTGTGTCTGTATTATACACAGGGCAGCGTGTGTGTGTGTGTATTATACACAGGGCAGCGTGTGTGTGTCTGTATTATACACAGGGCAGTGTGTGTATTATACACAGGGCAGTGTGTGTCTGTATTATACACAGGGCAGTGTGTGTGTCTGTTTTATACACAGGGTAGTGTGTGTGTGTATTATACACAGGGCAGTGTGTGTGTGTATTATACACAGGGCAGTGTGTGTGTGTATTATACACAGGGCAGTGTGTGTCTGTATTATACACAGGGCAGTGTGTGTGTGTATTATACACAGGACAGTGTGTGTGTCTGTATTATACACAGGGCAGTGTGTGTGTCTGTTTTATACACAGGGCAGTGTGTGTCTGTATTATACACAGGGCAGTGTGTGTTGGTATTATACACAGGGCAGTGTGTGTGTGTGTATTATACACAGGGCAGCGTGTGTGTGTGTATTATACACAGGGCAGTGTGTGTCTGTATTATACACAGGGCAGTGTGTGTGTGTCTGTATTATACACAGGGCAGCGTGTGTGTGTATTATACACAGGGCAGTGTGTGTCTGTATTATACACAGGGCAGTGTGTGTGTGTATTATACACAGGGCAGTGTGTGTGTCTGTATTATACACAGGGCAGTGTGTGTGTGTATTATACACAGGGCAGTGTGTGTGTGTATTATACACAGGACAGTGTGTGTGTGTATTATACACAGGACAGTGTGTGTGTGTGTATTATACACAGAGCAGTGTGTGTGTATTATACACAGGACAGTGTGTGTGTGTATTATACACAGGACAGTGTGTGTGTGTGTATTATACACAGGACAGTGTGTGTGTGTATTATACACAGGACAGTGTGTGTGTCTGTATTATACACAGGGCAGTGTGTGTGTCTGTATTATACACAGGGCAGTGTGTGTGTGTATTATACACAGGGCAGTGTGTGTCTGTATTATACACAGGGCAGTGTGTGTGTCTGTATTATACACAGGGCAGCGTGTGTGTGTATTATACACAGAGCAGTGTGTGTGTGTATTATACACAGGGCAGAGTGTGTGTCTGTATTATACACAGAGCAGTGTGTGTGTGTATTATACACAGGGCAGTGTGTGTCTGTATTATACACAGGGCAGTGTGTGTGTGTATTATACACAGGGCAGTGTGTGTGTGTATTATACACAGGGCAGTGTGTCTGTATTATACACAGGGCAGTGTGTGTGTGTATTATACACAGGGCAGTGTGTGTGTGTATCATACGCAGGGCAGTGTGTGTCTGTATTATACACAGGGCAGTGTGTGTGTGTATTATACACAGAGCAGTGTGTGTGTGTATTATACGCAGGGCAGTGTGTGTGTGTATTATACACAGGGCAGAGTGTGTGTTTGTATTATACACAGGGAAGTGTGTATGTGTGTGTATTATACACAGGGCAGTGTTTGTGTGTATTATACACAGGGCAGAGTGTGTGTGTATTATACACAGGGCAGTGTGTGTGTCTGTATTATACACAGGGCAGTGTTTGTGTGTATTATACACAGGGCAGAGTGTGTGTGTATTATACACAGGGCAGTGTGTGTGTCTGTATTATACACAGGGCAGTGTGTGTGTGTGTATTATACACAGGGCAGTGTGTGTGTGTATTATACACAGGGCAGCATGTGTGTGTATTATACACAGGGCATAGTGTGTGTGTATTATACACAGGGCAGCGTGTGTGTGTGTATTATACACAGGGCAGTGTGTGTGTGTATTATACTCAGGGCAGCGTGTGTGTGTGTATTATACACAGGGCAGTGTGTGTCTGTATTATACTCAGGGCAGCGTGTGTGTGTGTATTATACACAGGGCAGTGTGTGTGTGTATTATACACAGGGCAGCATGTGTGTGTATTATACACAGGGCATAGTGTGTGTGTATTATACACAGGGCAGTGTGTGTCTGTATTATATACAGGGCAGTGTGTGTGTGTGTCTGTATTATACACAGGGCAGTGTGTGTGTGTGTATTATACACAGGGCAGTGTGTGTGTGTATTATACACAGGGCAGTGTGTGTGTGTGTATTATACACAGGGCAGTGTGTGTGTGTATTATACACAGGGCAGTGTGTGTGTGTATTATACACAGGGCAGTGTGTGTGTGTATTATACACAGGGCAGTGTGTGTGTGTGTGTATTATACATAGGGCAGTGTGTGTGTGTGTGTCTGTATTATACACAGGGCAGTGTGTGTGTATTATACACAGGGCAGTGTGTGTCTGTATTATACACAGGGCAGCGTGTGTGTCTGTATTATACACAGGGCAGCGTGTGTGTGTCTGTATTATACACAGGGCAGCGTGTGTGTGTCTGTATTATACACAGGGCAGTGTGTGTGTATTATACACAGGGCAGTGTGTGTGTGTATTATACACAGGGCAGTGTGTGTGTCTGTAGTATACACAGGGCAGTGTGTGTCTGTATTATACACAGGGCAGTGTGTGTCTGTATTATACACAGGGCAATGTGTGTGTATTATACACAGGGCAGTGTGTGTCTGTATTATACACAGGGCAGCGTGTGTGTCTGTATTATACACAGGGCAGCGTGTGTGTGTCTGTATTATACACAGGGCAGTGTGTGTGTATTATACACAGGGCAGTGTGTGTGTGTATTATACACAGGGCAGTGTGTGTGTCTGTAGTATACACAGGGCAGTGTGTGTCTGTATTATACACAGGGCAATGTGTGTGTATTATACACAGGGCAGTGTGTGTGTGTATTATACACAGGGCAGTGTGTGTGTGTGTATTATACACAGAGCAGTGTGTGTGTCTGTATTATACACAGGGCAGTGTGTGTGTCTGTATTATACACAGGGCAGTGTGTGTGTGTGTGTATTATACACAGGGCAGCGTGTGTGTATTATACACAGGGCAGTGTGTGTGTCTGTATTATACACAGGGCAGTGTGTGTGTGTATTATACACAGAGCAGTGTGTGTGTCTGTATTATACACAGGGCAGTGTGTGTGTGTGTATTATACACAGGGCAGCGTGTGTGTGTCTGTATTATAGACAGGGCAGTGTGTGTCTGTATTATACACAGGGCAGCGTGTGTGTGTCTGTATTATATACAGGGCAGTGTGGGTGTGTATTGTAACGGAACCATCACTGTTTTACCCTGTTTTATGGTTATTTAATTCTTGGTTAAAATATGATCACATTGCTATACTGTAGATATGTTGTTTTATGTTCTACAGAATATATTGGCTCAGAATATTACAGCTACTAGGCTAATAGATAATTTTATTACGGAGACTCCTGTGTAAGATAAGGAAGTCTATTGTATAAAGTGTTTTATTATGAGACAGAGAACAAAGAGTATAATCTGATCCATGTCTGATTGTATCAAAGTAGCCAGGTAGCCTAGGGGAGGTGTGACCACACCTATTGTTCTCTTTATGTGTATTGTGTGGCCAAATATGGGCATGTGTATTGCCTGTGGGAAGAGATGTGTATAAATATTTCTGCACAACAAATTAAAGTCAGTATTCATTTGATTCCCAAATTGTGTGTCGTTCAATATGGGAGGTCTGGAATGGTGAAACTGTAGTGCCTCTTGGGTATTTTACCGTATACCAGCGGAGATATTGGATTCGTGTTCCAAATCCGTTACATTTGGTGGCAAGTGGCGGAATTGTTTCCATGGTCAGAAGGACAGCTACAGGAGACACCATTCCGTGGAGTACAAATTGAGGGCAACGCTTGTATCCGTGCAGCGCCCCTGGCTACAGCAGGATGGAACCGGCTAGTTTTCGGACAGCGTTCCATGATGAGGAGGAGGCGGCCGCGGACTACAGGGATGCAGACAGAAAGGATTCATGGAGGGAGACAGGGTAGCGGTTACAGTACCTCTTAATGCCACACAAACTGAGTTTGGAAGAGAACTCTAAAGCAGACTGGCCTTTTTCCCAGGTACGCTTCCCATAAAAACCTTGGAATGGTTAATGACATATGTCCACAAATACATAATGGAAAAGCAGCGGGCACGGGAGCAGTCCATCTTGGGAGCTGCTAACACACCTCCCACCATTAACCTCCCCCCAGCACTGCGTCCGGGTGGTGGGAACTACCAAACCCCTCTACGGTACATCAGGTGCCACACGTGTAACCAGCAGGGCCACATGCAGAGAGACTGTCCCAGAAACAGAAACTGCTCCACGTGGAATACTCCAACTAATTCCCCTCTCCAGCGGCAGTGTGTACCCCAGGGAGCAGAAGGTGTCGTCCTTCCTCCCCAGCGGCAGTGTGTACCCCAGGGGGCCGAAGGTGTCGTCCTTCCTCCCCAGAGGCAGTGTGTACCCCAGGGGGCCGAAAGTGTTGTCCTTCCTCCCCAGCGACAGTGTGTACCCCAGGGGGCAGAAGGTGTCGTCCTTTCCCCCCAGCGGCAGTGTGAACCCCAGGGGGCAGAAGGTGTCGTCCTTCCCTCCCAGCGGCAGTGTGAACCACTGGGGGCAGAAGGTGTCGTCCTTCCCCCCCAGCGACAGTCTGTACCCCAGGGAGCAGAAGGTGTCGTCCTTCCTCCCCAGCGGCAGTGTGTACCCCAGGGGGCCGAAGGTGTCGTCCTTCCTCCCCAGAGGCAGTGTGTACCCCAGGGGGCCGAAAGTGTTGTCCTTCCTCCCCAGCGACAGTGTGTACCCCAGGGGGCAGAAGGTGTCGTCCTTTCCCCCCAGCGGCAGTGTAAACCCCAGGGGGCAGAAGGTGTCGTCCTTCCCTCCCAGCGGCAGTGTGAACCACTGGGGGCAGAAGGTGTCGTCCTTCCCCCCCAGCGGCAGTGTGAACCCCAGGGGGCGGAAGGTGTCGTCCTTCCCCCACAGCGGCAGTGTGAACCCCAGGGGGCAGAAGGTGTCATCCTTTCCCCCCAGCGGCAGTGTGAACCCCAGGGGGCAGAAGGTGTCGTCCTCCCCCCCCAGCGGCAGTGTGAACCCCAGGGGGCAGAAGGTGTTGTCCTTCCTCCCCAGCGGCAGTGTGAACCCCAGGGGGCAGAAGGTGTCGTCCTTCCCCTCCAGCGGCAGTGTGAACCACAGGGGGCTGAAGGTGTCGTCCTTCCCCCCCAGCGGCAGTGTGAACCCCAGGGGGCAGAAGGTGTCGTCCTTCCCCCCCAGCGGCAGTGTGTATCCCAGGGAGCAGAAGGTGTCATCCTTCCTCCCCAGAGGCAGTGTGTACCCCACGGAGCAGAAGGTGTCGTCCTTCCTCCCCAGCGGCAGTGGGTACCCCAGGGGGCCAAAGGTGTCGTCCTTCCCCCCCAGCGGCAGTGTGTATCCCAGGGAGCAGAAGGAGTCGTTCTTCCCCCCCAGCGGCAGTGTGTATCCCAGGGAGCAGAAGGTGTCGTCCTCTCCCCCCAGCGACAGCTTACCCTAACAAGGGGAGACACCAATCTCCCAGACGGCGCAGATGGGACCGTGGTCTCTGTGCCTGACCTACCGGGATGCTGGACAGCCTGTCCAGATCCCCAACTACTCTCACTGGGACAACCGGAGGAGGGGGTAAGTACAAATTCCCATCCCCAGCTAACTCCTAATGTGGCCCCAGGGTTAACAGAGGAAATGTTAACCCCCACTGACCCCCACCTTTCCCTGGCTACTGAGCCGGAATATGTCCCAAGTACCCCAGCAGAAGAGCTGACAGTGGGGCAGAGTGCAGTCGGCCTCTGCCCTCCCTTTGTCCCTTGTACAGAGCAGGAGGTCCTGCAGGTTATACCAGCAGAAGAGCTGGCATCAGGGCAGAGTGCCGCTGGCCTCTGCCCCTCAAGTCCCCTCAGCGTGTTGCACCATCACCCCAGCAAAATATCCAGGTGCCTGGTTAGACTTCCCCCCAAAGGGGAGATGTGTGACGAAGTGCCCTTCGCCACTTTGGCTTGGAGAGGACTGTTTGCCAGCCTCCTGCCCTGCGACTATGGCCCTGGTACATATTGCCCTTTGGAACCAGTGTTCGGCCATACCAGAGTGTAAGTCACTCATTCTGGCCCTTTACATACAGGGGGGTCATTCTGTACTTGCCCTGTGTGAACCATGATACCCCAGATAACTGTGCCATGAAGCCCATTCATATAATGAAAGACTATGGGAAAGACTTTAGCTACATGGCAATTGAACTGTGTGAATAGGATCTGAGCGCTATTCGGTAGTTTTGTGCGCTCAGATCCCAGCTACCTGGGTGTAACGGAGCAGGAACACGCAGTCCAAAATCTCCGCTGGTATACGATAAAATACCCACGAGGCACTACAGTTTCACCATCCCCGACCTCCAATATTGGACGACACACAATTTGGGAGTCAAATGAATACTGACTTTATTTTGTTAGTGCAGAAATATTTATACATCTCTTCCCACAGGCAATCCACATCCCCCATATTTGGCTGCACAATACCCATAAAGAGAACAATAGGTGGGTCACACCTCCCTGGCAACTTTGATACAATCAGACATTGATTCAATTACACCTCTTTGTTCTTATCAGAGAATTAAAACACTTTGGCAAATGCAAGGATCCTTTACAACTTTCTTATCTCTTGAATCTCTGTAATAGGATTATCTATTAGCCTAGGTCTGCAAAAGTCTGGCTAATATTCTGCAGAGCATCAAACAGCAAACATATTGTAGGATCATATTTTAACCAAGAATTAAATAATCATAAAACAGGGTAAAACAGGGATGGGTTCCGCTACACACCTCCCCCGTGACCATAAGCCGGCATACACGGTCTGATCCCAACGGATCGGCCTGGGGATGTCCGGACAAAAGTATTTGTTGGTCAATTCTCTAGTTTGACAACCCATCAGCATTACTGCAATTCACATTTACTCACATTTCCCATATCCCCAGATAGCTGGGATCTGAGCGCACAAAACCACCGAATAGCGCTCAGATCCTCTTCACACAGTTCAATTGCCATGTAGCTAAAGTCTTTCCCATAGTCTTTCATTATATGAATGGGCTTCATGGCACAGTTATCTGGGGTATCATGGTTCACACAGGGCAAGTACAGAATGACCCCCCTGTATGTAAAGGGCCAGAATGAGTGACTTACACTCTGGTATGGCCGAACACTGGTTCCAAAGGGCAATATGTACCAGGGCCATAGTCGCAGGGCAGGAGGCTGGCAAACAGTCCTCTCCAAGCCAAAGTGGCGAAGGGCACTTCGTCACACATCTCCCCTTTGGGGGGAAGTCTAACCAGGTACCTGGATATTTTGCTGTGGTGATGGGGCAACACGCTGAGGGGACTTGAGGGGCAGAGGCCAGCGGCACTCTGCCCTGATGCCAGCTCTTCTGCTGGTATCACCTGCAGGACATCCTGCTCTGTACAAGGGACACAGGGAGGGCAGAGGCCGACTGCACTCTGCCCCGCTGTCAGCTCTTCTGCTGGGGTACTTGGGACATATTTCGGCTCAGTAGCCAGGGAAACGTGGGGGTCAGTGGGGGTTAACATTTCCTCTGTTAACCCTGGGGCCACATTAGAAGTTAGCTGGGGAGGGGAATTTGTACTTACCCCCTCCTCCGGTTGTCCCAGTGACGGTAGTTGGGGATCTGGACAAGCTGTGGGCGCAGAGACCACGGTCCCATCTGCGCCGTCTGTGAGATTGGTGTCTCCCCTGGTTAGGGTAAACTGTTGCTGGGGGGGAAGGATGACACCTTCTGCCCCCTGGGGTTCACACTGCCGCTGGGGAGGAAGGACGGCCCCTTCTGCTCCCTGGGGTACACACTGACGCTGGGGGGGAAGGCCGACACCTTCAGCTCCCTGGGGTACACACTGCCGCTGGGAAGGAAGGACGACACCTTCAGCTCCCTGGGGTACACACTGCCGCTGAGGGGGAAGGACGACACCTTCTGCCCCCTGGGGTTCACACTGCCGCTGGGGAGGAAGGACGGCCCCTTCTGCTCCCTGGGGTACACACTGCCGCTGGGGGGGAAGGACGACACCTTCGGCCCCCTGGGGTACACACTGACGCTGGGGGGGAAGGCCGACACCTTCAGCTCCCTGGGGTACACACTGCCGCTGGGAAGGAAGGACGACACCTTCAGCTCCCTGGGGTACACACTGCCGCTGAGGGGGAAGGACGACACCTTCTGCCCCCTGGGGTTCACACTGCCGCTGGGGGGAAAGGACGACACCTTCTGCCCCCTGGGGTTCACACTGCCGCTGAGGGGGAAGGACGACACCTTCTGCTCCCTGGGGTACACACTGCTGCTGGGGGGAAAGGATGACACCTTCTGCCCCCTGGGGTACACACTGCCGCTGGGGAGGAAGGACGACACCTTCGGCTCCCTGGGGTACCCACTGCCGCTGTGGAGGAAGGACGACACCTTCTGCTCCCTGAGGTACACACTGCCGCTGGGGGGGAAGGACGACACCTCCTGCCCCCTGGGGTTCACACTGCCGCTGAGGGGGAAGGACGACACCTTCTGCCCCCTGGAGGGCCGGTAGAGAGACCTCGGTCCCATCTCTACCTGCCATCTGGAGGTCATCCCAGGACCAGTCAATGAAGTCTGGTTCTGCTTGTCGAGTAGGTTGGGGCTGCACAAGGCTGAGCAGGTGTTGGTAGTCCTGCTCCAGCTCCCACTCTCTCGTTACCAGGTGGGTCATGTCTTTGCTCACCTCGCCTTCATCATCCCAGACATACATGCCCATCCGGTAGTCGTAGATGTCCCAAAACCTAGACCCCTCCGTGCTGCCAAGATCAATATCGTCCTCCAAGGCATCCCATAATAAACCCGGGCCATCATAATCATCCCCCTCCGGTAAGTCGTGTTCAGCCGTCCAGGGGGTAAGTCGAACGGTATACCACCAGAGGGCCTGGTATGCGTTGTCTAGCCAGATCTCTCGCCATACCAGGGTCTCTAGTCTTGTCACCCACTCATCCAGGGGCTGCTCTCCCAATAGATACATCCGCATCGCCACACGCTTCTGTAGCCGCTGCTCATCACTGGGGAGACTCTCACCTCGCCGCCATTGGGCATCTTGCAGGGCATCATACCAGAGTTCCATTCTGTCTGTTTCCCTGTAGTCTGCGGCCTCCTTCTCATCCTCATCATGGAACGCTGTCCGAAAACTAGCCGGTTCCATCCTGCTGTAGCCAGGGGCGCTGTACGGATACTAGCGTTACCCTCAATTTGTACTCCACGGAATGGTGTCTCCTGTAGCTGTCCTTCTGACCGTGGGAACAATTCCACCACTTGCCACCAAATGTAACGGAGCAGGAACACGCAGTCCAAAATCTCCGCTGGTATACGATAAAATACCCACGAGGCACTACAGTTTCACCATCCCCGACCTCCAATATTGGACGACACACAATTTGGGAGTCAAATGAATACTGACTTTATTTTGTTAGTGCAGAAATATTTATACATCTCTTCCCACAGGCAATCCACATCCCCCATATTTGGCTGCACAATACCCATAAAGAGAACAATAGGTGGGTCACACCTCCCTGGCAACTTTGATACAATCAGACATTGATTCAATTACACCTCTTTGTTCTTATCAGAGAATTAAAACACTTTGGCAAATGCAAGGATCCTTTACAACTTTCTTATCTCTTGAATCTCTGTAATAGGATTATCTATTAGCCTAGGTCTGCAAAAGTCTGGCTAATATTCTGCAGAGCATCAAACAGCAAACATATTGTAGGATCATATTTTAACCAAGAATTAAATAATCATAAAACAGGGTAAAACAGGGATGGGTTCCGCTACACTGGGGATATGGGAAATGTGAGTAAATGTGAATTGCAGTAATGCTGATGGGTTGTCAAACTAGAGAATTGACCAACAAATACTTTTGTCCGGACATCCCCAGGCCGATCCGTTGGGATCAGACCGTGTATGCCGGCTTATGGTCACGGGGGAGGTGTGTAACGGAACCCATCACTGTTTTACCCTGTTTTATGATTATTATGGTTAAAATATGATCCTACTATTATACTGCATGTATGTTGGTTGATGCTCTGCAGAATATTGTCCCAGACATTTGCAGCTACTTGGCATGGGAGATAATCCTGTTACAGCGACTCCGCATAAGATAAAGGAAGTCTATTGTATATAGTGTTTTCATTCTCAGATAAGAACAAAGAAGTGTAATTGAATCAATGTCTGATTGTATCAAAGTTGCCAGGGAGCCTCGGGGAGGTGTGACCCACCTATTGTTCTCTTTATGTGTATTGTGCGGCCAAATATGGGCATGTGTATTGCCTGTGGGAAGAGATGGGTATAAATATTTCTGCAATAACAAAATAAAGTCAGTATTCATTTGACTCCCAAATTGTGTGTCGTCCAATATGGGAGGTCGGGGATGGTGAGACTGTAGTGCCTCTTGGGTATTTTACCGTATTCCAGAGGAGATATTGGACTGCGTGTTCCAGCTCCGTTACAGAGACGTTCGCCATCACCACGGCGGTTCATCTGTGGGGCAGGGGCTTCAGGAACCGGCAGGTCCTTTTTCAATCAGGCAGCCCGAAAACGGTCCGGGTAGTTAATAGCCTGACGGCTGCATCTGGGCCGTTGATAAGGGTCATACGGCACTTAGTTCTTTGTTGCCTGCGGGCTAATATCTGGGTGAGGGCGGAGTGTATTCCTGGCCTTAACGTAGGGATGGTTGATGCCCTTTCTCTGTTACAGGGAACCTGGTTTCGCACACTGGCACCGGCAGCGAAGGATCAAGGAGAGGACATACCTTCAGAACTCTGGGAGCTTGGAGTGGTACAGTAGCTGGTTACATCAGGCAGTCGATAGCGCCAAAAACATGGGTGGCCTACAGGAAGGTGTGGAACATGTGGAGCGACATGGTTGAGGAGGCCGGTGGCGAGGGTTCAGAAGAGAAAGCCATAGGAATTATGCTGTGGTTTTTGGTTCGGAGCGTAGAGAGAGGTGCTTCCAGGGCAACGGTGGCTCGGCAGTTGACGGCCCTAGCATTTATGTTTAGGTTGGCAGGACGGAAGGACCTAACAAAGGAGTTTGTGGTTTGCCGGGTGGTAAAATGCATGTTCAAAGGGAAGCACCGGACGGATAGGAGGCGCCCGATCACTTTCTCCCTGTTACTACGCCAGGGGGAGGCGTTGGGTGGGCTATGCAGGGACTCCTTCGAATCCCTGCTTTTCCGTACAGCCTTTTCCTTAGCGTTCTTTGGTGCTTTCAGGATCGAGGAACTGGTCTCGGAAAACAGGCACGGTTCGGGGGGCTGCTGGCGGAGGAAATCTGTCTGGAGGGTGACAGAGTGTTGGTATGGCTGAGGAGGTCAAAAACGGATCAGGCCGGAAAAGGAAGGGAAATGGTCATATACAAAACTGAAACGGAGTGTTGCCCCCAGGCAAGTGTGAGGTTGTACTTGGAAAAAAGGCCAACGGGGCCAGGCACACTGCTATTGCATGCCAATGGCCAGGCTTTGTCACGATTTCAATTCGAAAGGATGCTGAAGAAGTCCTTACGGCAGTTAGGCTTGGACCCGGCGGACTTCGGCACACATTCGTTTCAGAGGTAAATATCTCTGCTAATAAATAACAAATATAGCCAAGTATAGCTCAGCCCAGTCCCCCAAGTCCCTCTCTCCACAATGGACAATACACACCGTGGATTTTCAGAACAGGAAAAACTTTTAATTATTTTACACACATATATATACAGTCAGAACGGGGGGTGAGTGTCTCCACAGGGACAATGGACTACTCCCACCTTTGGCCATACAAAGACTTAATTAGCAACTGGATTATAATCTTATCACATCATCACGGGAGCCGACTGGTTCCATACACAATAGAGCTTTTACAAACAAAGCAGATGGATAATTGGGTTAGCTCTTCCTGTCCCTTGGAGACTCCCATTTCTAAACAAAGAGGATGGAAAGCCAAGATTAACCCTTGGGCCTTGTATAGTCCAGTTAACCCTTCCCTGGCCTGGTATAATGTCCTGGGCAAGGATGCAATGTGTCACAACCTACAATGATGATGGAGTATAGAGGATCCTAGTCCTCTTATCTCCTGTAGGTTTTAGACCTAAGTTTGGGCTGACTCTAGACCTATGGACAGTCTTTGTCGGTACAAAGGCATAAGTCCCAGCTTTTGGTAGTGTGCCTGGGAAAACCTGGAAGGGAGTCAGAACGATCTCCTCTACCAGCATATGCCCCTGGGTCAATAATACACCTGCACACAAAGTCTTGATGAAAATTATGAACCACTTTATTTGGAAAACAACATCTTTTAAACAGGCATACAACATTACCAGGAAGGGGCTACCTTTAGTCAGCCCCTAACTGCCTCTGGCCAATCAGGCAGGGTCCCTACGTGGGAACCATGAGACTCCTCCCCAGGTCCACCCACTAGGCCGGGCCAACTAATTCATTTGGGCTCTGAATCTCCAGGGGAAAGCACCTAGGTTCTCCTGTGCCCATACTATGAAGGATGAGAAGCCTTCAGGCCATCCCATTGTTTCTGGGTGCCTGCCTGTCTGTTCTCCAGCTGTGAGCTCCCCATTGTTAGTTCTCTGCTGGACACTTAGCTAATGGGATTAACAGGACTTTGGGAACAAAGGAGGTTTTGGCTGTATTCAATGGGCTTCCCCTCTACAATATAATAACATACTAATATAATAACATACATTCATATTTACAAATACAACACACAATGTTTCACCCACATACAACCAATATATCCCATTAGATCCCTCACAGGATACTCATTACAATGAGCCTAAACATGGAAGGGATGGGAATATGCTAAGGAATAAAATACTTTATCCCCTAGACCACAACATAACAATATATCCATAATACAATATACAATATAATATTAACATATTATAACCCATAACACAATGTACAGTGGGTCTCCTAAACCCAGAACTCTTGCTCTCCATATGGCATCAACTGTGGATGATATACCAGCCCCAAGATGGCGGCTATTGGTATATAACAGTCCAGTCCCAATATAGGCCACTGCTGATTCATGACAAACCTTCCCCAAGCGGG
Organism: Discoglossus pictus; assembly: GCA_027410445.1. Lineage (NCBI taxonomy): Eukaryota > Metazoa > Chordata > Amphibia > Anura > Alytidae > Discoglossus > Discoglossus pictus. The sequence goes on from CM050174.1 coordinate 46,881,755, forward strand.
CAGGGAACATCCAAGATTTTCCCAGCTACGCTGATAGTCATGAATCTGCTGGTTTGGCCAGGCCCGCTGCATGCTAGGCAAGTTCATGTCAGTGCGCACACAGTCCCAAGGTGCAGAGTAAAGACCTCCCCCAGCCCTTGGCCTTGCTCCCACTGTATAGAGCAAATTGCTCTTCCCATGCAACCCCCACCCAAACAGTCCAGGATCCCATCTCTCTGTTTTTGGCAGCAGCATGGAAGTCTCTGGGGACACAGTGGATTGCACCCATACACTCTTCTGAGGCAAAACCGTATTTTTGGGAGCCCCATAAAACAACCCCTGTCCCATAGCAACCCCTTTCCCTCCAGCCAGTCCCCACAGCTGGGCTGGGGTCTCTAAAACAGTCTCTGGGCCTATGGGATTGCAAGGGGGCAGTCCAGTACCTCTCTCAGCAAAATCATTATTGTTGGGAGCCCAATAACACAATAACTGCAGTAAAGTACATACCGGTCTGCGCTTGACTCCAGCGTCCCTGATGGAGTCCGGACTTGGATGCTCTGTTTGCTCTGGCTCCTGGAAATCTGTATCTTTGGACAGACCCTCCTGGTTTTCTTCCCCTGGGTCTGTCTGTGTTGCAGCCTGGAGAACTACGCTGTTCCCACCCAGGCTGTGCTTTGGGGGACTCAGCTGACCCTCTTCTTCTATGGTCTTTTGCTTGGTACCCTTATCCCAGTCCTCCAGGTTTAACTGGGCCTTTGGAGCGGTGTCTGTTCCAGTGGGCCTCTGGACATTGGTTATCCAGGGTATCTCCCCACTTGGTTCACCCTCTACTATGGTGCCACACTGCACCCACGGCTCCTTTGCCAAGGCTGGCAAGCTTGCTGCCCCTGTCAGGCTCTTGGTGCCCCTGGCACTCTCTTGGTGCCCCTGGCACTCTTGCTGTGTGAGGCCTGGTTCCCTGTAGCTAAGAACCAGTTCCTTTCCTTCCCCACAGTCCATTACATAGCCCTCCTGGGCTCTGTGCTTCCCTAGCACCTTTTGTAGCAACTCTCCTGGGGTGTCAGAGTACAGATTTTGGTTATCTGTTGTAGGCTGGGGAATCCTATCCTTCCCACCCAACCTGACCTCTACGGCCTTCTCCCCAGAGTGCATTACATAGCCCTCCCCACAGTCTCTTGGGTGGCTATCCTGAGCCCCTGGCTCCATTAGCAGTTCTGGTCCATCCACTATGCCTAGAACTTTGGAGGGCAGACTTAATTCATCTGGCTCTATCTTGTGAGTAGTTACTGGGGTTTCTGCCAGGATTTGTGCTGGAAGGTAGTCCTCAGGTGAGACCTTTTCCACATCTGGTACCTCAGTTGTGACCCGTTTGGAGAAACTGTGCTCTGCTAGCATTTCCTCTGGGATTAAGTCTCTTGGGGTATCAGGGGACAAACATGGTGTAGCGGAACCCATCCCTGTTTTACCCTGTTTTATGATTATTTAATTCTTGGTTAAAATATGATCACATTGCTGTACTGTAGATATGTTGTTTTATGTTCTACAGAATATATTGACTCAGAATATTAGCCAGACTTTTGCAGACCTAGGCTAATAGATAATCCTGTTACAGAGATTCAAGAGATAAGAAAGTTGTAAAGGATCCTTGCATTTTCCAAAGTGTTTTCATTCTCAGATAAGAACAAAGAAGTGTAATTGAATCAATGTCTGATTGTATCAAAGTTGCCAGGGAGGTGTGACCCCCCTATTGTTCTCTTTATGTGTATTGTGTGTGGCCAAATATGGGCATGTGTATTACCTGTGGCCAAAGAGATGTATAAATATTTCTGCAATAACAAAATAAAGTCAGTATTCATTTGACTCCCAAATTGTGTGTCGTCCAATATGGGAGGTTGGGAATGGTGAGACTGTAGTGCTTCTTGGATATTTTACCGTATACCAGCGGAGATAATTGGACTGCGTGTTCCAGCTCCGTTACATTTGTTGGCAAGTGGCGGGATTGTTCCCACGGTCACAAGGACAGCTACAGGAGACACCATTCCGTGGAGTACAAATTGAGGGCAACGCTAGTATCCGTACAGCGCCCCTGGCTACAGCAGGATGGAACCGGCTAGTTTTCAGACAGCGTTCCATCATGAGGAGGAGGAGGCGGCCGCGGACGACAGGGATGCAGACAGAAAGGAACTCATGGTTACAGTACCTCGTATTACCCCACAGAATGAGTTTGGAAGAGAACTCCAAAGCAGACTGGCCTTTTTCCCAGGTACGCTTCCCATGAAAACCTTGGAATGGTTAATGACAGATGTCCACAAATCCATAATGTAAAAGCAGCGGGCACGGGAGCGGTCCATCTTGGGAGCTGCTAACCCACCTCCCACCATTAACCCCCCCCCAGCACTGCGTCCGGGTGGTGGGAACTACCAAACCCCTCCACGGTACATCAGGTGCCACACGTGTAACCAGCAGGGTCACATGCAGAGAGACTGTCCCAGAAACAGAAACCGCTCCACATGGAATACTCCAACTAATTCCACCTCCCAGCAGCAGTGTGTACCCCAGGGGGCCGAAGGTGTCGTCCTTCCCCCCCAGCGACAGTGTGTACCCCAGGGAGCTGAAGGTGTCGTCCTTCCTCCCCAGCAGCAGTGTGTACCCCAGGGGGCCGAAGGTGTCGTCCTTCCCCCCCAGCGGCAGTGTGTACCCCAGGGAGCTGAAGGTGTCGTCCTTCCTCCCCAGCGGCAGTGTGTTCCTCAGGGAGCCGAAGGTGTCGTCCTTCCTCCCCAGCTGCAGTGTGAACCACAGGGGGCAGAAGGTGTCGTCCTTTCCCCCCAGCGGCAGTGTGAACCCCAGGGGGCAAAAGGTGTCGTCCTTCCCCCTCAGCGGCAGTGTGAACCCCAGGGGGCAGAAGGTGTCGTCCTTCCTCCCCAGCGGCAGTGTGAACCCCAGGGGGCAGAAGGTGTCGTCCTTCCCCCTCAGCGGCAGTGTGTACCCCAGGGAGCTGAAGGTGTCGTCCTTCCTTCCCAGCGGCAGTGTGTACCCCAGGGAGCTGAAGGTGTCGTCCTTTCCCCCCAGCGGCAGTGTGTTCCCCAGGGAGCCGAAGGTGTCGTCCTTCCTCCCCAGCGGCAGTGTGAACCCCAGGGGGCAGAAGGTGTCGTCCTTTCCCCCCAGCGGCAGTGTGAACCCCAGGGGGCAGAAGGTGTCGTCCTTCCCCCTCAGCGGCAGTGTGAACCCCAGGGGGCAGAAGGTGTCGTCCTTTCCCCCCAGCGGCAGTGTGTACCCCAGGGAGCTGACGGTGTTGTCCTTCCTCCCCAGCGGCAGTGTGTTCCCCAGGGAGCCGAAGGTGTCGTCCTTCCTCCCCAGCGGCAGTGTGTTCCCCAGGGAGCCGAAGGTGTCGTCCTTCCTCCCCAGCGGCAGTGTGTACCCCAGGGGGCCGAAGGTGTCATCCTTCCCCCCAGCAGCAGTGTGTACCCCAGGGAGCTGAAGGTGTCGGCCTTCCCCCCCAGCGGCAGTGTGTACCCCAGGGAGCAGAAGGGGCCGTCCTTCCTCCCCAGCGGCAGTGTGAACCCCAGGGGGCAGAAGGTATCGTCCTTTCCCCCCAGCGGCAGTGTGTACCCCAGGGAGCTGAAGGTGTCATCCTTCCTCCCCAGCGGCAGTGTGTACCCCAGGGAGCTGAAGGTGTCGGCCTTCCCCCCCAGCGGCAGTGTATACCCCAGGGAGCTGAAGGTGTCGTCCTTCCTCCCCAGCGGCAGTGTGTACTCAAGGGAGCTGAAGATGTCGGCCTTCTCCCACAGCAGCAGTGTGTACCCCAGGGAGCAGAAGGGGCCGTCCTTCCTCCCCAGCAGCAGTGTGAACCCCAGGGGGCAGAAGGTGTCGTCCTTTCCCCCCAGCGGCAGTGTGAACCCCAGGGGGCAGAAGGTGTCGTCCTTCCCCCTCAGCGGCAGTGTGAACCCCAGGGGGCAGAAGGTGTCGGCCTTCCCCCCCAGCGGCAGTGTGTACCCCAGGGAGCAGAAGGGGCCGTCCTTCCTCCCCAGCGGCAGTGTGAACCCCAGGGGGCAGAAGGTATCGTCCTTTCCCCCCAGCGGCAGTGTGTACCCCAGGGAGCTGAAGGTGTCATCCTTCCTCCCCAGCGGCAGTGTGTACCCCAGGGAGCTGAAGGTGTCGGCCTTCCCCCCCAGCGGCAGTGTATACCCCAGGGAGCTGAAGGTGTCGTCCTTCCTCCCCAGCGGCAGTGTGTACTCAAGGGAGCTGAAGATGTCGGCCTTCTCCCACAGCGGCAGTGTGTACCCCAGGGAGCAGAAGGGGCCGTCCTTCCTCCCCAGCAGCAGTGTGAACCCCAGGGGGCAGAAGGTGTCGTCCTTTCCCCCCAGCGGCAGTGTGAACCCCAGGGGGCAGAAGGTGTCGTCCTTCCCCCTCAGCGGCAGTGTGAACCCCAGGGGGCAGAAGGTGTCGTCCTTCCCCCCCAGCGGCAGTGTGTACCCCAGGGAGCAGAAGGTGTCGACCTTCCTCCACAGCGGCAGTGGGTACCCCAGGGGGCCAAAGGTGTCGTCCTTCCACCCCAGCGGCAGTGTGAAATACAGGGGGCAGAAGGTGTCGTCCTTCCCCCCCAGCGACAGTTTACCCTAACCAGGGGAGACACCAATCTCCCAGACGGCGCAGATGGGACCGTGGTCTCTGCGCCCACAGCTTGTCCAGATCCCCAACTACCGTCACTGGGACAACCGGAGGAGGGGGTAAGTACAAATTCCCCTCCCCAGCTAACTTCTAATGTGGCCCCAGGGTTAACAGAGGAAATGTTAACCCCCACTGACCCCCACGTTTCCCTGGTTACTGAGCCGGAATATGTCCCAAGTACCCCAGCAGAAGAGCTTACAGCGGGGCAGAGTGCAGTCGGCCTCTGCCCTCCCTTTGTCCCTTGTACAGAGCAGGAGGTCCTGCAGGTTATACCAGCAGAAGAGCTGGCATCAGGGCAGAGTGCCGCTGGCCTCTGCCCCTCAAGTCCCCTCAGCGTGTTGCACCATCACCCCAGCAAAATATCCAGGTGCCTGGTTAGACTTCCCCCCAAAGGGGAGATGTGTGACGAAGTGCCCTTCGCCACTTTGGCTTGGAGAGGACTGTTTGCCAGCCTCCTGCCCTGCGACTATGGCCCTGGTACATATTGCCCTTTGGAACCAGTGTTCGGCCATACCAGAGTGTAAGTCACTCATTCTGGCCCTTTACATACAGGGGGGTCATTCTGTACTTGCCCTGTGTGAACCATGATACCCCAGATAACTGTGCCATGATGCCCATTCATATAATGAAAGACTATGGGAAAGACTTTAGCTACATGGCAATTGAACTGTGTGAAGAGGATCTGAGCGCTATTCGGTGGTTTTGTGCGCTCAGATCCCAGCTATCTGGGGATATGGGAAATGTGAGTAAATGTGAATTGCAGTAATGCTGATAGGTTGTCAAACTAGAGAATTGACCAACAAATATTTTTGTCCGGACATCCCCAGGCCGATCCGTTGGGATCAGACCGTGTATGCCGGCTTATGGTCACGGGGGAGGTGTGTAGCGGAACCCATCCCTGTTTTACCCTGTTTTATGATTATTTAATTCTTGGTTAAAATATGATCACATTGCTGTACTGTAGATATGTTGTTTTATGTTCTACAAAATATATTGGCTCAGAACATTAGCCAGACTTTTGCAGACCTAGGCTAATAGATAATCCTGTTACAGAGATTCAAGAGATAAGAAAGTTGTAAAGGATCCTTGCATTTTCCAAAGTGTTTTCATTCTCAGATAAGAACAAAGAAGTGTAATTGAATCAATGTCTGATTGTATCAAAGTTGCCAGGGAGGTGTGACCCCCCTATTGTTCTCTTTATGTGTATTGTGTGTGGCCAAATATGGGCATGTGTATTACCTGTGGCCAAAGAGATGTATAAATATTTCTGCAATAACAAAATAAAGTCAGTATTCATTTGACTCCCAAATTGTGTGTCGTCCAATATGGGAGGTTGGGAATGGTGAGACTGTAGTGCTTCTTGGATATTTTACCGTATACCAGCGGAGATAATTGGACTGCGTGTTCCAGCTCCGTTACACATGGGTTATCTAACCCCACCCAGGGAACATTCCCCTGAGTCTCTGGCTCTTGGAGCTGGTGATTTGGTCCCAAGCTGACTTTACCATCCCTTTTAGGCTCTGACACAGTCTCTGCATTTTTTAAAGGAACGCATTCTCCATCACTATGTTCTACCCAGACCCCTTGCACACAATCACTTCGGTACATACCATCTGTGTTGTAAAGATCTGGCAACCAGTCCTCTTGACTGGGTTGTTCCCCTCTTGATGGGCAAAATGTCTCCCCATAGATCTCGTCCCACAACTCAAAATACTCCTCCTCCAGCTGCAGTTCCTGCTCAATCAGGTGTACCATTAAATTAGCCTCCATGGACCATGTTTCCAGTCCCAGACCACGACAGCGTTCCACAAACAAGTTGTTGTGCCTTTTAAAGGTTCCTATGCCCCCTTCCGGGTCACCATACACAATGTCTTGGAGGCCAGAATCTATCTCCAAGCGGAAATCAAACTCCTCTCCAAGGCCACCAACTATTCTGGCGTGAAAAATGTAATATTGGTTCTCCAAGGCAACCTCTTTTCTTACTAGTACTTCCAGCCAGCCCATTAGCTCATCGTCCTGCCACAGATTCAGAATCGCCATCCATTTCTCTAGACGCAGTGTCTCTCTGTAGCCAAGTCTTTGCTGAGCTGGAGTTCTCGCTCCATTGGGCTCCTGCCAGATCCTCTGGCAATGCTGGTCTAGTAAGTTGGACACCTCTTGTGCGGTCATCTTACTGGGGTATAAGTGCCTGGCTGCTTTAAACCGTCTTGTTGCTTCTTTGGTGATATCTGTCTGTTCCATTGCTGGTCTTTGTAGAGTCATCCCACCACTGCCACCAACTGTCACAACCTACAATGATGATGGAGTATAGAGGATCCTAGTCCTCTTATCTTCTGTAGGTTTTAGACCTAAGTTTGGGCTGACTCTAGACCTATGGACAGTCTTTGTCGGTACAAAGGCATAAGTCCCAGCTTTTGGTAGTTTGCCTGGGAAAACCTGGAAGGGAGTCAGAACGATCTCCTCTACCAGCATATGCCCCTGGGTCAATAATACACCTGCACACAAAGTCTTGATGAAAATTATGAACCACTTTATTTGGAAAACAACATCTTTTAAACAGGCATACAACATTACCAGGAAGGGGCTACCTTTAGTCAGCCCCTAACTGCCTCTGGCCAATCAGGCAGGGTCCCTACGTGGGAACCATGAGACTCCTCCCCAGGTCCACCCACTAGGCGGGGCCAACTAATTCTTTTGGGCTCTGAATCTCCAGGGGAAAGCACCTAGGTTCTCCTGTGCCCATGCTATGAAGGCTGAGAAGCCTTCAGGCCATCCCATTGTTTCTGGGTGCCTGCCTGTCTGTTCTCCAGCTGTGAGCTCCCCATTGTTAGTTCTCTGCTGGACACTTAGCTAATGGGATTAACAGGACTTTGGGAACAAAGGAGGTTTTGGCTGTATTCAATGGGCTTCCCCTCTACAATATAATAACATACTAATATAATAACAAAGATTCATATTTACAAATACAACACACAATGTTTCACCCACATACAACCAATATATCCCATTAGATCCCTCACAGGATACTCATTACAATGAGCCTAAACATGGAAGGGATGGGAATATGCTAAGGGATAAAATACTTTATCCCCTAGACCACAACATAACAATATATCCATAATACAATATAATATTAACATATTATAACCCATAACACAATGTACAGTGGGTCTCCTAAACCCAGAACTCTTGCTCTCCATATGGCATCAACTGTGGATGATATACCAGCCCCAAGATGGCGGCTATTAATATATAACAGTCCAGTCCCAATATAGGCCACTGCTGATTCATGACAAAATGTCCTTGGTATAATAACAGTGATGGGTTTCTGTTACGTAGGTATCACCTCTACTTTTCTCCAGTCATCCGGTAGAGACCCTGTAGTGAGTGAGTCTTGAAAGAATAGATATAATGGTTTGGCTATTACAGAACCCAGCTCCCTCAGTACCCTTGGATGTATTCCATCAGGACCTGGGGCTTTATTAACATTTATTTTCTCCAATCTCTTTTGGATTTCTTCAAGCGTTAACCAATTATTTAGTGAAGGTAGTGTAGCCCCATTATGTTGCGTTGTCCCAACCACTGGTACCTCCCTTGTGTATACCGACAAAAAGAACCTATTTAGCTCATCTGCCTTTTCCTGGTCACTAATTTTCAGATGGCCTGTGTCACATTGTAATGTTCCTATAGATTCCTTCCTGGCCTTCTTCCCATTAATATTTTAAAAAAATATTTTAGGGTTAGTCTTACTTTCCATTGCAACTGACTTCTCATTTTCTAATAGCCCTTTTGCAAGCCTTGTTGATTCCCTTATAGTCACATAAAGCTGCCTCTATTCCCTCCTTCTTGTATAATTTAAACGCATGTTTCTTTTTCCTCATCATGATCTTTCAGTCATTATTAAGCCACATGGGATATGATTTACTCCTATTCATTTTATTTCCACATGGTACATGCCGATGAGTATGCTTATTTAGTAATTATTTGAATGTTGTCCATTTATTTTCAGTATTTTTCCCTGTAAGTTCTTTGTCCCAGTCTATATGTAGTATTGCTGCCCGTAGCACATTAAAGTTAGCCCTTTTAAAATTTAGAGTTTTTGTTGGCCCCATACAACTCTGTTTTTTGTATTCAATCTCAAATGATACTGTGTCGTGATCACTGTTCCCCAAGGGCTCCCCTATTTTAACATTTGATATTATATCAATATTACTTGTGATGACTAAATCCAAGATGGCCCCATTTCTAGTAGGTTCTTGTATTACCTGGACCAGATAATGATCCCCGAGTGTACTCAAGAACCTGCTCCCCTTAGCTGAGCTGCTGGTCTCATTTATCCAGTTTATTTCAGGGTAATTAAAGTCTCCCATTATTAGAACTTGCCCATGCTTAGCTGCATTTCCAATCTGTAACAATAATTGTATTTCATCACTTTCAGCTATATTTAGGGATTTATAGCATACTCCCACCAATATGCGTTTAGAATTAGCTCCTCCACTATTTAGCTCAAGCCACAAAGATTCAATGATGCCGTTAGTGCCAGCATAAATATCTTCTCTGACTATAGGCTTAAATTCAGGCTTAACATACAGACAGATCCCTCCTCCTCTTTTACCATTTCCCCTATCTTTCCTAAATAGGTTATAACCATCCAGATTAACAGTCCAGTCATAAGATTCCTCCCACCATGTTTCAGTAATATCTATTAAGCCCCATTTTTCTTGTACTGCTAATATTTCTAGCTCGTCCATTTTCCCAGGCAAACTTCTTGCGTTAGCAAGCATACACTTTATGTTGCTATGGCTCTGCCAGTGTGAAGTGCTTGCCACTGCATTTGAGGCCCCTATTAATAACTCCCTACTGTCTATTGTAACCCTCCCCCCTTCTCCTCCCCCATGGGTAACTAATTCATCCCTTTCCCTCTCTACCCTATTTACCCCAATACTTCTATATAGTCCCCCCCACCTACAAGTTTAAAAACTCCCCCAGCCGTTCTTACTTGTACCCAAGTGAGAAGTCAGCCCAGTGCTCTAAAAACCCCAAACCCTCTGCACTGCACCACTGTTGTAGCCACGCATTAACCTTCCTAAGCTCCTTCTGCCTCCCTGGGCTAGCACGTGGCACTGGTAGTATCTCCGAAAATACTACCTTGGGATCCTTGCTTTAAGCTTATTCCCTAGTTCTCTAAAATCATTCTTTAGGACGCTCCATCTTCCACTAACTTTGTCATTGGTGCCAATGTGTACCAAGACCGCCGGTTCATTACCAGCCCCTCCCAATAATTTACCCACCGATCCACAACATGCCGAACCCGAGCACCAGGGAGACAGCAAACTGTTCGATTGCTGGGATCTGGGTGACAAATTACCCTGTCTACCTTCCTAATAATAGAGTCCCCTAAGACCAGAACATGTCTGTTGCTCTGCCTATTCTGCCCTCCCCATCCTCCAGTAGAACTGTTCTCCCGGCTGTTAGAGGGAACAACTCTATCTGGCATCGCCATTCCTGAATGGACATCCCCAACAGTTTCACTCAATCTGGCAAATCTGTTGGTGTTTGCCAACTCCGAACTGGCCTGCCTCCTCCTGTTCCCCCTGATTCAACCTTCTAACTGTGACCCAGCTACCTCCCTGGACATCCTCACTAGCCCCAGCTCCTCCCTCCATACTAGGCCCAGCTAAACTGTGCTCCGTGAGCACCAACTCCCTTTCCAGTGAAACAGTATCACTAAGTGCTGCAATTCTCCTCTCCAGATCCTCAATTTGAGCTTCCAGAGAGTCAACATGCTCACACCTGTCACAGAGGTATGGACCCTGGATCATCTGTTCCAGTAGTGCATACATTTGGCAGGATGTACACTGAGTGAGGTTGCCACTGGACTGACTCATGATTATCAGTTACAAAAATACAGTGAGAAAACAAATCAATGTATTTGTATAAAGATTGCTTTTCTACACCATAACCCAAACAAAACAGAAAAAATATATATACGTTTGTTTTCATTTTTTCTTATAATACCCCTTTTCTTTGGATTTCCTCCTTTTATTTAATCTCCTACACACTAACTACACTTACATTAGAAATGATTGCAAGCTCCAAAGCTCGCTCTTCCCTTGTTAAAAAAGACCCCGCCTACTCACCTGTACAATGATAAATGAGCACAGGACAGAAAACACTGCACTGCCTCGCAGAACGGATTCAGCAGAACATGACAAAATGCACACAGATATAACTCACACAGGCCAAGCCACACCCACTCTCACCTGTACACTGATTATTGCAACAGACAGAAAACTCAGCACTGATTTACAGAGCAGATTCAAACAGGAGCAGTGTGTGTCTGTATTAAACACAGGGCAGCGTGTGTGTCTGTATTAAACACAGGGCAGCGTGTGTGTTTGTATTATACACAGGGCAGCGTGTGTGTCTGTAGTATACACAGGGCAGTGTGTGTCTGTATTATACTCAGGGCAGCGTGTGTGTTTGTATTATACACAGGGCAGTGTGTGTCTGTATTATACTCAGGGCAGCGTGTGTGTGTGTATTATACACAGGGCAGTGTGTGTGTGTATTATACACAGGGCAGCGTGTGTCTGTATTATACACAGGGCAGTGTGTGTGTGTGTATTATACACAGGGCAGTGTGTGTCTGTATTATACTCAGGGCAGCGTGTGTGTGTATTATACACAGGGCAGTGTGTGTGTCTGTATTATACTCAGGGCAGCGTGTGTGTGTGTATTATACACAGGGCAGTGTATGTGTGTCTGTATTATACACAGGGCAGTGTGTGTGTGTATTATACACAGGGCAGTGTGTGTCTGTATAATACACAGGGCAGTGTGTCTGTATTATACACAGAGCAGTGTGTGTGTCTGTATTATACTCAGGGCAGCGTGTGTGTGTCTGTATTATACACAGGGCAGTGTGTGTGTCTGTATTATACACAGGGCAGTGTGTGTCTGTATTATACACAGGGCAGCGTGTGTGTATTATACACAGGGCAGCGTGTGTGTCTGTATTATACACAGGGCAGCGTGTGTGTGTCTGTATTATACACAGGGCAGTGTGTGTGTGTATTATACACAGGGCAGTGTGTGTGTATTACACACAGGGCAGTGTGTGTGTGTATTATACACAGGGCAGTGTGTGTGTATTATACACAGGGCAGCGTGTGTGTGTCTGTATTATACACAGGGCAGTGTGTGTGTGTATTATACACAGGGCAGCGTGTGTGTCTGTATTATACACAGGGCAGTGTGTGTGTGTATTATACACAGGGCAGTGTGTGTGTGTATTATACACAGGGCAGTGTGTGTCTGTATTATACACAGAGCAGTGTGTGTGTCTGTATTATACACAGGGCAGCGTGTGTGTGTCTGTATTATACACAGGGCAGTGTGTGTGTGTATTATACGCAGGGCAGCGTGTGTGTGTATTATACACAGGGCAGTGTGTGTGTATTATACACAGGGCAGTGTGTGTGTGTATTATACACAGGGCAGTGTGTGTGTGTATTATACACAGGGCAGTGTGTGTCTGTATTATACACAGAGCAGTGTGTGTGTCTGTATTATACACAGGGCAGTGTGTGTGTATTATACGCAGGGCAGCGTGTGTGTATTATACGCAGGGCAGCGTGTGTCTGTATTATACACAGGGCAGTGTGTGTGTGTATTATACACAGGGCAGCGTGTGTCTGTATTATACACAGGGCAGTGTGTGTGTGTATTATACACAGGGCAGTGTGTGTGTTTATTATACACAGAGCAGTGTGTGTGTCTGTATTATACACAGGGCAGTGTGTGTTTGTATTATACACAGAGCAGTGTGTGTGTCTGTATTATACACAGGGCAGTGCGTGTCTGTATTATACACAGAGCAGTGTGTGTCTGTATTATACACAGGGCAGTGTCTGTATTATACACAGGGCAGTGTGTGTCTGTATTATACACAGAGCAGCGTGTGTGTGTGTATTATACACAGGGCAGTGTGTTTGTGTCTGTATTATACACAGGGCAGTGTGTGTGTGTATTATACACAGGGCAGCGTGTGTGTGTATTATACACAGGGCAGTGTGTGTCTGTATTATACACAGGGCAGTGTGTGTGTGTATTATACACAGGGCAGAGTGTGTGTGTATTATACACAGGGCAGTGTGTGTCTGTATTATACACAGGGCAGTGTGTGTCTGTATTATACACAGGGCAGTGTTTGTGTGTATTATACACAGGGCAGAGTGTGTGTGTATTATACACAGGGCAGTGTGTGTCTGTATTATACACAGGGCAGTGTGTGTCTGTATTATACACATGGCAGTGTGTGTGTCTGTATTATACACAGGGCAGTGTGTGTGTGTCTGTATTATACACAGGGCAGCGTGTGTGTCTGTATTATACACAGGGCAGCGTGTGTCTGTATTATACACAGGGCAGTGTGTGTGTGTATTATACACAGGGCAGTGTGTGTGTCTGTATTATACACAGGGCAGCGTGTGTGTGTATTATACACAGGGCAGCGTGTGTGTGTCTGTATTATAGACAGGGCAGTGTGTGTCTGTATTATATACAGGGCAGTGTGTGTGTGTGTATTATACACAGGGCAGTGTGTGTGTGTGTATTATACACAGGGCAGCGGGTGTGTGTCTGTATTATACACAGGGCAGTGTGTGTGTGTGTATTATACACAGGGCATTGTTTGTGTCTGTATTATACACAGGGCAGTGTGTGTCTGTATTATACACAGGGCAGTGTGTGTGTGTATTATACACAGGGCAGTGTGTGTGTCTGTATTATACACAGGGCAGTGTGTGTGTGTCTGTATTATACACAGGGCAGTGTGTGTGTGTATTATACACAGGGCAGTGTGTGTGTCTGTATTATACACAGGGCAGTGTGTGTGTGTGTATTATACACAGGGCAGTGTGTGTGTGTATTATACACAGAGCAGCGTGTGTGTGTCTGTATTATACACAGGGCAGCGTGTGTGTGTGTATTATACACAGGGCAGCGTGTGTGTATTATACACAGGGCAGTGTGTGTCTGTATTATACACAGGGCAGTGTGTGTCTGTATTATACACAGGGCAGTGTGTGTGTGTATTATACACAGGGCAGTGTGTGTCTGTATTATACACAGGGCAGTGTGTGTGTGTTTATTATACACAGAGCAGTGTGTGTGTATTATACACAGGGCAGTGTGTGTGTGTATTATACACAGGGCAGTGTGTGTGTCTGTATTATACACAGGGCAGTGTGTATGTCTGTATTATACACAGAGCAGTGTGTGTGTCTGTATTATACACAGGGCAGTGTGTATGTCTGTATTATACACAGGGCAGTGTGTGTGTCTGTATTATACACAGGGCAGTGTGTGTGTGTGTGTGTATTATACACAGGGCAGCGTGTGTGTCTGTATTATACACAGGGCAGCGTGTGTGTCTGTATTATACACAGGGCAGTGTGTGTGTGTATTATACACAGGGCAGTGTGTGTGTCTGTATTATACACAGGGCATTGTTTGTGTCTGTATTATACACAGGGCAGTGTGTGTCTGTATTATACACAGAGCAGTGTGTGTCTGTATTATACACAGGGCAGTGTGTATGTCTGTATTATACACAGGGCAGTGTGTGTCTGTATTATACACAGGGCAGTGTGTCTGTATTATACACAGGGCAGCGTGTGTGTGTGTATTATACACAGGGCAGTGTGTGTCTGTATTATACACAGGGCAGTGTGTGTGTGTATTATACACAGGGCAGTGTGTGTCTGTATTATACACAGGGCAGTGTGTGTGTCTGTATTATACACAGGGCAGTGTTTGTGTCTGTATTATACACAGGGCAGTGGGTGTGTGTGTATTATACACAGGGCAGTGGGTGTGTCTGTATTATACACAGGGCAGTGTTTGTGTCTGTATTATACACAGGGCAGCGTATGTCTGTATTATACACAGGGCAGTGTGTGTCTGTATTATACACAGGGCAGTGTGTGTGTCTGTATTATACACAGGGCAGTGTGTGTGTGTATTATACACAGGGCAGCGTGTGTGTGTCTGTATTATACACAGGGCAGTGTGTGTGTGTATTATACACAGGGCAGTGTGTGTCTGTATTATACACAGGGCAGCGTGTGTGTGTCTGTATTATACACAGGGCAGTGTGTGTGTGTATTATACACAGGGCAGTGTGTGTCTGTATTATACACAGAGCAGCGTGTGTGTGTGTATTATACACAGGGCAGTGTGTGTGTCTGTATTATACACAGGGCAGTGTGTGTGTTTATTATACACATGGCAGTGTTTGTGTCTGTATTATACACAGGGCAGTGTGTGTGTGTATTATACACAGGGCAGCGTGTGTGTGTATTATACACAGGGCAGTGTGTGTCTGTATTATACACAGGGCAGTGTGTGTGTCTGTATTATACACAGGGCAGTGTGTGTGTCTGTATTATACACAGGGCAGTGTGTGTCTGTATTATACACAGGGCAGTGTGTGTGTGTGTATTATACACAGGGCATTGTTTGTGTCTGTATTATACACAGGGCAGTGTGTGTGTGTATTATACACAGGGCAGTGTGTGTGTGTATTATACACAGGGCAGTGTGTGTGTGTATTATACACAGGGCAGTGTGTGTGTGTATTATACACAGGGCAGCGTGTGTGTCTGTATTATACACAGGGCAGTGTGTGTGTCTGTATTATACACAGGGCAGTGTGTGTGTGTATTATACACAGGGCAGCGTGTGTCTGTATTATACACAGGGCAGCGTGTGTGTATTATACACAGGGCAGTGTGTCTGTTTTATACACAGGGCAGTGTGTGTGTATTATACACAGGGCAGTGTGTGTGTGTGTATTATACACAGGGCAGTGTGTGTCTGTATTATACACAGGGCAGTGTGTGTGTGTATTATACACAGGGCAGTGTGTGTCTGTATTATACACAGGGCAGTGTGTGTCTGTATTATACACAGGGCAGTGTGTGTGTGTATTATACACAGGGCAGTGTGTGTGTGTATTATACACAGGGCAGCGTGTGTGTCTGTATTATACACAGGGCAGTGTGTCTGTATTATACACAGGGCAGTGTGTGTGTGTATTATACACAGGGCAGTGTGTGTGTGTATTATACACAGGGCAGTGTGTGTGTGTGTATTATACACAGGGCAGTGTGTGTGTGTATTATACACAGGGCAGTGTGTGTGTGTCTGTATTATACACAGGGCAGCGTGTGTGTGTGTGTATTATACACAGGGCAGTGTGTGTGTCTGTATTATACACAGGGCAGTGTGTGTCTGTATTATACACAGGGCAGCGTGTGTGTGTGTATTATACACAGAGCAGTGTGTGTGTGTATTATACACAGGGCAGTGTGTGTCTGTATTATACACAGGGCAGTGTGTGTGTGTGTATTATACACAGGGCAGTGTGTGTGTATTATACACAGGGCAGTGTTTGTGTCTGTATTATACACAGGGCAGTGTGTATGTCTGTATTATACACAGGGCAGTGTTTGTGTCTGTATTATACACAGGGCAGTGTGTGTGTGTATTATACACAGGGCAGTGTGTGTGTCTGTATTATACACAGGGCAGTGTGTGTCTGTATTATACACAGGGCAGTGTGTGTGTGTGTGTATTATACACAGGGCAGTGTGTGTGTCTGTATTATACACAGGGCAGTGTGTGTGTGTATTATACACAGGGCAGTGTGTGTGTCTGTATTATACACAGGGCAGCGTGTGTCTGTATTATACACAGGGCAGTGTGTGTGTGTATTATACACAGGGCAGTGTGTGTGTGTATTATACACAGGGCAGTGTGTGTGTGTCTGTATTATACGCAGGGCAGTGTGTGTGTGTATTATACACAGGGCAGTGTGTGTGTGTCTGTATTATACACAGGGCAGTGTGTGTGTATTATACACAGGGCAGTGTGTGTGTATTATACACAGGACAGTGTGTGTCTGTATTATACACAGGGCAGTGTGTGTGTGTCTGTATTATACACAGGGCAGTGTGTGTGTGTATATTATACGCAGGGCAGCGTGTGTGTCTGTATTATACACAGGGCAGTGTGTGTGTGTATTATACACAGGGCAGTGTGTGTCTGTATTATACACAGGGCAGTGTGTGTCTGTATTATACACAGGGCAGTGTGTGTCTGTATTATACACAGAGCAGTGTGTGTGTCTGTATTATACACATGGCAGTGTGTGTGTGTGTATTATACACAGGGCAGTGTGTGTGTCTGTATTATACACAGGGCAGTGTGTGTGTGTATTATACACAGGGCAGTGTGTGTGTGTATTATACACAAGGCAGTGTGTGTCTGTATTATACACAGGGCAGTGTGTGTGTCTGTATTATACACAGGGCAGTGTGTGTGTGTATTATACACAGGGCAGCGTGTGTGTGTGTATTATACACAGGGCAGTGTGTGTGTATTATACACAGGGCAGTGTTTGTGTCTGTATTATACACAGGACAGTGTGTGTCTGTATTATACACAGGGCAGTGTGTGTGTGTATTATACACAAGGCAGTGTGTGTCTGTATTATACACAGGGCAGTGTGTGTGTCTGTATTATACACAGGGCAGCGTGTGTGTCTGTATTATACACAGGGCAGTGTGTGTGTGTATTATACACAGAGCAGTGTGTGTGTGTGTATTATACACAGGGCAGAGTGTGTCTGTATTATACACAGGGCAGTGTGTGTCTGTATTATACACAGGGCAGTGTGTGTGTGTATTATACACAGGGCAGCGTGTGTGTGTGTATTATACACAGGGCAGTGTGTGTCTGTATTATACACAGGGCACTGTGTGTGTATTATAAGGAGGGCAGTGTGTGTGTATCTGCATTATATTCGCAATGTAGCGTGCACACATTTCTCTACAACTTTGTGAAACGAGGTCCCTCTGTCCTACCACTTCCATCTAGGATTTGTTGAATATTTTCTTGCCCTTTGTACTGGGTGATGGGGGTCACTCGGAGGTGACACATTGTAGGCCAGTTTAGGGGGCAGTTGGAGTTGAGGACATGGTAGAAATACATAGGCAGATTAATCTGGGTAACTATAGCGCAAAAAGAGACAGGAAAAGGAGAGGATGATGTGACATTCAAGAGAGGGGCACAGAGAAAAAAAGGGACAGATAAACAAAGCATACACTAAAGAGACGATGGAGAAAGATAGACATAGGGGGCAGAGGGAGAAGAATAGAGAGAAAGAGGGACAAAGAAAGGAAGCATGGTAAGAAAAGAACAGAGAAAGAGAGTGGAAGAAGAAGAAAGAGCGAGAGGAATGGAGAGCAACCTGGGAAATGTAGGGAGATGAGAGAGGGACAGATGAAAGGGGGGGAGGGATAAGGAAATTGGGAGAGAGAAACAAATAAAGAGGTAGAAAAAGCAAAGAACCAAAAGAAAAAGAGACAAAGGAAGGAAGAGAGGGATAGATGGAGAAAGATGGGAGTAGGAAGGTAAAGGCAGAGCAAGAGTCTGAAGAAGGGAGAGCAGACAAAAGAATGAGAGTGGTATGGCACAGGAAAGAGATGGACCGAGAGAATTAAAGAGAAGTTTAGAGTTTTGAAGAGAAGGAAAGATTGAGAGGGGAGAGAGATTGAATGAGTGAGAGGGGGGGGGGGGGGGGGGGGAAGGAAATGAGAGGTAAATATAGAGGAAAGGAGAGAGATGAGGCAGAATAAGGGGAAAGAAAGGGGGTTGAAATCTGAAGACTAAGATGGAGTGGGAGAGGCTAAGACATTGCAGAGAAAGAAGAAGAAGGCAACGAGAGAAGGGGGAGATAGAGATAGAGAGAAGCATAGGAAGGAAAGAAAAAGAGAAAGAAAGCTGTGTGAGAGGCAGACAAGGAGTGAGGAGGGGGAGAGCTGGGGGTGCAGGAAGTGAGAGTGAGAATGGAGGTGAGCTGTGTCCTGGGAGCCGTAAATTTCTCCTGGCCTCGCTGGTTTCCATTAGCGTGTTGGCTGTGTATCAGAGCGTGTGTCACGGGACGGAGCCTCTCTATGCGTGCAGGTGCGCAGCTTGTCTGCAGAGCACAAAATCTAACTGCAAGAGTAAATGCAACCTTTGGAGAGGGGGATAAAACTGCTCCTGTCTGTGCTATACCTGTCCTGGGTACATGATGCAGAGTAGCACAGGGTGCTGTATTATGTTGTATATTGCTGTGTATGTCATTGTGTCGTTTTGTGAGACTGGCTCTGACCCTATATGTGTCTTACGTGTGTCATGTAAAACATGCCAGAGGTGAGATTGTGTTAAAGACATATGAAGGCAGTGCCAGTGACCGCAATGTATCTGTATAGACATCATGGTGTAGTAATGTGGGTTGCCACTGCCTCTGCTCTAATACACCAATACTATTTATACATCACTAGCGAATTGCCCGTCAAAAAATTACGGCAATGAAATTGTAAGTGAGCTGATGGTGTTTGGTGTATATAATGTGGCTGATTTAGGGTCCTTCGTTTTCTATGTCGTGCAACTTTTTCGGAATATTCGTAGGTGTTTGGTGGTGTCTTGCGTGTTTATGGTAGTGTTTTGCATGTTTAGGTACTTTTAGCCTACTTTTCGTTTTGTTCAGCGGCCATTTTTTCTCTCGCTTAGGTGATTTTCGGGTCTCTAAACTTCAAAATGTGTGCTTAAATGGAGGTGTAACTTCACTTGCAGAGGTCCTCAGTGGCCCCCCTTGCTGTGAGTAACCTTTTTATGTGTTTGTTGTTTGTATTTGTTGTGTTTGTAATGTTTTTGGGGTTGCGCGGGTTGCGTCCTTGTTTTTTAATCTCGTAGGTGTTTTTTGGCAAATACGTAGGTGTTTGGTGGTGTTTTGCGTCTTTAGACTTCTGTAGCCTCGTTTTCGTTTTTTTCTCTCGCTTAGAGAATTTTTTAGTGTCTAAACTCTTTTAATTTGAGTTAAATTGAGGTGTAACTTTAGTTTTCGAGGTCCTGGATGCTCCCTCTTCCTGTAAGTAAGCTTTTTATGTATTTGTTGTGTGTATTTGTTGTATTTTTCATGTTTTCATGTGCGCGTGTTGCGTCCGATTTTTTCAAGGTCGTAATCGGTTGTAACAAGTCTCGTATTTTCCTTGCGTAACGGCGTAAAATTTGCAAGGGTCGCAGTTGCTGGCAAGGAGCGCCTTCGTTCTCTGAACATCATGGTGCCTCTACTGTACCAGTAGTAAGTATACAGGCAATGAATGCACTGCTTCTGTGTAATTTTCTTAACACAATATACATGTGTGTATCTACATATACAGTTCATACATATACAATTGGTTTCTGTGGTTTTCTGTAGATGGTGTGAGGGGATGTGAAGGGGATGTAGGGTGGGATTTGAGGTTTAGTGAGAGGTGGGGTCTCATATTCCCATTTTACTCGCTCTGTATTTTATATTTTAACATTTTTCAGCTGCCTGTGACGGTCAGTTGCAAGAATGCAGTGTTAGTGAGGAAGGGAGGGGTGGAAGTGGGATGGATAAAGGGGGGAGAGGGAGGTGAGAGTGATGAGGGGGTAAGGGGCTCTGGTTTATTTTTCTTCCTTAATTTGAGACTCTGGGGAATAAAAATGTGAAGCTATCAAGAGATTGCATCGGCACAGGGGGAGAACAAATTCCTGTGTGTTCTTGGGAGGCAGCAAGAGATGAGAGGAGCTAGGGTGGTGAAGAAGAGAAAGGAGAGAGACAGAGGAAGGGGCAGAAAGAAGGATTAAAGAGAGCATAGTGATGAATAGGAAGCAGATGAAGAGAAGGAAGAAGCAAGATAATGTGACAAAGGAAAGAGAAAAAGAGAGTTATGATTGAAAAGAAAGGGAGAGATTTAAAGAGATGAGAAAAAATAAAACACCAGTACAGAGACTACAACATGCAGGCATGCTAACAACACACAGACATCTAGATACCTACAATATGCAGTGGAAATACCTACAAAGCACGGACACACCTACAACATGGAGACTCTACTACAAATGGCTGGAATACCAACAACACAACACACCTATAAGGTGGTGAAATGCCTACAACATGCACACATGGCCACAATGTGCACACACACACCTACACTAGGCAAGAAGGCTTATTACACACTGACGTCCTACATTGTGAACACAGCCTAGATGTTGGGCACATACCTACAATAAGCACACAACTACAATGTGCAGATATTCCTTAAGAAGCAGACCTAGAACGTGCACATCTACTATACAAACAGCCTCATTAAATCCGGGCTATGTGTTATAACGTAGCCTGTGACATTGAAAGTAGGACTTACGGGTATTAAAATAGCCCAGTAAACGTCCCCGCAGACAACTTGAGGGGTAAGCCGGAGGACGGCCGAAAAATGCCTACATGACATGAACGTAAAACTTTGCAGTCCGCAAATCCTTTGATCTGTCAAGCCCGTACCGCTACAATTCAAATCATGCTATTAAATTGCAACAAAGTCACTAGCCCGTAACGAGCAAATGGATCCCAAAGTCCAACGTGTGCTGGAGAGGACTCGCAAGGGGGGTAAAGACCAATACGTAGCTCCGTAAATGCAAATAAAAACACACTACTGTACTTTTATTAAAAGGTAAAGTGATGTTAGGTCTTAGAATTAATAGCACTACATTCTTAAGCCTGCAAATCGGCCCCGAAAAATACTTATTTTCCATGTTATATCGATCCCGGCAATCAATGTGTTAATACATATACTGTAACTCGCATGTAATAGAATATTATATTTATGGCTTTATCAATATTGCATTATCGGGGAATGTGGGTCCGATCGCAAACTATAATAGAAGCCCGTAGGACTTCTAAATCTGCACTCCCCTTTTTCAGTGACGGAACGCTGACAATCTCTTTTTCCATTGGCTCCGTCTAAACCCGTAACTAAGTTCTACACTAAGTGATTGTCCGCATGGCTACAAGTCCAACGTTCTACGTACGAGCTACGATTTGCGTCTCAGGCCTGTAGCTCGTATCGCTCTCTAATTTAATAGCAACGTAACTCGCCCAAAATTTCAAGCCCGCAGCTGTTGTGAGCTTCACGTTGGACTTACGGTCCTCGAATTTAATAGGGCTGTAAGACATGCTTACACGCTTCTCTCCTACAAAGCTAAAACATCCACAGACATTCCTGCACTGTCCATAAACAAATATAACACACAAACAAACAACATATACACTTTCATATAAACCCCCCAAACACTTGTGTGTACAACAAACTCGGCATATTTACAAAAAGGCAGACACAATAAGTAGATATAAACAAAGAGTAGAATGTAAGCACCAAGAAACTAAACATGTACAAACAAACGTATACATAATAAACAAACGTGAAGTATTACATAAATATATAACACAGTGACACAACCAAATACAGATGTCCAATAGTAAAATCATATGTTGTTCCAATATTAAAGGCATATCTACGTTTCCTGGACTATGAATGCATCTGATAGAGGAGACTCAGTAGTGTATGAAAACATTTTTTTGCATGAAAAAATATCAAAATAAACACTAACAATCTCACCCTGATCTTTTCTAAATCTCTTGGGTTTGCAAGCAGAAGCTTTTGTTAGTTAACACCCCTGGATATCTAAACTTAGCATAAAATTCATATTTAATTTTAGCCAATCACAGACAGCAAATACAATGTATCCATCTATGATGGCAGTTTTTGTAGCAAGGAATCATGGGATGTGTATTCCCCCTGTGGTAGGAAGTGTCAGACACCAATCTGTAGATCTCTGCATTGTGCTGCTGTTGGCTTGAAGGTTAGTAAAGAGTTAAAACCCGTATTTGAATGCAGTGTTCCTATTGGTAGGTACCAGGTGCCTATGTAACCAGCTCTGGGGGTGCAGAAAACAAGTTTTATTTTTAAATAAAATAAATCTGTGTGTGTAAAGAACGACTCAATGTAACGTGTGTGTCTGATATAAGCAGCATGTTTACGATTAGAAAAAGGGAAAAACAGGGAAATATATATACATTTAATGGTAAAAAGAAAAATCACATATACAAACAAAAAAGAGCACCTATGTCATGTGTAAGCATAAACAAAAACGGAAACAAATACATTTAAATGTCCCTGCTAGCAAATTAAGTGTAAATCATATAAACATGTCTCATTTAGGAAACAATACTTGAATATTCACACAATATTTAGCTTCTTATAGTGAATACATTTGCTAAAAGACCTCAGTAAGACTTCATATTATCTATCATCCTCAAATTAAACCGCAAAAAAGAAAAAATCATAATAGTACAGAGAATATAATACAGTGATGTGAGCTTTCACTTGTTTTCTTTAAAGCGACACTGCCACCCCAACAGGAAGTTGATCTTTCCTTTTAAAGAGTATTAAAAACTTGATAAACATTGTACTAGGAGTTTATCTTTACAGTGAATATTTTTGAAAATATTCAGAATGATTATGGTGCTTTTTTATGCTAATATGCAGCGCAGACTGCTTGATAAGAGTGAGGGAGGGGTCTAAGTGCCAGATAACTTTGGGGGTCTTTATTTTGACTACTGCAGGGACAGGCAAGCAGACTAATCCACATTAAAGCAGCTATTTAATATATCTGAGCCACTAATTTACAGCAACAAAGGGTAGGTTCACTTTAGAAAAAATGGATAACACAGCATGTAGCCGGTTTTGCTCTTTAAGAATAACTTCTTGATTGTGGGTTGAGTCCCTGTAAGTTCCACCTAAACTTAAAGGGAAATGGAAGGTTTCTGGATTTCACTAAGAATATAAAATGTCTATGTATATCCTTACTTTTATATATTTTATTTTATTAAGAATTGCTTAAAAGTTATGTTTATTTTGCCTAAAAGCTTACAAATGGTTCCTAACTGGTTTGCCTCTGCAGCTCATGAAGACAGTCCACTTCTAAGTACAGGGGTTGGAAAGACTCATAGCAACCAATCAGTGGTAACATTCTGCAACATGCGCCTTGAGAGGAGTCACTGACAGGCTTATTTGAAAAACACTGCACTTCACACTCTGTGTATTCAGAAGCTGCATAAGGGTAGACTCCAACAGCTACAAATTGTAAAATATCAGGCAGGGGAAAAAACAGAGCTTTTAAGCACTTTTTAATAAAATAAAGTACATGAAAGTACCGTATATACTCGAGTATAAGCCGACCCGAGTATAAGCTGAGGCACCCATTTGACCACAAAATACTGGGTAAAATGAGTGACTCAAGTATAAGCCGAGGGTGAGAAATGTGCTGCCCCGTGTCCCTCTTGGTCCTCTGTGTCCCCCTCTCTCTCCGTGTCTCTTCTCCCCTCTCCCTTCCCTGTGTCTCTTCCAACCTCTCCCTTCCCTGTGTCTCTTCCCCCCTCCCTTATCACCCTCCTCGACCCCACTCCTCAACCTCCCTCCTCATCCTTAACCTCCCTCCTCATCCTCAACCTCCCTCCTCAACCTCCCTCCTCATCCTCCCTCCTCAACCCCCTCCTCAACCTCCCTCCTCATCCTCAACCCCCTCCTCACCCTCAACCCCCTCCTCAAGCCCCCCATCCTCATCCTCCCTCCTCAACCCCCCCATCCTCATCCTCCCTCCTCAACCCCTCATCCTCATCCTCTCTCCTCAACCCCCCATCCTCAACCCCTCCTCCTCATCTTCAACCTCCCTCCTCATCCTCCCTCCTCAACACCCCCATCCTCATCCTCCCTCCTCAACCCCTCATCCTCATCCTCAACCCCCCATCCACATCCACTCTCCTCAACCCCCCATCTTCAACCCCTTCTCCTCATCCTCAACCTTCCTCCTCAACCCCCCCATCCTCATCCTCAACCCCCATCCTCAACCTCCCTCCTCAACCTCAACCCCCCTCCTCAACCTCAACCCCCCTCAACCCCAACCCACCTCCTCAACCTCAACCCCCCTATCCCCCTCCTCAACCCCCCTCCTCAACCTAAACCCCCCTCAACCCCCCTCCTCCACCTAAACCCCCCTAAATACCTCCCCCCTCCACCGGTGCACCCGGTATATGCTAATGACGCGGCACGCATGTGAAGTCACATGCGCTCCAGCGCCGGGTCAAGGAGCGGAGGCAGCAGCACAAGCAAGTAAGTGAAGGAAGAAAGAGATATTAGGGGGGTTAAGGTGGAGGAGGGGGGAGGGAAAGAGACACAGGGGGGTAGAGAGACAAACTGGGGGTTAGAGACACACGGGGGGGGTTAGAGACACACGGGGGGGTTAGAGAGACACGGGGGGGGGGTTGGGGAGTGACTCAAGTATAAGCCGAGGAAGCCCTTTTTAGCTTTAAAAAAAGGGCTGAAAAACTTGGCTTATACTCGAGTATATACGGTAAATAGATACACAGGTATATTATATTCCTAGTGAAATCCAGCCTTTAAATATTTATTTTTAATGTGCAATTATGGTTTACTGTAGGGATCCATTTCCTGCACATAGGTTCTTCTTTTTGCAGCTGTTTCTAATTAAATTATAATTTTGAATTAAATCTAAAGCAAGCATTAGCAGTTATAATTACCACATTTCTACTGAATGCAGAGGAAGATTATATCTGCACAAAGCCTCAAGAAATTGATCATCAAAAGCACTGCAGGAGAATATCCTACCAAAAGGCTATGAATTAAAGGCTGAGCATTTCTTCCAAAGGATATGCAGGGGCCCTTTAACTCCCTTGTGTTTAGTGCAGCATTTACAGTAAGCTTCTTGTGAAACAAACATGCAGGCTCACACACATACAACATACAGATTCAAAATATGCAACAAACATGCATACCTAGAAGCCGCATATCCATGTAAAATATGAAGACATAAATCAATACACCATACAATGGGAACAATGACAAGCATACCTATCTGCAGCACATGCTGATTGGCAAGGATCTCCCATTAGCGAGAGCTACAACTTTTTGCTATGTGGGTAGACCAGAAAGGCTAACAGTGAAATATTGCAATCTTCAATGTTAGCTTAATGTTGAATTCATTACTTACTTGTTTATACCTATATATAAATTATACCTTATTTGTAACCCCCACATTATCACTTTCAATGTGTTTGGCCCTACTACTGCCATTGTATGGCTGGTCTATTTACAGTGCCTTGCAAAAGTATTCACCCCCTTGACTTTTTACCCATTTTGTTACATTACAGCCTTAAGTTAAATGTTTTGTTAATCTGAATTCTATGTGATGGATCAGAACACAATAGTCTAAGTTGGTGAAGTGAAATGAGAAAAATATATACATAAAACTATGTTTTAGAAATAGAAAACAGAAACTTGACATGTGCGTATGTATTCACCCCCATTGTTATGAAGACCATAAAAAGCTCTGGTGCAACCAATTACCTTCAGAAGTCACATCATTAGTGAAATGATGTCCACCTGTGTGTAATCTAAGTGTCACATGATCTGTCATTACATTTACACACCTTTTTTGAAAGGTCCCAGAGGCTGCAACACCTAAGCAAGAGGCACCACTAACCAAACACTGCCATGAAGACCAAGGAACTCTCCAAACAAGTAAGGGACAATATTGTTGAGAAGTACAAGTCAGGTTTAGGTTATAAAAAAATATCCAAATTTTTGATGATCCTCAGGAGCACCATCAAATCTATCATAACCAAATGGAAAGAACAGGGGACAACAGCAAACCTGCCATGAGACGTCCGCCCACCAAAACTCACGGACCGGGCAAGGAGGGCATTAATCAGAGAGGCAGCACAGAGACCTAAGGTAACCCTGGAGGAGCTGCAGAGTTCCATAGCAGAGACTGGAGTATCTGTACATAGGACGACAATAAGCTGTACGCTCCATAGAGTTGGGCTTTATGGCAGAGTGGCCATTACTTTCAGCAAAAAACAAAATGGCAAGTTTTGAGTTTGCAAAAAGGCATGTGGGAGACTCCCAAAATGTATGGAGGAAGGTGCCCTGGTCTGATGAGACTAAAATTGAACTTTTCGGCCATCAAAGAAAACGCTATGTCTGGCGCAAACCCAACACATCACATCACCCAAAGAACACCATCCCCACAGTGAAACATGATGGTGGCAGCATCATGCTGTGGGGAAATTCAGCAGCCGGGACTGGGAAACTGGTCAGAGTTGAGGGAAAGATGGATGGTGCTAAATACAGGGATATTCTTGAGCAAAACCTGTACCACTCTGTGCGTGATTTGAGGCTAGGACGGAGGTTCACCTTCCAGCAGGACAATGACCCCAAACACACTGCTAAAGCAACACTTCTCAGTGGTCAGACTTAAAGATTGCTGTTCACAAGCGCAAACCATCCAACTTGAAGGAGCTGGAGCAGTTTTGCAAGGAGGAATGGGACAAAATCCCAGTGGTAAGAAGTGGCAAGCTCATAGAGACTTATCCAAAGCGACTTGGAGCTGTGATTGCCGCAAAAGGTGGCTCTACAAAGTATTGACTTTAGGGGGGTGAATAGTTATGCACATTGACTGTTTCTGTTATTTTGTCCTATTTGTTGTTTGCTTCACAATAAGAAAAGAAAAAAAACATCTTCAAAGTTGTGGGCATGTTCTGTAAATTAAATGATGCAAATTCTCAAACAATTCATGTTAATTCCAGGTTGTGAGGCAACAAAACACGAAAAATGCCAAGGGGGATGAATACTTTTGCAAGGCACTGTGCCTATTTGTTATTCAGTCATTCAGTTGTTTCTGACTCTCTAAGACCCTATGGACAGAAACACGCCAGACACCTATATAACTTTGAATCTGGTTCTGCTTATCCATTAGATTTTCTTGCCAATGATACTAGAGTGGGCTGCCAGTTTCTTCTCTAGTCAACTACAATTTGTCTTACCTCTCTGCCCATCTTGGGTGACCCTATATGGTACAGCTCACAGCTTCCTTGAAGTACACAAGTCCCTTCACCACAACAAAGTAGCGATCCAGAAGGGGATTTACCTATTACCCTTTGGGCAAATTAGTGCTTTCACACATTACCCCAAGCTTTCCCACCTGACCACTTCAGATCATGACCTATTCTTCTTGCATTCGTCTTTTTCTGAAAGAGCTTTTGACATATTTGAAGGTTTTTATCATATCAGCCTTCTCCCTTCTGTCCTCTAAGTCAGTGGTATTCATAAGCTGGTCCTAGTACTTATGTGGGTTTTCTGGTGGTTTAGTGGTCAGGATTCAGTGTTTTCACCTTTACAAGTCAGGGAACCAAGAGGTCACACCAGCCTGAAGCCGAGCAGGGTTGGGCCTGGTCAGTACTTGGATGGGAGACCCCCTAGGAATACCCAGAGCTGTATGCTGTGGCCCTTTGTAGAAGGAACTAGCAACCCACTCCAGTATCTCTGCCATGAATACAAAATGGATCAGCATGGTGTGTTGCAGACCATGAGCTCACGGAGAGTTGGACACAACTGAACTGCGCTCAGGAACAAAGATAGAGTAAGAGTCCAACACTAGCATAATCCACAGTTATAACAAAACTATAATAGTTGACAAATATGCAAATTTGTTGGTAATGCAATGTTAAATAGCGTACACCCGCATGCACGTGCAAGGCATAGGTGCGCGCGCAAGAGGCAGGGGTTGGAGAGAGACGAGAGGAAGAGAGGGGGGTTGGAGAGACACAGGAGGTTGGAGAGACACGGGAGGGAGAGGAGGGTTGGAGAGACACAGGAGGGGGGGAGAGACACAGAAAGAGGAGGTAGGGGAAGGGGGAAGATACACAGGAGGGGGGTGACATAGGAGAGGGTGAAGAGACAGAGGGGGGATAAATACGGGGGAGAGACACAGGGGAGGGAGATGGGGGAAGAAGACACAAGGGAGGGAGGAAAAGAGACACAGGGCAGAGGGGGGAGAGACACGGGATGGAGAGGGGGGAAAGAGACACAGGGAAGGGAGATGGGGGAAGGAGACACAAGGGAGGGTGGGAAGAGACACAGGGGGAAAGACACAGGGGAGGGAGGGGGGTATAGAGACACAGGGGAGGGAGAGGAAGTAAAGGGTAGGAGAGGCTCGAAATGAGCGCCTCCCGTCAAGTAGAGGGTAAGAGAGGTAGAGGGGAGGAGGGGCTTGCAATGCGCACCAAAGTAGAGGGGGGGAGAGGCTCGCAATGTGTGGCAAACACCATTGCCAGGCTTTAAATTTTAGTGCAATCTACATGGTGGGGAAGAGTCTCGCGATGAGCGCCCAAGGTGATCATTGCGAAGCACGCAAGTTGCGTGTTGCTAAGGCCTGCAATGAGCGGCAAAGCCGCTCATTGCAGGGCTCGCGATGAGCGCCGGCCCGGAAAATAGACAGAGGGAGAGGCTCGCAATGAGCGCCAAAGGTGCTCATTGTGAGCCACACGATGAGTGCCAAAGGTGCTCAGAGAGGGCAGAGCCTCGCATTGTGTGGCAAACAGCATTGCCAGGCTTAAAATTTTATTGCCGTAATTTTTGACAGGCAAGTGACTAATAATAATAATTATTGATGAACCTATCTGCCGTGAAATGCTCTATTCTGAGCAAAGGTTGCTGTTTCCAGATCCAAAAGCTTGAGAGCTGCAGCTCTAAGTTATACATATTAAGGTCATGAAGTCTTTCCTTATAAGTTTTTTGTCTTTTAGATCATGTCTTTCTTTAATTTCTTTGCAACATACAGACATACAGAACATAGTATACATTAGGAATGTAAAAACAAACACTAGATACTGACACAAAGAAACAGCGGCATAATGTATATTTTATTAAAATCCTACACAATAATGATGCCCGAGCGTGCAATGCTCTGCATACCACACGGACCATATACATTTACTCAGAGTAAACACAAATACTGACTCCTTGGTCATTGCACAATGTGGTCTGTTGTATACTACACGTGCAGAGCACATGCTTATACTGCACTGTAAGGTATTATCGCATAGCAAAGCTCATCCTACAGGAAGAGGGAGAGAAGGAGCAAAGGAGGGGTAAAATAAAAATGTGACGAGAGAAAGAGAGGGGGAGAGGCAACCAAAGGGAAATAGAGCAGAAGATGTGGAAAAGTGGGAATAAAGAGAAAGAGGGGAGTATCAAGGACAGAGAGAAAGAAGGAGAAACAAATTAAGATGTAAAGAGAGAGAGTAGAAATGGCAAGGGAAGGAGGAGAGAAAATGAGATGGAAATACAAAAAGAAAAAGTCGGGGAGAGAGAAAGATGAGACGAGAACGTCGGGGGAGGAATGGAAAGGAAGAGAAAAAGAGGGAAGAATAGAGGGAAAGAAGGGGAGGCAATGAAAGGGGGAGAGATGATGAGATGGAGAAAGGGAGAGGAGAAATAAAGACGAGAATAGAGAAAGGAAGCAGCAATGGAAGAAGCAAAGAGAAAGATGGAGGGGGAGAAACGAGAAAATCAGGGGTGGTATAATATGAGAAAAAGTGGTAGAGGGAAGCGGAGGGAGTGAAAAAGAATGAAGGGAAACAAAAACATACCTATAAGTTTGACTTCATTAATACTCAGACTGGCCTTGTGCTTATCCCATGTTTAAATTCACCACCTGTAATGGAAGAAAAGGAGGAATGAGAAGGATGTGAAGATAGAACATGTTGAAAGAGGGAGAACAAAGAAGAAAAACTAAAAAAAAGAGAGAGTTGGAAGTAAAGTGTAAGGAATAAGAGAACAGAGATAGTATGAGGGTAGGAGAGAGATAGAAAAAGAACGAGGTAGGAAAGAGGAAGAAGTTGAGTTTCAAATTGAGAGAAAGGAAAAAAAGAATGAATGAAAGAAAGTAAAAGGGAAAGAGGGAGCAAGAGAAGGAAAATTCAAGGAATGTTAAACGACTGCTGCATAATGAAAATAAAAATATTTGTTTTAAAACGACAATAATTGAGCTTAAAATTGCGGACTTTTAAGCATATCTATGGAGAATCTCCCTCTCCCCACCTCCCCTTATCTGTGGCACTACTTACCTCTTACAGTAGATGGTAATAAGGATAATAAGCATACCTAGTTGGTATAATTAAATGTCTCTGTGGCTATTATCATTTATCCAACTATGCATGCTTTTCTTCTTGGTTACCCCCAACTTACAGCCCTATTAAATTCGGGCTATGTGTAAATCCCTAGCCCGTAACGTAGCTCGCAAGACTTACAGCTATTAAAATAGCCTCTTAAACCAACCCGCAGACGACTTGCGGGTTAAGGCGCAGCAAGGCCAATAAAAGCCTACGGGACGTGGAACGTGGAACTTCGTGGCCGCAAATCCTTTTGTACTTTCAAGCACGTAACCGCTACGTTTCCAATTTCGCTATTAAATTGCATCAAGATCACTGGCGTTCAAACTCGTAACTAACAAATGGAGCCAAGAAGCCAACGAGTGCTGGAGAGGACATGCAAGGGGGTTAAAGCCCAACTTGTAGCACTTGAAATGCAAATATCACCACACTACTAAACTTTTATTAAAAGGGAAAGTGATGTTAGGTCTTAGAATTAATAGCACAACATTCCCAAGATCGCAAATCGGACCAAAAAACACTTTATTTCATGTTCAATTTTCATGTCATATCAATCTCGGCAATCAATGTGTTAATACATATACTGTAAATCGCATGTGATAGAATATCATATTTACAGATTTATCAATATTTTATTATATGTGGAATGTGGGTCTGATCGGATTTCGTAACACCTCCAATTTTCAGTGCCGTAATTCTGCCGATCTCTCTTGCTATTTGGTCCACCCAAACTAGTAACTACGAGTTAGACTAATTGATCATGTTCACGGCCGCACATCCGACGAGCGAAGTATGGTTTATGTATTTGCCTCTCAAGCCCGTAACTCGGAGCATGTTCTAATTTAATAGCGCCTAAAAACCAAAACTACTCAAACTCGCAGCCGTTGCGAGCTTCACGTTGCACTTACGGGGTTGTAATTTAATGTGGCTGATAGAGAATTAATGAATGTCCCAAGATAAGGAGAGATTATGTATTTATAATGTATACTAAAAATATCCAAATTTCAAGTTCCATTACCTTCAGTGTTCTCCTTAGCGTGGTGCTCCGCCCTGCTAGTTTGGGGTGCCACACGGCTTGAGAGATGACTAATGGGCTTGTAGTGCTGTTTGCCCACCTGGCTGCTTCTTTGTGCCGCCTGGCGAGTGGGAATTCCTAGGGAGAACACTGCACTTCCACCTATAATCATACTAATTTATCTGTCTACTCTTCCTACAACATATGGCACCTTTGCTGTGTATCTTTTAAGTGCATAACTTTAGAATGGAAATTAGAATGCAGAAAGAATTAAAATAAGTATGCAGGGAGAGAGAAGAGGGGAGTGAGACAGAGGGAAAAGAGAGAAAGAAGGGGGAGGGGGAGAGAAAGGGGCCAGAAGGAAACAGAAGAAAGGCTTTATTCAATTAAGTTTTGTTTTATTTTATTTCTTCACGGTTAAAGAAAAAAAAAAGCTTTGAACTCAGAAACAGATTTTGTCAGCAGATAACAACCAGAAGGCTGTGTAGTCTGCCCATACTCCAAACTGCAGAGAATCAGACTTAATTAAACCCCAGTATAGTTTTGTGCATGTGCCACACACATTCCTGACTTCCTTCACTATGTTTTTTCCATAGCATTTTTACAAGTTAATGTATATTTCAGTGTTTTATAAGTGTAACTGATATACGCAGTCGAGGGGACTCTTTGGGCATTTTATTTTGTTTTATATAAATAAAATAATTACCGTAATATAAAATGCTTAAATAATGTTATAACCCTCAATGTAATTTCACTTACTTCTTACCCCCCGAGTAACAGATTCTTAGGTCCTGGAGACTGCCACTTTCCTCCTATTCTTCCTCATGAGAGTTGTCATCTTGCACAAAGAAGGATCTTTAAACTAGCAGCATGAGACAATGGTGGTGTGAATTCCTCCATGTGGACAGTAAGTGGTGTATAGCTTTATATCACAATTACATCAAGGGGAATAACACTACTTAATCAAATTAAAATATTAAAATAAAAAAAAGGAATATTTGAATCCTGAATGCGTTATAGCTAAGGGATGTGAGGTGCTTCCTAGACTCTGCAGGTTCTGCAAGGACCAAACATCAGAAGTACCATGTACATAGCAATGTGCTCTGCATGCAGCAACCAAAAAAGCCAACGTAGAGCCTCAGTCAATTCAAGACTCATAACTCTAAAAAAATACCAAATTGTAACTGCCAAATTGTAACTTTTCAGAAATGTTACACATGTATTCATTGCTCCTCAGACATAACATTTCTGATCCCAATTGCACTCGTAACCCATAACTTATTAGTAAAGCTTAACTTCCACTTCCACCCATGAAATTCCCAAAGGGATTTCCTCCATCCTGGCACATGGTGAAGGGAATCCATGGGGATTCCCTTCCCACTCACAATCCCCCGATCCCCATAATCATTGGGGTCCACTGAGACTCACCCTGCATCTAAAATATTAACCCAGTGTCACAGGGGTCCTTAAAGGCACCTAACCCCCATGCTAGAAGGACCCCCGTAACATGATTAACCTAATAAGCCATATAGGTCCTTGCAGGACCTTCATTGGCCCTAATCTTAGCCCCCAGTCACGGAGCTCCTTCAAAGACAAGAGCAACAACTAATAATCCTTCAAAGACATTGAAATATTAACCACATCCATGGCAGTCTTTCATGTGTGTGTGTTCAGTTGTGTCCGACTCTCCATGACCTTATGGACCACAGCACGCCAGACACATCATCTATCTAGCTGTGATAATCCATAAGGTTTTCACGGCAAATATACTGGAGTGGCTTGCCAGTTCCTTCACCAGTGGAACGCTATTTGTCTGACCACTCTGCTATAACCTGCCCATCTCGGGTGACCCCACATGGTATAGCTCACAGCTTCATTGAGGTACACAAGCCTCTTCACCACGACATGGTAGAGATCCTCAAGAACCTCCATGGCACTCTAAGTAAAAAAACACTACATAAGAAAAATAAAAAAACACATTACAACCCCCCAATAACGTACATAAAATAACAAATCCATATAAAATAATAAAAAGTCAAATTAAAATAAAAAAAAGAAACCTGTAAAATAAAATAATATGAATAATACTATCCAGGGATGATCACAGACGTCCTGGTCCTCACTCTTTTCCCCTAAACTATAAGGGCAATCCAATTTGATTGAAGAAGGTCCTTCCCTCTTCATTCTTGATTGAAGCCTATGACCCTCTCTTCTGGGCAATGAAAGGGCCCTCCAAATAAAAACACACCTTTCTAAAAAATAAATGACTTAAACTAACAGGATCCCCCTAGGAACAGTTCCTCCCCCCCCCCACAAATGTCCAATGCCTCACTTTCTGCGGCGTAAATATAATTTTTCTGCATTCTGATTGGCTGAAATAGATGTGCATCATATTTCAAAGCCAATCAGAACAGGTTTATGGATGTCACCTGCTCAATATTAATTTTAAATCTAATAGGACCAATCAGATTGCTCAGATTTTAGGTTTATTAGATTTAAATTAATATTGAGCAGGGGTTAATATTTGTACCACAGGGCTCCGTAAGGGACCCCCTTTGGTGAGGTGCTGCAGGGGTCCTTTAAGGACTAAGGATTAATGTTTAGATGACATGAGGCTCTCAATGGACCCACATGGTTTTGTAGATCGGAATTCATCAAGGAACAGAAGGAACGGGTGTGAGCGGAAAAGGGGAATGCAGCTGGCAAGGCATTTTTATGTATTATTTTAGACAAAATCAGAAATATAACTAGTTGTGAGTAATTAGTAATTTTGAGTAATTTGGAATTGAATAGCTATTTTGAGCAAAGGCAACTCGTAATATTACAGATGTGTGAAAATCAATGGGGAAGCAATGTGTATTATTGCAAGTAAGGCTAATCAAAGGGTGAAGGGGTGAAGTGAATAGCTAGGGGAAGGCATTTACCACTCTTTAGCAGTGTAACTCTACGAAATGGGGAGTTTAATGGGGCTCCTATTCTTTTGCAGGAACGATTGTATATAAGCATTTAGAGGAAGTTTGTCATTTCCTGTTCCTTCAGGACCTGAAATTTTGCTCCAATAAGCACAATAAATTGTGCCGTACAGCCGACGCCTGCCAAAACTCAAGATCATTAAATGTTTCAGTACTGTAAAACACTGCAGTATTTAAAAAAAACATAGAACAGTTAAAATAAAAAAGGAGAGTGCAAAGAACTGCTTATAATGAAATACTGTAAAAAAAGGAATTTATTGACTTAGAAAGTATCAAATATATCCAGAGCACATTTAGGTCACCAGTCTTCAAAATTCTACAATGGCCTCTAATTAAAAAAATAAGTAATCTAGTATAAATATAGTAAAAACAAACTCAGAGAGATTTTAAAACTTATAGGATATTATCACTATAATAGTTGTGGATCCGCAGGACTGTTCGGAACGTTTGGGATGTTGGTAATGCACTTGCGGCCCACGCAAAGCAAGCCATGACGCACGCGGGACTTCGGAGCTCATTGCAGGGATTGCGATGAACCCCCCACAGGGGCTGCTTGGATGGCTTGTGATGAGCGCCAAAGGCGCTCATAGCAAGGCCCCCAGGGCTCGCATTACCCCCAGTACCTGGTTCCTGCCAGTGGAGGGCTCCCAAATGCGCGGATTGATCCAGAAAATAGTTCTGGCCAGAGGACGGGAGACGCAGAGGAGGTGAGTGCAGAGCTGCTGGCAGGGGAAAGGAGACAAGGGAGGGAGAGGAGTGGCAACAGAGACACAAGGGAGGGAGAGGGGGGAAGGAGACACAAGGGGAAAAGGTAGAGGGGGAAAGGGGACACGAGGGGGGGAAAAGGAGAGGGGGAAAGGAGACACGGGGGAAAGGGAGAGTGGGAAAGGAGAAACATGGGAGGGAGAGGGGAAAATGGAGAGGGGGAAAGGAGACACGGAGAAAGAGAGAGGGGAAAGGAGGAACAGGAGAGGGAGAGAGGGGGGAAAGGAGACACAGGGGAGGGAGATTGGGCAAAGGAGATGCAGGGTAGGGAGAGGGGGAGAAAGAGAGAGGGGGAAAGAATGCACAGGAGAGGGGGAAAGGAGACACAGGGCAGAGGTGGGAGGAGACATGGGGGCGAAGGAGACACAGGGAAGGGAGAGGTGGGGAAAAGACACAGGGCGGGTTGGCCAAGATAAGTGACAAGTGGCGGGTTGGCCAAGGCCAGCAATGAGCGGCAAAGCCGCTCATTATGCAGCTCGCGATGAGTGCCTTGAGGCCCACAAGTTACAGGGGGAAGAGCCAAGCATTGTCTGGCAAACAGCATGGCCAGCTTTCAAATTGTATTCCTGTCATTTTTGACGGGCAATTTCCGAGTACATATAATGGTTCTGATAATATTATCTGTTTTGGACTATTAAAATATTAAAAATCCCTATCCTTCTTGTTACATTACATATAATAGTTGTGATAGTGTGTAACGCTCCAACCACCAATGCGCATGCACAATGCGCTGCACAGGGAAAGGGGGGAGAGATGGGGAGTGGGAGACGGAGAGAGAAACGGGGAGGGGACAGGGGAGAGGGGGATAGAGACATGGGGAGGGAGACATGGGGGGAGACATAGGGGAAGGGAGAGGGGGAAAGAGACACGGGGAGCGAGGGGGGGAAGAGAGACACAGGGGAGGGAGGGGACATAGACACGGGGAGGGAGGGGGGAAGAGACACAGGGTAGGGAGAGGGGGGAAGAGACACAGGGGAGGAAGAAAGGGGGAGAGACACAGGGGAGGGAGATGGGGAGAAGAGACACAGGGGAAGGAGAGGGGGGAGAAACACAGGGGAGGGAGGGGGGAGAGACACAGAAGAGGGAAGAGACACAGGGAGAGTAGAGGCTTTACTCACATGATGCTTGTTAGGTAATAACTTCCTCAGGGTTTAGCGACCGGTTGTTACTGAGGTATATTTATACTCTTTTACTCTATATATTTTAATCTGGATGGACACACAATAAAACATTTGATCATTTAATGACTATGCCTGCAATGAAGTCAATACATATTTATCCAGTAATTAATGAACTTGTATAAAAAATATTTCAATTAATTGGATAGAAGAACCTTATGTAGGTGACCCACTTTTTGCAATGATTCCTTTTACAAGGATTCATAGTAACAATGGTTTTAAAACCAGTATGTCAAAAATGTAAAAAAAAGTATTTAAAAAATGCACAACTATAAATAGCAAATATGATGTAAAGAAATAGCACAACCAATCACATATGAGCTATCCTCATCTATCATCTTAGCCAAAGAGGAATGAGATTATTAGATAAGAAGAGGAACACTCAGTTCGCCTCTTGTACTATTTGTTGTTGCGTCGTTCAGTCGCGTCTGACTCTCCATGACCTCATGAATTGCAACACACAGGAACATCTTTATGTCCATAGTCATGCTGATCCACTTGACATTCATGGCAGATATCCTGTATTGGGTTGCCAGTTCCTTCTCCAGTGGGCCATAGCATACAGCTCCCGGAACTCCTAGGTTGTCTCCCATCCAAGTACTGACCAGGCCCAACCCTGCTCAGCTTCAGGGTGGTGTGACCTCTTGGTTCCCTGACTGGAATCAAACCCAGGTCGCATCGGTGAAAGCACCGAACCCTAACCACTGGAACACCAGGGAACCCTTATTGTACTATTACTGGGTTATTATTCTACAGTGTTAATTTATGAGTTTAAATAAAACATTATTGATTAAATTAATACAATAAGAGCCACCATGGCAAGTAAGATAAGTGCAGGTAAAAAAAAGATGCTGATGAGACATTTGTAGGCAGCAAATGGTGGTTTATATGATTCAAATGTCAAAAGAAGTGCAAGGCAGCATTGCAGATGTTGAGGCAGCTGCAGCATTTCCCACAGAGTTTCAAGACATTATAGAGGATGATAATTATTCGACTGATCTCATTTTAATGCCAATGTCAAAAAAGATTAATGCAGGGGCCTTGTAGTGGCACTAACAAAAACTTTTAGTCTGGACTTCAAACAACTCAAAGAAAATTTACAAATCTTATATTGTGTTTACTTAATTAGATGTTTTTGATTATTTTATGCTGTATTACATTCAATTGATTTATATTCATAAACATGATGTTTTTACAGTTATCCATTTCAGTACTTTAAATATAATAATATGAAAGTACTTATGTACATTTTTAATGGGGCCTGTTTTAACTGCTCTACATGATAGTGCAGATAAAATAACAATTTTTTTTTAAATCCCCTAAAATAATTAAAGTTGTAAATCTTGTCACTCTTCTCTTCTGTCCTGCCATCTATCCACTATAATAGTTGTTAGTTGGTGAGTAACGCCTGCGAGATGCGTTCTACATAGGCATTGCTCACAAGATACTAACCATAAATTGCGGTAAATCGTGCAACTGCGACACATGAGGGAGAGGATAGGAAGGGAGGGTGGGAAGGAGTGAGGGAAGGGAGAGAGGAGGGTGGGAAAGAGTAAGAGAAGGGAGAGAGAGAGAGAGAGAGAGAGAGTAGGATGTGAAGGAGTGAGAGAAGGGAGAGAGAGAGAGAGGGGAGGTGGGAAGAAGTGAGAGAAGGGAGAGAGAGAGGGAAGGGGAAAAGGAAGAGAGGGAAGGAGGGAGGAGTGGGAGAGAGTGGAGAGTGGGAAGGAGTGAGAGAAGGGAGAGAGAGAGAGAGTGGAGGGGTAGGGGTGAGAGAAGGGAGAGAGAGAGAGAGTGGAGGGTGGGAAGGAGTGAGAGAAGGGAGAGAGTGGGGAGGATGGGAAGGAGTGAGAGAAGGGAGAGAGAGAGAGGGGAGGGTGGGAAGAAGTAAGAGAAGGGAGAGAGAGAGGGGGGGAGGGTGGGAAGGAGTGAGAGAAGGAAGAGAGAGGGTGCGAAGGTGTGAGAGAAGGGAGAGACAGGAATAGGGTGAGGCGTGAAAGAGAGAGAGAGAGAGAGAGAGAGAGGAGACACACACACACACACACAAGACATATGCAGAGAGAAACACAGAAAAGAAAACTTATGACAAGCAAGTTACTAGTATATATTAAAGTGGAATTTAAAGATATTTATAAGCTTTATAATACCTAATTATAGGGATCAGTTTGTTGCAAGAGGGCACTGATTATGCAGAATGACCATCTTATAGGGACGGACAGACAAATAGATAGATAGATAGATAGATAGATAGATCGATAGATAGATAGATAGAAAGAAAGTTGTTAGCTATATAAAGAGGTGAGTTTTGGTGATGTGTATATAGTAAAATAGCATAAGGATAAACAATATTGCATAAACACAGGGCACTGTAAACTATGTAGTCACATCTCATCTTACACACAACAGCTTCCCATACCAACTGCTTTCAAGTCAAAGTAGAGTCCTAGCCAGGAAGTCCCAAGTCTTTGAAGTGTCATTTCAATGACCTCATCTATCCATCTCCGTCTCTGCAGTCCCCTTCTTTGTGTGCCTTTAATTTCTTCCAGCACCAGAGTCTTCTCTGCGGATTCCTGTCTTCTGGTGATATGGCCTGAATATTGGAGATTTAGCCTCATGGTCATATATTCTAGTGAACAGTTTGGCTTTATTTCCTGTGGTATTGATTGATTAGATCTTCTTAAAGTCCAAGTGACTCTACGTACCGTATACACTCGAGTATAAGCCGACCCGAGTATAAGCTGAGGCAAATACTGGGTAAAATGAGTGACTCGAGTATAAGCAGAGGGTGGGAAATGTGCTGCCCCCTGTGTCCCTCTTGTGCCCTATCCCATCCCTGTGTCTCTTCTCCACTCTCCCTTCCCTGTGTCTCTTCCAACCTCTCCCTTCCCTGTGTCTCTTCCCCCTCCCTTATCACCCTCCTCAACCTCCCTCCTCATCCTTAACCTCCATCCTCATCCTCAACCTCCCTCCTCATCCTCAACCTCCTTCCTCATCCTCAACCCCCTCCTCATCCTCCCTCCTCAACCCCCCATCCACATCCTCTGTGAGGAATTGACTCTGCTGGATTTTGAACCCTGGTCCCCAGGCTGCTGGGCCTCTTCCCTACCACTGCGCCAGCCTGCCTTTGCGAAATTCCTGGAGATCTGATATCATTACATCCTCTCTCCTCAACCCCCCTCCTCAACCTAAATGCCCCTCACCCTCAACCCCCTCCTCAACCTCCCTCCTCGACCCCCCATCCTCATCCTCTCTCCTCAACCCCTCCTCCTCAACCTCCCTCCTCTTCCTCCACCTCCCTCCTCAACCCCCCATCCTCAACCCCCCTCCTCAACCTCAACCCTCCTCCTCAACCTCCCTCATCTTCCTCCACCTCCCTCCTCAACCCCCCCATCCTCAACCCCCTCTTCAAGACCCCCATCCTCATCCTCCCTCCTCAACCCCCCCATCCTCATCCTCCTGTTAGAGACACACGGGGGGAGAGTGACTCGAGTATAAGCCAAGGGGGCACTTTTTTGCCTTAAAAAAGGGCTGGAAAAACTCGGCTTATACTCGAGTATATACGGTAGTTTTCTACAACACCACAACTCAAAGGTGTCAATTCTCCAGCACTTAGCCTTCCTTATGGTCCAGCTCTCACATCCATATGTTGCAACTGGGAATATCAAAGTTCTAAATATGTGGACCTTTGTTGATAGTATAATAACTTTATTTTTTAATAGCTTGTCGTGAATTTGGGAAGCTTTCCTTTGCAGTAGCAGAGATTTTTTTTAATTTCTTGGCTGCAGTCAACATTTGATGAGATCTTGAAGCCTAGGAAAATAACATTTGTCTCCCCATCTATTTGCCAGGAACTGAGATTGTTGTCAAGATCTTTGACTACTTAACATTGAGCAGCAGATCAGATTTTGCCTTCTTTTCTGTCACCGTCACCAATAGATTTTTTAGTTCCTCCTCACTTTCAGCCATCACAGTAGTATCATCCATGTATCTGAGGTTGTTGATTATGCTCACAGCAATATTAATTATTTCTTTGGATTTGTCCAGCCCATCCTTAGGCATGATGTATCCCACATTCTTGTCCTACTCCTTCCTCGATCTTGAACCAATAAGTTGTTCCATGTTCTGTTCAGACTGTGGCTTTTTGGTTCACATACAAA
Organism: Discoglossus pictus; assembly: GCA_027410445.1. Taxonomy (NCBI): domain Eukaryota; kingdom Metazoa; phylum Chordata; class Amphibia; order Anura; family Alytidae; genus Discoglossus; species Discoglossus pictus. The sequence goes on from CM050174.1 coordinate 46,922,431, forward strand.
TTCCTCAGGAGTTGGATAAGTAGGTCTGGTATCCCCATCTCTAGGAACGTGTGATCCATACAGTCAAAGACTTTAGAATAGTATATGAAGCAGAGGTAAATGTTTTTCTGGAACGCTTTTGCTTTCTCTATTATTCAGCAGAGATTGGCATTTTATTATCTTGTGCCTCTGTGAAACCCGGCTTGCACATCTGGCAGTTACATAGTTACACAGTGTGACGAAGTGCCCGGTCCCACTGCCGCTGGGGGGGAGGGACGACACCTTCTGCCCCCTGGGATTCACAGCGCATGCTGGGGGGGAAGGACGACACCTTCTGCCCCCTGGGGTTCACACTGCCGCTGGGTGGGGAGGACGACACCTTCTGCCCCCTGGGGTTCACACTGCCGCTGGGAGGGAAGGACAACACCTTCTGCCCCCTGGGGTTCACACTGCTGCTGGGGGGGAAGGACGACACCTTCTGCCCCCTGGGGTTCACACTGCCGCTGGGGGGGAAGGACGACACCTTCTGCCCTCTGTAGGGCCGGTAGAGAGACCTCGGTCCCATCTCTACCTGCCATCTGGAGGTCATCCCAGGACCAGTCAATGAAGTCTGGTTCTGCTTGTCGAGTAGGTTGGGGCTGCACAAGGCTGAGCAGGTGTTGGTAGTCCTGCTCCAGCTCCCACTCTCTCGTTACCAGGTGGGTCATGTCTTTGCTCACCTCGCCTTCGTCATCCCAGACATACATGCCCATCCGGTAGTCGTAGATGTCCCAAAACCTAGACCCCTCCGTGCTGCCAAGATCAATATCGTCCTCCAAGGCATCCCATAATAAACCCGGGCCATCATAATCATTCCCCTCCGGTAAGTCGTGTTCAGACGTCCAGGGGGTAAGTCGAACGGTATGCCACCAGAGGGCCTGGTATGCGTTGTCTAGCCAGAGCTCTCGCCATACCAGGGTCTCTAGTCTTGTCACCCACTCATTCAGGGGCTGCTCTCCCAATAGATACATCCGCATCGCCACACGCTTCTGTAGCCGCTGCTCATCACTGGGGAGACTCTCACCTCGCCGCCATTGGGCATCTTCCAGGGCATCATACCAGAGTTCCTTTCTGTCTGCATCCCTGTAGTCCGCGGCCGCCTCCTCCTCCTCATCATGAAACGCTGTCTGAAAACTAGCCGGTTCCATCCTGCTGTAGCCAGGGGCGCTGTACGGATACTAGCGTTGCCCTCAATTTGTAACTCCAAACGTTACCGGTGTCTCCGTGCTGCTTTTCCTCTTACTAGGACGCCATCCCACCACTGCCAGCCAATGTAACGGATCTACTGGCACCCCGACCGGGTACCTCCGTTGATAGACGCGTCCTAGTTTGCGTCGAGGCCTACAAGCACTGCACCGGACACCAAAACCACCACAGACTCCAAGGATAGTACATCAGGAACAAGCGTTCAGTAGTTACAGCTCAAGGGAGTATGCAAAAGCATAGCAATCCCCAGTATGATAGCGATCCCCTCCAATAACGAGACAAGGCTACGTTTTGAAGGGTCAAGTAGAACTATTTTTTAATAACAGGGAATCTCCTTTTATGCAATGGTGCCCTCTGAAGGGCTACACCCACATAATTATCACAACAGCCAATTATCTACATGGTTCAACCCCCACGTCTCCTCCCCTCAGATAACAGGTAACACAATTAAAACAGACACAATTTTAACCACATTCTGGATGTACCCCAAATACAGGGGGTACACCTTTAAGTCCTGCACCATTCAATAGCTCTCACCCAGGGGAACAACATATAAAAAAATGGCATGAATCAGACCAGGGGTTTAAAGTTAGTAAAAGTATCTTTTACACATAACACACAGACATTGCACATATCCCCCATACAATACACATATAGGACAATAGGTGAGTCACACCTCCCTGGCAACTTGGATACAATCAGACATTAATTAGATCATCCTTCTTTGTTCCTATCAGAGAATGAAAACACTTTGGAAAATGCAAGGATCCTTTACAACTTTCTTATCTCTTGAATCTCTGTAATAGGATTATCTATTAGCCTAGGTCTGCAAAAGTCTGGCTAATATTCTGCAGAGCATAAACCAGCATAGATATAGTAGGATCATATTTTAACCATAATAATCATAAAACAGGGTAAAACAGTGATGGGTTCCGTTACACACAGTAATTGAAGTTGAAAAAATACTTTTAGCCATTCATGTTCAACCTTTTAAGATCTCCTCTGATCTAATTGTTAATCGATCCATAGGAAGGAAAACAGAAGTGAAACTTTGCCAATTGTCTCAAAAGAGAAAAAAAGTAATTCCTTCCTGACCCCAGATACTGGCGATCAGATCCATCCCTGGATCAATACTTCTTTTCTAATTAACCAGTAAACCCTGAATGCCCTTTTTATTTAAAAATATATCCAATCCCTTTTTAAAATTATCCTTTGTGGAGAATTCCACAGATTAACTACCCTAATTGTGAAGAACCCTTCTTTCTTTAAGTTGGAATCCTTTTACTTCTAACCTCAAAGGATGTCCTCTTGTCAGTTGAAAACCTCTTGGCACAAAAAGATCCCTTGACAAATCTTTAAACTGACCCTGGATGTATTTATATAGGGTAATCATATCCCCACAGACGCCTTTTTTCTAGAGAAAATAAGTTAATTTGGTTAGTCTTTCTTCATAACTTAGCCCCTCCATTCCCCTTATTAGTTTTGTTGTCCTTCTCTGTACTTTTTCCAGTTCTAAAATGTAATTTTTACTAAGTGGTGCCCAAAATTGTACTCCATATTCCAAATGAGGGCGTACTAGGGATTTGTATAGTGACAGAATTATATTTGCTTCCCTTGCTTCTATACCCTTCTTAATACATGCTAATATTTTATTTGCCTTTGCAGCTGCTGCTTGGCTTTGAGCAGTGTTACCTAGGCGGTTGTCCACAAGCACTCCCAAATCCATTTCAATATCTGATATCCCTATGTTTGCTCCATTAAGATTATAAATTGAATGGCTATTTTTCCTTCCGAGATGCATAACTTTACATTTTTTCATATTAAATCTCATCTGCCACTTAGATGTCCATTCCTCTAATTTATGCAAATCCCTTTGGAGGGAAAGTACATAATTTTCTGATTTAATTACCTTGCACAACTTAGTGTCATCAGCAAAAATGGAAACAATACTTTCCAGTCCTACTTCTAAGTCGTTAATAAATATGTTAAAAAGGAGAGGACCTAATACTGAACCCTGAGGAACCTCACTTACCACATTAGTCCAATCTGAGTATGTTCCATTTACAACAACCCTTTGCTTCGTGTATTTACTGCAATTCCTGTATCCCTTAGTTTGCACAATAGTCTCCCACGTGGCACTGTATCAAAAGCCTTTGCAAAATCTAAAATACTACATCCACCGAGTTCCCTTGATCGAAGTTCCTACTAACCTCCTCATAGAAACAAATTTGATTTTTTTGACATGACCTATCCCTCATAAATCCATGTTAACTCCTACTTATATATATTCCCTTATTAAACCCTTCTAAAAGCTCTCCCACTACAGAAGTGAGGCTTACATGTCTATAATTCCACAGATTTGCTGTTGTTTGCTCTTGTTCCCTTCTTAAATATAGGTATCACCTCTGCATTTTTCCAGTCATCTGTGTTGAGTGAATTAAACAGTTGGCATAAGGCAAGTAACATTTTCACAGCATCATCTTTTGAACGGTTTAGCTGGGATTCAATTAACTCCTACAAGTTAACTCTGCAAGACTTAAGATGTCTGGCTCCAGCTACTTTGACAAACTAATGAGGTAATTAATGCTGTTAAGAACCTTCCTGTATAGATCGTCTGTGTATTCCTGTGACCTCTTTTTTATCTGATCTGTTTCTGTTAAATCACCACCATTTATGGCTTTTATCATGCCCACTTTGGCATGAAAGGTTCTTTTGAGATCCGCAATTTTCTTGAAGAAATCTCTTGACTTTCCCATTCTGTTATCTTATTCTATCTCTTTACATCACTCGTAGAAATTATCCTTGTCTCTTCTTGCTAACCTCTGGAATTCTGCATTCAGTTGGACAAATCTTTTCCTATCTCTTACTACCTTTTGCTTTTCTTCTTCCATGAGCAACTTTCAAAGTCTCAGTAGACAGCCCATTTGCCTTCTTAGTTTTCTTTCTTTTAGTTTTGTTGCTATTTTCTGGACAATGTTACAAACTTCTGTCCAAAGTTATTTAGGCAAACTGTCTACCATGTCCCTTAAATCTAGTCTTTACCTCTATTGCATAATTTATGGGGATATTATTTAATTCACATTTGCTTGGTCAGATGATTTTCCCTCTTTTCCTCAGTGTATTTCTGATCTTTGCCATAAGAAGCTCATGATCTAATCCGCAGTCCACTCCAACTCTTGTTTTTGCTGAATGTAAAGAGCTTATCCATCTTTGGCTAAAAAGTACATTTTAAGTACAAGTTAATTTAATTGAATTCTGGTGATGTAGATTTCTGGTGTATATAATTATCTCGCTGTTGGAAGAGGGTGTTTACTATGAGCAAATAATTATCTTGACAAAATTCTACTAATCTGACTTTCTTCATTTTGTACTCTGAGGTCAAATTTGCCAGTTATTCAAGGTATCTATTTTCCCTGCTTTTGCATTCCAATCTCATATGATCAGAGTAACATCTTTTCTTGGTGTTATATCTGAGGTGTTGCATATTCTTAAAGAATTGAACTTCTTCAGCATCAATGGTCGGAGAATAGATTGGATCACTGTAAGGATAAATGGCTTTCCTTGAATTTGAATTGAAATAATTTTGTTATATATTGGTTTGCTTCCGAGCACTGCTTTGGCCACCATTTGAGAGATTGACCCATTGCACTGAACATCTGTAGTAATTGTATGGGTGAGTCTCGCACTGAGGTCACTTAATCAATCAGTTATTTTTAAGATATTTTCAAAAATATTTATGCTGTTTTAAAACAAATATTTATAAATATTTTTAAAGTAATACATAATGTAGTTTACTTAATGCTTCTGTGGCCCCTGAGTCCTTGAAATGGCTGCATAATGCACTTAACTGTTTTTATTTTATGTATAGCAAAATGGTAAAATCCCTGTGGGAAAAAGAGGCACAGATGAATGAATTGGTGATAGAAGTACAGATGGGATATGTTTAAGGGACAAGTAAATAATTGTGTTCTTTGCATGAGAAAGAGGGTAATTGATAATGTGTCACAGTGTCTTTTCTTTTTTTCAAAGTAATCTCTCCGAGCACAATAACTTATTCATTTTAACTGCTTTTGGGAATATATAACATGTATTTAAATATAAAACACTACTTACTATTATTTACAAATTTTTACCATACAAACATTATATAATTGGATACGTTTTTTTTTACCAACATAAACCTTTCCAGAGATAATTAAAATTCTTCCCTGTCATTCACTCAGATTCTATTTTGTGAATTCTTAAATACTCTATAATATAATCAGGTATTACATTTACAGGCATTATGTCTCCTAATGGATACAGCAAATCTGTATATAGCTATAATATTTTTCTATGAAAAACATTTAAAAAATGTTTTTGTGGAAACAACCCATAAGCTATTTGAGAATAGAATTGATTTTTAAAAACTGGAACTTTTAAAAGTTCTGCAATCCTATTCCAAACAGCTACAGGACTTGGACAATTTAATAGTAAATGCTCCATTGTCTCTATATCGTTACGTGTCTCTCGGACAACTCCTGTCATCGATGTTTCTGTAATTAATGACTGATTTTGGGGCCAGGATGGGACTCCCCTGAACCCCACAAGATCCAACTGTCACCGCCCTGAACTCAAGGACTATTTTGTAATATCATGGACTATTTTGTTATGACCGCAATAACCTGTGTAATGTTAGGCCTCAGGTACTGATCCAGTACCCCGGATCCCCAAAAAACATGGCCCGTGAGGATTCAGGCCTACTAAGAATTGTTTATTTAATGTCTAGTGTTCAGGTTGCGGTTAGTACATGACACTGTTATGCCAAGCCCCTCTAAAAAGTACCAAAGTATCTAGTAATGCTATAATTTTTACAACAGTAAGGTGATTTAGTAGGATGATTTGGTTACTTGTATAAAGTTTAACGAATGTATTAGCACTTAGTGGGTCCAAGGACAAAGATTGTTTATTACCTTTTGGAATGTTTGTTATGTCAGAGAGGAAACTGGGGGAGACATAGGTTGATCCATTAAACAGAGACTTCTGTTGCTGATGTAGAATTGTTAGATTGTGTGTCACTGGCCTCAGGTAGTCATAAAGTGATATGCTACAGCAAAACCTAGGCCTGGTATCTGAAGTGACCTAACCATATAATCCCAAACTCTGGTGTATCCAGTTAGAAAAACAGACCCCTTTAAACAGAGTGTGGGTGACTTTTTTGTGTTTCTTAAACATCTGTGTTAGAAGAATAAAGTTGAGAGTCAGTCTGTCTGTACTAACAAAAGGTGCATGAGTATTGCTTCTATTTTGAGCTATCCTACATAAAGGGATAGGAAAAACAGGTTATGGTACTGAGGCAGAGCTGGGCACTGAGAGATTGAACACAAATGTCACAACCTAGAGGGAGAGTCTTGGGGTGCATGTGGCCCTCCATCTCTGGGTTGTGAGAACATCCCTCAAAAACTGAAACAAAAAAATATCAAATTGAAAGATATCTCTGGATTTAGCATACATAGGTCTCCTTTGTTTTTCTGGCCAACATGTAATATTCATGCTCACCAGATATAACAATTTCCCCCACAACATCTGGTTGAAAAGATTACTTGAGCTTTTTACAGTTTTCTCAGGTGGTGGGAACACAAAGCTCAACTTTATTTTCAAATTACTATTTCCATTGCTTCCATCTCATCACCTTTGTTTTATATGTATTAAGTTTGTCTTCCCAATTCAGCTCCCCTGAGTTTGAGTTATTACATTTAATTCCCAGGTTACCTACATTTTCACTGTTAGTTTCTATATCTGGAGGAAGAAAAAACTTGTTTTCTGGTTCTCCATTCCAAAAAGCAACAGTTTTACTGTAATTCATTTGGGAATTTGAGATCTCTGAATATTTCCCATACTCCAAAAGTAGATTATCATATGAATTTCTGGAATTCACAAAAGCTAATAAATCATCAGCATAAGCATTAGACTTTACATGGATCATTGGAGCCTGTTGGACATTTTTATTGGTCTCATCCTCTGTAAAGGATCAATATAAAAAACATACAATAGGGCACTAATGGGACACCCCTGATGTACCCCTAATCTAACTGTAAAGCTTTCTTCAATCCATCCATTTATAATTAATCTCCCCTCAGTATTTCTATAGAAAACGCTCAGCCAGGACACAAATTTCTCGATATTCCAAACTTTTCTAACACTGAGAATAAATACAAATGATTAACTCAATCAAATAGGTCTCCCCTGTATACCCCAGGGCTGGTCAGTACTTATCAATAACTCACACAGAACCCAACCGAACACACAGAATATAAGCAAGGATTTTTTAAACTGTGTTAAGAGAATGAGCACCGTTTTTTTGGGATTATATATTCTGACTTTACCTCCTGACCTCTCTGAAGTGCCAGAAAGACTGACACCGCTGGACCCTACATGTCAGATGCTTTTTATAGTTATTGCTGTCAGATCTACCTGCCTCTTTCTTAAATAAATCCTTTATTTCTTGTTTTACCTCTTCCCACCATATGCCAGCATTATCATCTTACCTCTATCAGAACAATGAGACCTTTCTATTACAGCTGAGAATATTCAAATTAAATATCCAGTATCCGGGTCCAACTAATACCGACTCATGAAACTTCTACAGGTTTCAATAAAACTTACTAAATGTAATTTTTTTTTCACATGGATTTTGTCTATATGACTTTTAGTATCACCTTTTATATCGGTGTAACCAGAAATATCATGGTTTGGGGGCCCATTTAAGAGATGCGAATCATACTGAATATGATCCCTTTGTCTACCTCTGCCTTGAACATAAGAAACACAATTGAAGTCACCTCCAAATACTACAATTCTTGCAGTGTGAAGATATGGCCTTACCATGGAAAATGTTTATTTTTTTCTTTCAGCTCTAGATTGGGACCATAAACGTAAATAAAAAAGATAAGTAATATCGCCAATACTTGTATCTAAAAAATGACTCTCCCTTATGGAGGGTTCTCTGCTTTTATTTGACAGTTCGGTCATATCAACTTCCAAAGATTTGTCCTGAAACAGTCCGTTCTTGCTGAGAGATCTGATAAGTCAGAGTCCTCCATTAGCTCTCTCTAGCGATTTCAACTCAATACTTCATATTTATTCTGCAAAGTAATTCCGTTAGTTTCAGGAAATATGTTTTTAGCAGTTAAAATGTCCTTGCTTGATACATGCACTTTATTGACCATGTTAGTTTTTGCAATGGTTTTCCATTCCTCCTCCTAACCATTGGATTCCATCAGCACCAAGGTGCACCCTTATATCATTAAAAGGGGGAACGGCTTGCAAGATACTGATTGTTTTTTTCCTTGGGATTCCCACATTCTCATCTCGTACAGGAGATACATGTCTCTGGCTTGTTCATTGGACACTCCTCACTGATTGTGCTCTGCTTCAGAGCAATCCTTAAAATAATGTCAACCTTCATAGCAGAGATTACATATAATTTCCTTATTACATTCTGAGCTATGATGTCCTATTTTACAGCACTGAGACAATCAGACTTTATCACATGCAGAACTCAGGTGTCAGAATCACATTTAAAGGGCTTTTTTGGCTGTTCCCAGTAAAAGCATCTCCTACAGTCTCTTCCAATATACACACAGTTTGGGAGGTGACAGACAAGACAGTATCTCTGTACCACAGATTTACTTTAAAGTTGTAGCCTCCATTCCAGAATCCTTCCGAATCTACACATCTCTCTGGGGCGTTCTTCACAGCACGCTGTCTCTGTAGCCTTACTGGCTATATATCCACCTGAGCCATAGTTTCTATGTCAAAAGTTATAAAGATTTCAGCAGTTCTAGAATGAGACACCTGAATGGCTCTGAAATGTTCCCATTCTGGGTTATGTTTGGTTTTCTGATATTGATACCAGAATTTCTCCAGTTCTTCTGGGGATTTTGAAAAGTATTTCATAAGTCTGTTAGGAGCAAGTAACAGCGCATACACCTCATTGGGCTGGAAACCAAGAGACACTTCCAGCAAATCTTTCCCAACAACAGCTCTGTCTGGTATGTCCTACTGCTTACAATAATGGAGCCTCACTACATTCCTGCGCTGCCTATTATCAGTAAAAAAGCTATTAAAAGCTGTACATTTGCCCTGGAACTCCATGCTGAATGCCGGGATGGATCATTTGATCCAACTGAAGGTGCAGCAATGTGGGACTCTCCAATATCAGCATGATTTTTTCTTCAGAGACCTATGCAGCCTCAGCCATTTCCACCTCAGGTAAGTCTTGCACTTGATCCACACTCTTAGGTACGCCAGCTGCATTCAGACTGCTCCCTTCTCCTTCCTGCACCTGAATGGCTTGCAGGGCCTGATTCCCAGGTGAGCTCACTCTGATTGTTTGCAGGGTTTCAAGCAGACGCTGACTTGCAGGGAAGTTCTGATTGCTTCTTCCCTCCACGTGTGCACCAGGAGTAGCTGTTGTTTCAGAATTGTTGCTGTTAAGTTTTCTTTCAGCACAGGCCAAATCGAACAGTCATTTGTATATTCAAATACTTCTGGATCTCTCTGCTGCGTTTGACACCTTCTTCTTAGCGAAACCCTTCACTATTTTGGCATCTATGACACTGCTCTCTCTTGGTAATCAAACATTTAGTGTCTCTTTGTCTGGCTCCCCTTCTTCACCTCACCCTCTGACTGTCAGCGTTCCCCAAATTTCAGTCCTAGGCCCCTTCCTTTTCTCTATCTATACATCCTCCTTTGATACCCTTATTTTGGATGTCAGTGTCATCTATATGCAGACAACACTCAAAACTACCTCTCAGCACCAGAACTATCCCCCTCTGTTCTAGTTCAAGTTGTCAACTGCCTCCCTAGAATATGTTCGCCCGTCAACATGTCAAAGACTGAGCTCTTGATCTTCCCACCCTCTACCACTGCTTGCATATCTCTCATTGTTGACATTGTCTTTCTCCCTTCCAATCCAGATTTAATGCATCCACTAGACTCATATACCATACTGAACATTCAGTGTCTGCAGCACCTCTCTGTCAGTTAAGCCACTGGCTTCCCATGGCGTCCAGAATTTTTTTTTAAATCATGACCCTAACGTATAATGCCTTCAATCATAATGCACCCTCCTATATCTCTGTTCTCATCTCTAAATACTCTCCCAACCATCTTCTTTGTTTGGCTAATGATCTTCTTCTATCCAACCTCTCTTATTACCTCCACTCACTCCCGCCTTCAGGACTTTTCACATGCTGCCGCTATTCTTCTGAACTCTTTGCCTTGTGTCACTAGACTATCCTCCTGCCTCAAACCCTTCAAAACTTCATTAAAAACGCACATATTTAAAGAACCTTATAACCTTCAGCCTTAATATGCACAATGCATCTGTTATCCCTGTACCTCACCCATATCCTTTAGAATGAAAACTCGCAGATGTACAATCTTGATAGGTGCTTTAGGGAAAGCACTGTGTACATTTGATTTTAAGTTTAACGACAGGGCTCTGAATACTTTACAATGTGTTTAAATTGTTGAATTTAACCCTGTATAGCAATATGGAATATGTTGGCACGTTACAAATAAAGTATAATAACAATAGTAAACATGTTTAACCTAAAGTTTTCATCCAAAGAATAACTCTTGTGATGTGTAAAACATGCTCTTTCCAAATGCCTAAAACAATAGCTGTGTTCCATGTCTCTTTGAGGAGTACAAGACAGAATTACTTGCTTTTTGTGGAGAGATAACATGAACTGTGTTTGGTTGAAGAGGGGCATTCTCTCCCATTACAGAGAATAAGCATTAAGAAGTGTCTGACCTCCACATGAAGCCCGGACCACCTATTGCACACAACTGGCGTAGGGAGCCTGCATTTGCTGTTGTAGTGTGGACTTGGACCTTAACTACAAATAACCTTTCGATGGTTTGTATGAAAACTGCACTTCAAGGTGTGAGCCACTTACCTGCATCCAAGCTCTCTCCCAGGTGACAAATCAAGTACACATTTAGTGCACTATCTAGTCAGGTAATCTAATAAGACATATTTTAATATTAGACTTCTATGTTCCTTTCAAGCAACCATGTAATTTAGGAAACTCTTCATAGGTTTGTGAAGTATGTAACAAGCTATTAATGTTAGCAGTCAGTTGTTTAAACCATGAGTAGATAAAACATTTTAGAGAAAATCCTACGTATAGAAGGATTCATCTTGTGTAGCTTAAGCAGTTTCTACAAGTTTGTGTCATCTATCGGTAGAGTGAAGGATGGGAGAGAAGCAAAGTGATAGAGGGGAAGGGTATCTCATATCATTAGAGCTTTGTGAATATGCAGTGGAAGTAAAGAATAGATTTAAGATAATAGACATGGAAGACTGAAGAAGAACTTTGGACTGAAGTATGCAACATTATCCAGGATACAGCAACATATCCCCAAAAGAAAGGAAACTAAGAAGGCAAACTGGCTGATGAGGCATTGAAAGTAACCCAAGAAAGAAAAAGAGAAAGATAGGAAAAGATTTGTCCAACTGAATAAAGAATTTCAGAGGATAGCAAGAAGAGACAAGGATACATTCTACAATGGGAGATGTAAATGGATTGAAGAAGATAACAGAAGTGGAAGGTCAAGAGATGTCGTCAAGAAAATACGGGATATCAAGGGAACCTTTCATACCAAAGTGGGTGTGATAAAAGACAAAAATGGTAGAGACTTAACAGAAGCATATCAGATAAAGAAGAGGTGGCAGGAATACACTGAAGATCTATACACAAAGGATCTTAACAGCAGTGATGACCTCAATAGTTTGTTCAATGATGATACTATTCTGTTTGCTGAAAGTGAGGATGAACTAAAGAACCTACTGGTGAGGGTAACAGAAGACAGTGCAAAAGTTGGACTGATGCTTAACGTTAAGAAGACAAAGTTCATGGCAAATGGCAATCTCAGTTCCTGGCAAATCGATGGGCGAAAAAGTCGAAGCAGTGAAAGATTTTATTTTCCTGGGATCCAAGATCTCTTCAGGTGGTGACTGTAGCAATGAAATTAAAAGATGTTTGCTTCTCAGGAGGAGAGCTATGGAATACTTGGGCAAGCTACTAAAAAGTAAAGATATTACACTATCAACAAAGTTCTGTATACTTATAAATATGGTATTCCCAGTAGTAACATACGGATGTGAGAGCTGGACCATAAAGAAGTCTGAGCTACGTAGAATTGACGCCTTTGAATTGTGGTGTTGGAGAAAACTGTTTAGACTGCTTGGACTCAAAGAAGATCCAATAAATCAGTACAACAGGAAATCAAGACAAACTGTTCACTGGAAGGTTTAATAATGGGGCTGAAGCTCAAACATTTTGGCCATATCATGAGATGCCAGAATTCACTAGAGAAAAAATGCTCATGCTGGGAAAGATTAAAGAACCATGAAGAAGGTGACAACAGAGGCGGCGATGGAAAGATGAGATCAATGAATTGATGAACATGAACTTAATGGACATCAGAGCGCTGTAATTGACAGATGAGCCCGGGCGTGCTGCGGTCAATACGGCCATGGAGAGTTGGAAACGACTAAACAACAACAACAATCTACTTCCTTCCCCTGGGCATGCTTAGAAGCAGCCAGTTCCAAGAATAACTGGCCATCTACTGCAGAAATGCAAACTCTCTTTTTCAGACACACACCCTTCAATAAAATTTTAACGATTCCTCTAGGTATTAGCAGACATATCAAAAACTACATTAAAAAATAGCTTTATGATATTTGTGTGCCTTATTCTGTTATTTCAAATATATATTTATTTTTCCACATAACAATGATTCTTTATATTAAAAACAAATAATCTTTTAGGGAACCCGGAGATTAGCGACACGTGTGAAAGGGGTTGTAACCAGAAAGGGACTCTAATCCATAAACTATGGGAATGCCCTATGATTAGACACACCTGGGTAGATACATACAAAACCCTAGAGAAACTATGGGGTCAAAGCTATCCCATGAGACCAGAGGAGGCCATCTTGGGTCTACCGGTAGAAGGGATGTCCAACTCAGAACAATTCCTAACCAACCAAATTTTCCTAGCAGTTAGAAAAGTAGTAGCCGCCCACTGGAAAACACCCACCCCATCATTCGAGGTAGTCCGAAGCAAAATTGAGATCGTTCGGTCCATGAGCATCTTATCCGCTGAGGTTGACCATAACTACAAGCGCTGGGCCTCCTGCTGGGCCGCCTGGGAGACAAGACTCGGCAGATGAATAGGGTGAGTAAAGCTTTCTTTCCAGAGGAACTAGTAAGGGAACCAAGGCAGGAGAAGTCTTAATTTACCCAACATCAATAGCCCTGCATAGTAACCTAAGCACAGAGTCTACAATCTATGAGTTGATACCAATTAGGCCCAGGGCAACATGAGGACAGGAAACACGGCTCACAGAGTTCATCCCATAGTTACGGGACTTCATCAAGCATAGTTTCCCCCTTAGCCCTAATTTAGTTAAAAGTTACTTTCAACTACTAGAAAACTAGAAAACGGAAAAAGAAGAGGAGTTTTTGACAGGCAGACGACATGAGAAAACAGATGTGATGAATATGTTCATTGTTAATTTCTACTTACCACTTCTAATGTGTTATTTGCTCAACGTATTATGTCTAACTGTCTAATAAAAATCAATAAAAAAAAAATAAAATAAGAAAATCTTTCAGTGACCCATAAAGGTCACGAGGCCCATGTAAGTTCTGATATTAGACCAGTAAGTAAAATACTTATACTCCATAAAGCACCCGGATAGAAGATAAAATAGAATAGAATGTTTGCTCATAGTGACACTTTCAGTCAGCAAGTCTCCCTTGTGCGTTGGGGTGAGGGCCCATTAACCCCTTCTAAATCCCCATAGGCCATGGGGTTCCTATGGATCTCTACGGGCCCCTACTGTAACAGAAACCCATCATTGTTATTATACCAAGGGCATTATACCATGCCAGGTAAGGGTTAACTGGACTATATGAGGCCCAAGGGTTAATCTTGGCTTTCCATCATCTTTGTGTAGAAATGGAAGTCTGCAAGGGACAGGAAGAGCTAACCCAATTATCCATCTGCTTTGTTTATAAAAGCTCTATTGTGTAGGGAACCAGTCGGCTCCAGGGATGATGTGTTAAGATTATAATCCACTTACTAATTAAGTCTTTGTATGGCCAAAGGTGGGAGTATTCCATTGTCTTTGCGGAGACATTGTCTGACTGTATATATATATATATATGTGTAAAATAATAAAAAATGTGCCTGTTCTGAAAATCCACGGTGTGTATCGTCCATTGTGGAAAGAGGGACTTGTGGGACCGGGCTGCGATATACTTGGCTATCTTTGTTATTTATTAGCGGAGATATTGACCTCTGATGTCACAGCTCCGTTACACCTACCTATAACCATGACAGTCCTTATGAACTCTAAAGGAACATCTCCATCTCTGACACAAAACTCCAAAACTACCTACACTAAAATATATACAGAAAGAGAACACTTAAGAAAGACATTTTAAAATAATAAAACATTTCATAAAATAAAAAACAATCTTACAATATATGTGGGGAAAATTTGATAAATTATCCCTTCCTTGCATGAACACCCCTGTCTTCAAGCTATAGCCCTGGATAAGTGGAGAATCCATGTTAATTGTAGAAAACAGTCCTCTTCTGTCTTGCTTGAAGAACCTTGTTCCTCTCCTTAGACCACAGAAAGGGTGCAAAAGTACCTGCCACTCAAAAAAAAATCTAAGAGTTCCTCTAAGCAGATCATGTGCCGAATGCTTGCTTTTTGTGCAGTTCAGGATTAAATAGGGTTTAGTAGCCTTCTCATAGGATAAAAAATGTTAAAACATAAAATGAGAATTGCTCAATAACAAAATGAGCTAACCTTAATAGGTAAGTTCTATGGACATGATAACCCGCTCTGAGAGCAGCCTCTTTTATCTCACTTGTGCCCTTCACAGGGAGAATATCCTGTAGTGTATCAGTCAGGTCTCACTCACTAGAGCAGGGGTCTCCAAACTCGGTCCTGAAGGGCCGCACCCAGGCCTGGATTTGAGGATTTCCTTTCTGTGCACAGGTGACTCAATCAGGATGACTGAAGAAGCAATAGTCTCACCTGCTTGCAGCAAGGATATCCACAAATCCAGGCCTGGGTGTGGCCCTCCAGGACCGAGTTTGGAGACCCCTGCACTAGAGTGACCCAGCCCCGAAATACCAGGCAATTTTACCCTGAACAGGAGAAGCAGCAAACCCACTATGTACAGCCTTTGCTTGCCTTCCTCAGTGGGATGTAGCTGAACACCCTAAGGCACCGTGAGCATGTCTGCAGCCCCCCTTCACCATTAGGGAGACAAAGCCCCAAGGGTTATTTGAATAAACCAAAATCAAACCCAGAGGGGCTCAGAAAACAATCTGTATGCAAATGATCTTTGGGTCTGGTCTGCCCAGGGGTCTCCAGATGTTGGACTTCTTGCTCATGGGGCCTTAGTGTTACATCTAGACCTCACACTGAAGCCCAAAAAGGCTGAAACGTACGTCTATGTTTGCCGTTTCCCCGTTCAGGGAGGAATTGCCTGGTATTTAAGTGCTGGATCACTCTTCCTGACTGATATACTAAAGGATATTTCTCACCGGATATATGTCACAAGTGAGCTAAGAGAGGCAGCTCTCAGAGTGGATTATCATGTCCACGTCCTTAGCTCGTTCTATGATTGAGCACCTCTGATTTAGTTTTATTTTGTCAAAAGATTCTTGTGGCATAGACTCCCAGAGAGTCACAGGAGGCTGCTTACGTGGGACTCCTTGCTCACTGTACCTTAGGGGGTGCAGCTAGACCTCACTGATGATGCCAAAAAAGGCCAAACCGTATGTCTGGAGTTTGCGGTTTTCCTGTTCAGGGAGGAAATGCCTGGTATTTCGGGACAGGATCACTCTTGAGAGAGACCTGACTGATGTGCCCACCCCAGGGACAAGATATCCTATAGATAAATGAGCAAAAAAAAGGTTGCTCTCTGAGTTGGTTACCATGCCCAGAGAACTAACCTACTTGGGTTACTTTGATGTCAGACTGAGCATCTTTGACTTGTTTTTTTCTCTGGATGAAAATGATTTTTGAGGTTTGTTCTCTCTGAGGGTCATAGGGGGCTCCAGACGTGGGACTCCTTGCTCACTGTGCTTTAGTTCACTCTCAGATTGAGCCCCCCTGACTAAAATATATGTCAATCTTTTTTCAGCTAATCAGAAGTGTTGTGGTAAAATACAGGTATCCTTACATTTTTTAGTGTATATATATATATATATATTGCATTTATCACTTTTTGTAGCACTTGTGAATTTTAGCTCAGAACCAGTATTTTTCCATTTTGTAAGATATGTTATTAAATAGTTAAATCTGCATGTCCCATGATCTATCAGTCTCAGCTAAAGCCATAAACAAATATTTTAGTCTAAACAAATATGTATTTCAGTAAGCATACAAGGCCAGCTCCTGACCTATGCGCAGAGATAATAGGTGGGAGTCTTTTTTGCGCATCTAGTGTGACGTTCCAAGGCATGCTTGATGTGTGCTAATCAAATGTGTTATATCTTATTGGTCTAATAATATCAATAATCTTGTATTGGCTGTTATTTTATTATCTTTATTTATATCGCGCCAACATATTCTGTAGCGCTGTACAGGGGGTTATTAATATCAATAATCTTGTATTGGCTGTTATTTTATTATCTTTATTTATATCGCGCCAACATATTCCGTAGCGCTGTACAGTTGGTGGGTTATACCATGTTTCTAAAAGGTGGGAATGGATTATCCCATTGCCTTTATGTAAAAGATGATAAAAAGCTGTTTGTTTATATTTCTGTCAGTTAGCCAGCCAGTAGCAGCCATTTTGGAGGTTTTGCTGCTGACCCATTTTTTTGTCTAAATAAAATCTAATAATAAGAAAACTATCAGAGGACTCTGTTTTTTTGGTATCATGACTGGGTTTCGGAGTAAAATGTGTTCTGTGGGTATGATTTTTCCCAAATAGAAGCTATTATGTGAATTGCCTAACTACCGCCCTATTTCAAATTGGTTAAAAGTTTAGATTTAATGTATTTATTAAAATATATGCATTTTACATAGTTACATAGTAATTAAGGTTGAAAAAAGACTTTCAGTCCATCAAGTTCAACCTTTTAAGATCTCCTCTGATCTGCAATATGTGGATTCGTTATTAATTAATTAGTTGTTAATGAATTATTAATCAATTATTTAATTATTTATTTTTAATTTTATTTTTTAATTATTAATTAATCCAGAGGAAGCCAAAGAGAGAAAAAAAAAGGGAAACTTAGCCAATCGTCTCAAAGGGAAAAAAAAATAATTCCTTCCTGACCCCAGATACTGGTGATCGGATTTCTCCCTGGGTCAATACTCTCTCTCTAATTATCCAGGATAACCCTGAATTCCCTTTTTAATTAGAAATAAATCCAGTTCCCTTTTAAAGTTATCTATCGAATCCGCTGTCACCGCCTCCTCTGGTAGAGATTTACACAGATTAAACACCCTTACGGTGAAGAACCCTTTTCTTTCTTTAAGGTGGAATCTTTTTACTAACCACAGTCAGTTGAAAACCTCTTGGCACAAAAAGCTCACTTGACAAATCTTTATACTGACCCTGGATGTATTTATATAAGGTAATCATATCTCCTCTCAGATGCCTTTTTTCTAGAGAAAATAAGTTTAATTTGGTTAGTCTTTCTTCATAACTTCCATTCCCCTTATTAGTTTTGTTGCCCTCCTCTGTACCTTTTCCAGCTCTAAAATGTCCTTTTTATGAAGTGGTGCCCACAATTGTACTCCATATTCCAAATGAGGGCGTACTAGAGATTTGTATAGTGGCAGAATTATATTTGCTTCCCTTGCTTCTATACCCTTCTTAATACATGCTAATATTGTATTTGCCTTTACAGCTGCTGCTTGGCTTTGAGCACTGTTACCTAGGTGGTTGTCCACAAGCACTCCCAAATCCTTTTCAATATCTGATACCCCTAGATTTGCTCCATTAAGATTATAAATTGCATGGCTATTTTTCCTTCCCAGATGCATAACTTTACATTTATTCATATTATATCTCATCTGCCATTTAAATGTCCATTCCTCAATGTTATGTAAATCCCTTTGGAGGGAAAGCACATCATTATCTGATTTAATTACTGTAACGGAGCTGGAACACGCAGTCCAAAATCTCCGCTGGTATACGGTAAAATACCCAAGAGGCACTACAGTTTCACCATTCCCGACCTCCCATATTGGAAGACACACAATTTGGGAGTCAAATGAATACTCACTTTATTTACCTTTACAGAAATATATATACATCTCTTTGGCCACAGGTAATACCCATGCCCATATTTGGCCACACACAATACACATAAAGAGAACAATAGGGGGTCACACCTCCCTGGCAACTTTGATACAATCAGACATTGATTCAATTACACTTCTTTGTTCTTATCTGAGAATGAAAACACTGTATACAATAGACTTCCTTTATCTTATGCGGAGTCGCTGTAACAAGATTATCTCCCATGCCAAGTAGCTGTAAATGTCTGGGACAATATTCTGCAGAGCATCAACCAACATACATATAGTAGGATCATATTTTAACCATAATAATCATAAAACAGGGTAAAACAGTGATGGGTTCCGTTACACACCTCCCCCGTGACCATAAGCCGGCATACACGTCTGATCCCAACGGATCTGCTTGGGGATGTCCGGAGATCATTTCTCGAGTTCTGTCTGTCTGGACAACCCGTCGGCGTTACCATTTTGTTTCCCTGGGCGATACTGGATGGTGAAATCAAATGGTTGTAGTGCCAAACTCCATCTCAGTAGTCTAGCGTTGTCCCCTGACACCCGGTTTAGCCACACCAACGGGTTGTGATCTGTGAGCAAGGCAAATTGTTGGCCATATAAGTAGGGCTGTAGTTTCTTGAGGGCCCACACCACCGCCAGGCATTCCTTTTCGATGGGGGCATAGCTTACTTCCCTGGGTTGTAGTTTCCGACTTAAGTAAGCGACTGGGTGCTCGCCGCCATCGGCCCCAACTTGGCTCAGCACTGCTCCCAATCCAAACATAGAAGCATCTGTATGAACGAGAAAGCGTTTAGTTGGATCGGGAGCGGCCAGTACAGGAGCATGAATTAGGGCAGATTTCAGTTCTTGGAATGCCTTCTCACACTCTGGGCTCCAGGTCACTACTTTGGGTAAGTTCTTTTTGGTGAGGTCAGTAAGGGGCTTGGCTAGGGCACTATAATCAGGTACAAATTTACGGTAATACCCGGCGGTTCCTAGAAAAGCTAAAACCTGAGTTTTCGTGCGAGGGGTTGGCCACTTAGCTACGGCCTCTATCTTAGCGGGTTCTGGCTTTTGCCGCCCACTACCCACCCTGTGGCCTAAGTACTGCACTTCGGCCATCCCTACGTGGCACTTGCTGGGTTTTAACGTGAGACCTGCCTCCCTGATGCGGTCGAGGATGGCTCCTATATGGGTCAAGTGCTCGTCCCAGGAGTTGCTAAATATTGCTATGTCATCTAAATAGGCGCAAGCATACTCCTGGGATCCGTCCAGTAACCGGTCCACCATCCGCTGAAACGTAGCCGGCGCATTCTTCATCCCGAATGGCATCACCTTGAATTGGTATAGCCCAAACGGGGTGACGAATGCGGACTTTGGGATGGCATCCTCGGCTAGTGGGATCTGCCAGTACCCTTTGCACAAGTCTATTGTGGTGAGGTACTGGCCCATGGCCATTTTATCTAATAGCTCATCGATTCGGGGCATGGGATAGGCATCTGAAATTGTTTTATCATTAAGTTTCCGGTAGTCGACGCAGAAGCGGGTGGTTCCGTCCCGCTTCGGTACCAGCACTACCGGAGAGGCCCATGGGCTATCTGAGTGTTCTATCACTCCTAGTTGTAACATTTCGTCAATCTCCTTCCGCATATGATCTTTTACGGATTCTGGTATGCGGTAGGGGGTTTGTCGAAGAGGGTGTTGCCCTGGGGTCTCTACCCTGTGGGTCGCCAGCGGGGTATACCCGGGCTGGTTGGAGAATGTATCCCCTTTTTCCCGGATAAGCTCTAGTATTTGAGCTCGCTCTCTAGTGCTCAGCCTGTCTCCTAGCTGTACTTCCCCTAATTCTGTGTTGGCCCCCCCTTGGGCTAATAGGTCTGGTAGGGGTAGATTATTCGGGTCCTCAGCGGCCGAGGCACATATGGCAGTTACTTCTTCGGTCCGCTCGTGATAGGGTTTCAGCATGTTAACGTGGAGCATGCGTCTACCGCCTGCTCCTGTACATGGGGCAATTATATAGGTGGTGTCACATACCTGTTCCACCACCTTATAAGGGCCTTGCCAGGAGGCCTGCAGTTTGTCATTTTGAACTGGCTTCAAGATTAACACCTTTTGTCCTATTTGAAAACTGCGGTCTCTGGCTCCCTTATCGTACCATCTGCGCTGTCGTTGCTGGGCCGCCTGGAGAATAGACCGTACCGTCTGGATTAGGGTCTCCAAGCGTTCCCTGAACTCTAGTACATATGGGACGATAGGTATACCATTACTGGTGACCGTTCCCTCCCAGTGTTCCCTAATGAGGTCTAAGGGACCCCGCACTCTCCTTCCGAATAGTAATTCGAATGGCGAGAACCCTGGGGTACCTCTCGGTACGCGAAGAGCAGATGGGGAAGAAACCTTTCCCAGTTCTTCTGGGTATCCATGAAGGTACGGAGCATTTGCTTTAATGTTCCGTTGAACCGTTCACAGAGCCCATTGGACTGGGGGTGATACGCGGAGTTTACAATAGGTTTCACCCCACATGTTCTCCATAACTGATGAGTGACTTCGGCCGTGAATTGGGTACCCCGATCTGAGATAATCTCTTTGGGGAACCCCATTCTAGAGAATATCCGGATTAGGGCATCTACTATAGTCTCCGCATGGATATTAGTTAGGGCTACGGCCTCTGGGTACCGGGTGGCATAGTCTACTACGGTTAGTATATACTTCTTCCCTGAAAGGCTGGGTTTTGCTAGGGGTCCGATTATATCTACTGCCACTCTGCTGAAGGGCTCATCTATTATGGGTAGGGAGTGCATTTTTGCCTTGTACCGGTCCCCTCTCTTACCTACTCTCTGGCATGTGTCACAAGTTTGGCAATACTGCCGAATATCTTTGGAGACCCCTGGCCAAAAGAAGTTTTGGGTCAAACGATGCTTCGTCCTACTGACGCCTAGATGTCCTGATAAAGGGATGTCATGGGCAATACGTAGTAATTCTTGCCTGTACTTTCGGGGCACGACTAATTGTGTGAGGGTCATGGGTACAGATCCTGCTACTACCTTCTCAGCATATCTATACAATAATCCTTTCTCCCAAGCGTATCTTTCCCCCTCCAACCCTGCCTGATTCTGTGTAACCCTATCCCGGTATACCTGCAGGGACGGGTCAGTGACTACTTCAGTAACAAACTCTAAGGGGGGAGCCCAGGGGATGAAAGGTGGGTCAGTACTATTATTTACCGGAGCCTCAGAGTGTTCAGAAGATGCGGTGGTGCGGGCCTGCTGCCGTGTTACCACGGGTAGCGCTTCCTGCGCGGGGTGCGGAGAAACAAAAGCGGAGGTCAGCTCCCCCAAGTCGTTACCCAGGATGACATCAGCTGGTAAGTCCTGCATGAGGCCCACTTCCACATTCCCCGACCCCGCTCCCCAATCCAAATGTACTTTAGCAGTGGGAATTTTGTAAATCGCCCCCCCTGCCACCCGGACTGCCACATATTCTCCAGTGAGCTGGTGCTTGGGGACTAGGTGATTGCGAACCAGGGTTATGGTGGCCCCAGAATCGCGCAGACCCTGAAGGCGTTTTCCCTCTACGTGTACCCCTTGGCGGTGTCCCTGTCGGTTGTCTGCAGCTGCTTGTACTGGGTTGTAGCGGAACCCATCCCTGTTTTACCCTGTTTTATGATTATTTAATTCTTGGTTAAAATATGATCCTACAATATGTTTGCTGTTTGATGCTCTGCAGAATATTAGCCAGACTTTTGCAGACCTAGGCTAATAGATAATCCTATTACAGAGATTCAAGAGATAAGAAAGTTGTAAAGGATCCTTGCATTTGCCAAAGTGTTTTAATTCTCTGATAAGAACAAAGAGGTGTAATTGAATCAATGTCTGATTGTATCAAAGTTGCCAGGGAGGTGTGACCCACCTATTGTTCTCTTTATGGGTATTGTGCAGCCAAATATGGGGGATGTGGATTGCCTGTGGGAAGAGATGTATAAATATTTCTGCACTAACAAAATAAAGTCAGTATTCATTTGACTCCCAAATTGTGTGTCGTCCAATATGGGAGGTCGGGAATGGTGAAACTGTAGTGCCTCGTGGGTATTTTATCGTATACCAGCGGAGATTTTGGACTGCGTGTTCCTGCTCCGTTACATTTGGTGGCAGTGGTGGGATTGTTCCCACGGTCAGAAGGACAGCTACAGGAGACACCATTCCGTGGAGTACAAATTGAGGGCAACGCTAGTATCCGTACAGCGCCCCTGGCTACAGCAGGATGGAACCGGCTAGTTTTCAGACAGCGTTCCATCATGAGGAGGAGGAGGCGGCCGCGGACTACAGGGATGCAGACAGAAAGGAACTCATGGTTACAGTACCTCGTATTACCCCACAGAATGAGTTTGGAAGAGAACTCCAAAGCAGACTGGCCTTTTTCCCAGGTACGCTTCCCATAAAAACCTTGGAATGGTTAATGACAGATGTCCACAAATGCATAATGGAAAAGATGCGGGCACGGGAGCGGTCCATCTTGGGAGCTGCTAACCCACCTCCCACCATTAACCCCGCCCCAGCACTGCGTCCGGGTGGTGGGAACTACCAAACCCCTCCACGGTACATCAGGTGCCACACGTGTAACCAGCAGGGCCACATGCAGAGAGACTGTCGCAGAAACAGAAACCGCTCCACGTGGAATACTCCAACTAATTCCACCCCCCAGCGGCAGTGTGAACCCCAGGGGGCAGAAGGTGTCGTCCTTTCCCCCCAGCGGCAGTGTGAACCCCAGGGGGCAGAAGGTGTCGTCCTTTCCCCCCAGCGGCAGTGTGAACCCCAGGGGGCAGAAGGTGTCGTCCTTCCCCCTCAGCGGCAGTGTGAACCCCGGGGGGCAGAAGGTGTCGTCCTTTCCCCCCAGCGGCAGTGTGAACCCCAGGGGGCAGAAGGTGTCGTCCTTCCCCCTCAGCGGCAGTGTGTACCCCAGGGGGCAGAAGGTGTCGTCCTTTCCCCCCAGCGGCAGTGTGAACCCCAGGGGGCAGAAGGTGTCGTCCTTCCCCCCCAGCGGCAGTGTGAACCCCAGGGGGCAGAAGGTGTCGTCCTTTCCCCCCAGCGGCAGTGTGAACCCCAGGGGGCAGAAGGTGTCTTCCTTCCCCCTCAGCGGCAGTGTGAACCCCAGGGGGCAGAAGGTGTCGTCCTTCATCCCCAGCGGCAGTGTGAACCCCAGGGGGCAGAAGGTGTCGTCCTTCCCCCCCAGCGGCAGTGTGTACCCCAGGGAGCAGAAGGTGTCGACCTTCCTCCACAGCGGCAGTGGGTACCCCAGGGGGCCAAAGGTGTCGTCCTTCCCCCCCAGCGGCAGTGTGAAACACAGGGGGCAGAAGGTGTCGTCCTTCCCCCCCAGCGACAGTTTACACAAACCAGGGGAGACACCAATCTCCCAGACGGCACAGATGGGACCGTGGTCTCTGCGCCCACAGCTTGTCCAGATCCCCAACTACCGTCACTGGGACAACCGGAGGAGGGGGTAAGTACAAATTCCCCTCCCCAGCTAACTTCTAATGTGGCCCCAGGGTTAACAGAGGAAATGTTAACCCCCACTGACCCCCACGTTTCCCTGGCTACTGAGCCGAAATATGTCCCAAGTACCCCAGCAGAAGAGCTGACAGCGGGGCACAGTGCAGTCGGCCTCTGCCCTCCCTTTGTCGCTTGTACAGAGCAGGATGTCCTGCAGGTTATACCAGCAGAAGAGCTGGCATCAGGGCAGAGTGCCGCTGGCCTCTGCCCCTCAAGTCCCCTCAGCGTGTTGCCCCATCACCCCAGCAAAATATCCAGGTACCTGGTTAGACTTCCCCCCAAAAGAGAGATGTGTGACGAAGTGCCCTTCGCCACCTTGGCTTGGAGAGGACTGTTTGCCAGCCTCCTGCCCTGCGACTATGGCCCTGGTACATATTGCCCTTTGGAACCAGTGTTCGGCCATACCAGAGTGTAAGTCACTCATTCCGGCCCTTTACATACAGGGGGGTCATTCTGTACTTGCCCTGTGTGAACCATGATACCCCAGATAACTGTGCCATGAAGCCCATTCATATAATGAAAGACTATGGGAAAGACTTTAGCTACATGGCAATTGAACTGTGTGAAGAGGATCTGAGCGCTATTCGGTGGTTTTGTGCGCTCAGATCCCAGCTATCTGGGGATATGGGAAATGTGAATAAATGTGAATTGCAGTAATGCTGATGGGTTGTCAAACTAGAGAATTGACCAACAAATACTTTTGTCCGGACATCCCCAGGCCGATCCGTTGGGATCAGACCGTGTATGCCGGCTTATGGTCACGGGGGAGGTGTGTAGCGGAACCCATCCCTGTTTTACCCTGTTTTATGATTATTTAATTCTTGGTTAAAATATGATCCTACAATATGTTTGCTGTTTGATGCTCTGCAGAATATTAGCCAGACTTTTGCAGACCTAGGCTAATAGATAATCCTATTACAGAGATTCAAGAGATAAGAAAGTTGTAAAGGATCCTTGCATTTGCCAAAGTGTTTTAATTCTCTGATAAGAACAAAGAGGTGTAATTGAATCAATGTCTGATTGTATCAAAGTTGCCAGGGAGGTGTGACCCACCTATTGTTCTCTTTATGGGTATTGTGCAGCCAAATATGGGGGATGTGGATTGCCTGTGGGAAGAGATGTATAAATATTTCTGCACTAACAAAATAAAGTCAGTATTCATTTGACTCCCAAATTGTGTGTCGTCCAATATGGGAGGTCGGGAATGGTGAAACTGTAGTGCCTCGTGGGTATTTTATCGTATACCAGCGGAGATTTTGGACTGCGTGTTCCTGCTCCGTTACATGGGTTAACCTCGTGGAGGGTGCCCAAAGATTCTTCATTAAACTGGGTCCCGAAGAAAGGTTGTCGAGGCTCACTCTGGTAGCAGTGTACTGCTGCCCGGTTTGCAGGGAAATTGGTTGGAGTATTCCACGTGGAGCGGTTTCTGTTTCTGGGACAGTCTCTTTGCATGTGGCCCTGCTGGTTACACGTGTGGCACCTGATGAAAGATCGGGCATTGTTGTACCGTGGAGGGGTTTGGTAGTTCCCACCACCCGGACGCAGTGCTGGGGTGGGGTTAATGGTGGGCGGTCGGTTAGCAGCTCCCAAGATGGACCGTGCCTGTGCCTGCTGTGCCCTCCTGGCATCTTGGTACTCATCTGCCCACCTGGCGGCTTCAGTTAAGATGCGCGGTTTCCGATCTCTCAGCCAGTTTTGTAAATCCGGGGTTAACCCCTGGAAGAATTGCTCCAGTAGCAGTAATTGTAGCATGTCCTCCACTGTGGTTGCTTGTGCGGCTTGTACCCAACCTTTGCCCGCCCTAGTTAAGCGGTGCGTCCACTCCATGTGAGTATCTTTCTCCGTCTTTCGGCTTTCTCGGAACCGCTGCCGGTATGCCTCCGGGGTAATTGCGTACCTGTCCAGGATCGCCTGCTTTACTTTCTGGTAGTCTCTGCTATCCTCGTCTGGCATGGTGCGGTAGGCTTCTGCTGCCCGGCCCGCTAGCTTACTCACCAACAGGGTTACCTGGTCGGCGGCGTTGATCTCATGTAATTGGCATAATCTCTCAAAGTGATGCAAGTAGCCATCAATGTCTTCGGTCTCCACATAGTTTTTAAAAGCATGGTACGGGAGTTTAGGCTTCCCCGGTACTATGTGTGGTGTGATTAGGGACCCCTCTCTGGACCTCCAGTCTGCCCGCTGCTTTCCCATTATGTATTCGTGGACATCTGACATAATCCTTTCCAAGGTTTCTGTGGGAGGCGTACCTGGGAAATGGGCCAGTCTGCATTGGAGTTCTCTTCCAAACTCATTCTGTGTGCTGTCCGTAAGAGGTGCTGCAGCAGCTGCCCGGTCTCCCTCCATGAGTTCAACAATAAGGGTAGCTTTGGTTTTATTGCTGGCAATAATTCCCCTTGCTTCCAATAGCTCTTTTAGCGTGGCCCGTTTCAACTTGGTATAGACTGTCTCCATTCACTATCCGTTCGGGTCTATTCACATACCCTTTCCTTTCGGTTCCATACGAAATAGCAAATTTCCCAAATGGCTGTAACTGCCGAACAACGGTCTGCTGTGAGGTTTGAATCCCGTCGCTGCCATCAAATGTAACGGAGCTGTAACACGCAGTCCAAAATCTCCGCTGGTATACGGTAAAATACCCAAGAGGCAGTACAGTTTCACCATTCCCGACCTCCCATATTGGACGACACACAATTTGGGAGTCAAATGAATACTCACTTTATTTACCTTTACAGAAATATATATACATCTCTTTGGCCACAGGTAATACCCATGCCCATATTTGGCCACACACAATACACATAAAGAGAACAATAGGGGGGTCACACCTCCCTGGCAACTTTGATACAATCAGACATTGATTCAATTACACTTCTTTGTTCTTATCTGAGAATGAAAACACTGTATACAATAGACTTCCTTTATCTTATGCGGAGTCGCTGTAACAAGATTATCTCCCATGCCAAGTAGCTGTAAATGTCTGGGACAATATTCTGCAGAGCATCAACCAACATACATATAGTAGGATCATATTTTAACCATAATAATCATAAAACAGGGTAAAACAGTGATGGGTTCCGTTACAATTACCTTGCACAACTTTGTGTCATCAGCGAAAATAAAGACACTACTTCCCAGTCCCACCTCAAAGTCATTAATAAATATGTTAAAAAAGAGAGGACCTAATACTGAACCCTGAGGAACCCCACTTACCACATTAGTCCAATCAGAGTATGTTCCATTTACAATAATCATTTGCTTCCTGTCTTTTAGCCCGCTCTCAATCCATGAGCAGATATTTACTGCAATTCCTGTATCTCTTACTTTGCACAATAGTCTCCCATGTGGCACTGTATCAAAAGCCTTTGCAAAATCCAAAAAGACTACATCCACTGAGTTGCCTTGATCCAGGTTCCTACTAACCTCCTCATAGAAACTAATTAGATTTGTTTGACAGGACCTATTCCTCATAATTCCATGTTGACTCCTACTTATAAAACTGTTCAAATAGACATATTCTTGTATATTATCCCCTATTAACCCTTCTAAAAGCTTCCCCACTACAGAAGTGAGGCTCTCTGGTCTATAATTCCCCGGATTTACTCTTGCTCCCTTTTTAAATATCGTTATCCCATCTGCTTTTCTCCAGTCATCTGGTAGAGACCCAGTGTTGAGTGAATATTGAAAAATATAATTTTGATTGGTTACTCTTTTGACTAATCATAAGGCTCTATTTTTCCATATTCTTGCCTGCATCTAGTGAATCTGTATCACTGCCTGCATCTAGTTATACAGAATGGCGACTCTCTTGGTCTCTAGGAACACACTCTGCCTGCCCCTAGGAACACAAAATGCATGCCTCTAGGAACACAGAATGCATGCCTCTAGGAACACAGAACGCATGCCTCTACGAACACAGAACGCATGCCTCTACGAACACAGAACGCATGCCTCTACGAACACAGAACGCATGCCTCTAGGAACACAGAACGCATGCCTCTAGGAACACAGAACGCATGCCTCTAGGAACACAGAATGCATGCCTCTAGGAACACAGAACGAATGCCTCTAGGAACACAGAACGAATGCCTCTACGAACACAGAACGCATGCTTCTACGAACACAGAACGCATGCCTCTAGGAACACAGAACGCATGCCTCTAGGAACACAGAACAAATGCCTCTAGGAACACAGAATGCATGCCTCTAGGAACACAGAACGAATGCCTCTACGAACACAGAACGAATGCCTCTACGAACACAGAACGAATGCCTCTACGAACACAGAACGCATGCCTCTAGGAACACAGAAGGCATGACTCTACGAACACAGAACGCATGCCTCTAGGAACACAGAACTAAATGCCTCTACGAACACAGAACGCATGCCTCTATGAACACAGAACGCATGCCTCTACGAACACAGAACGCATGCCTCTAGGAACACAGAATGCATGCCTCTAGGAACACAGAATGATTGCCTCTAGGAACACAGAACGCATGCCTCTACGAACACAGACCACCTGCCTCTACGAACACAGAACGCATGCCTCTAGGAACACAGAATGCATGCCTCTAGGAACACAGAATGCATGCCTCTAGGAACACAGAATGCATACCTCTAGGAACACAGAATATCTGCCTCTAGGAATGCTGAACGCCTGCCTCTAGGAACATTGAATGACATAGAATGTCTGGCCCCATTGAAATAGAATATCTGATATACAGAACGCCTACCTCTAGGACATTGAATGTCTGCCTCTAATGACACTGGATGTCTGGCCACATTGAAATAGAATATCTGACATATATCATTCCTTTAGTCATACCCATTGCCTGCCTCCTAGTGATAGAGAATATTTGACACTACTGATGAGACAATATCTGCCTCCATGGAGATAGAATTTCTGATATACAAAATTTGTGCTTCTAGTGACACAGAACATCTCCTGTAGTGATGATACAGGAAGCCTGTCTCCTAGTTATACAGATTGTGCTTCTAGTGACACAGAACGTCTCCCTGTAGTGATGATACAGAACGCCTGTCTCCTAGTTATACAGATTGTCTGATGTACAGAATAGCTGATGTACAGAATAGCTGATGTACAGAATGCCTGTTTATAGGGAGATACAATGTCTACGCACTAATGAATATCCTAGGTTTGCTTGAATTCCTTTACTGTGTTTCTGTCACGGAAAGGCTGTTCCACTTAAGTAATACTCTTTCTATAAAGTAGTATTTTCACATATTACTCTTTAATTTTGAACATCAAGTTGTGACCTCTCAGCCTTACATTCCTCCTGACTTTTACTGAAAGATTTATCATAAGTATTCTATCATGGCACTACTCTCCGTTCTGAGTCAGTGGCTCTCAACCTTTTTAGTCTATAGACCAGATGGTTACTTTACAGTGCTCACGAGGGCAGCCATTGAGATCCAGAATATTTTTGTAACAGGGGGATACCGCATGTGGCCTTAACTTTCATTTAGCATGCACTTATTTGGATATACAGTCAGGTCCATAAATATTGGGACATCGACACAATCATAATCTTTTTGGCTGTATACACCACCACAATGGATTTGAAATGAAACGAACAAGATGTGCTTTAACTGCAGACTTTCAGCTTTAATTTGAGGGTATTTACATCCAAATCAGGTGAACGGTGTAGGAATTACAACAGGTTGTATATGTGCCTCCCACTTTTTAAGGGACCAAAAGTAATGGGACAGATTAACAGTCATAAAACAAACTTTCACTTTTTAATACTTGGTTGCAAATCCTTTGCAGTCAATTACAGCCTGAAGTCTGGAACGCATATCACCAGACATCACCAGACGCTGGGTTTCATCCCTGATGATGCTCTGCCAGACCTCTATTGCAACTGTCTTCAGTTCCTGCTTGTTCTTGGGGCATTTCAGTTTTGTCTTCATCAAGTGAAATGCACGCTCAATCGGATTCAGATCAGGTGATTGACTTGGCCATTGCATAACATTCCACTTCTTTCCCTTAAAAAACTCTTTGGTTGCTTTTGCAGTATGCTTCGGGTCATTGTCCATCTGCACTGTGAAGCGCCGTCCAATGAGTTCTGAAGCATTTGGCTGAATATGAGCAGATAATATTGCCCGAAACACTTCAGAATTCATCCTGCTGCTTTTGTCAGCAGTCACATCATCAATAAATACAAGAGAACCAGTTCCATTGGCAGCCATACATGCCCACGCCATGACACTACCACCACCATGCTTCACTGATGAGGTGGTATGCTTTGGATCATGAGCAGTTCCTTTCCGTCTCCATACTCTTCTCTTCCCATCACTCTGGTACAAGTTGATCTTAGTCTCATCTGTCTATAGGATGTTGTTCCAGAACTGTGAAGGCTTTTTTAGGTGTTGTTTGGAAACTCTAATCTGGCCTTCCTGTTTTTGAGGCTCACCAATGGTTTACATCTTGTGGTGAACCCTCTGTATTTACTCTGGTGAAGTCTTCTCTTGATTGTTGACTTTGACACACATACACCTACCTCCTGGAGAGTGTTCTTAATCTGACCAACTGTTGTGAAGGGTATTTTCTTCACCAGGGAAATAATTATTCGGTCATCCACCACAGTTGTTTTCCGTGGTCTTCTGGGTCTTTTGGTGTTGCTGAGCTCACCGGTGCGTTCTTTCTTTTTAAGTATGTTCCAAACAATTGATTTGGCCACACCTAATGTTTTTGCTATCTCTCTGATGGTTTTTTTTTTTTTTCAGCCTAATGATGGCTTGCTTCACTGATAGTGACAGCTCTTCGGATCTCATATTGAGAGTTAACAGCAACAAATGCAAATAGCACACTTGAAATGAACACTGGAGCTTGTATCTGCTCTTTGTAAATGGGATAATGAGGGAATAACACACACCTGGCCATGGAACAGCTGAGCAGCCAATTGTCCCATTACTTTTGGTCCCTTAAAAAGTGGGAGGCACATATACAAACTGTTGTAATTCCTAAACCGTTCACCTGATTTGGATGTAAATACCCTCAAATTAAAGCTGAAAGTCTGCAGTTAAAGCACATCTTGTTCGTTTCATTTTAAATCCATTGTGGTGGTGTATAGAGCCAAAAAGATTAGAATTATGTAGATGTCCCGATATTTATGGACCTGACTGTAATACATTTGCACCTTATAGATACTTGCACCTTACTTGCAAAATAGTGGCAAATTAGGATACTGATGAGATCATCATTGTCTTAGTTTCACAAGTTCCTAGGAATATACAGCCTTATTAAATTGTGATTCGGTAAATTTAAAAGGGCTCTATTTAAGCACATAGCATATTTTTTTAGTTAGTGAACTTCTATTCAAAAGCAAGCTCTTCACTAAACTAAAAACATCTGTAAATAAAAAACGCTATGTGCTTAAATAGAGCCCTTTTAAATTTACCGAATCGCAATTAGTAAGGCTGATGGTTAGTGATATGTTTATTGTATTATGAACTCCTCTTCCATCTTTATCGCTGAAGACCAACAGATAAGGTCTAAGGGATCAGCGCCGGTCCTAGGACCATCTGTTGAGAGACACAAATCTAAGCTACACATAAGTTTCAGAAGTCAACAAGGGTAGACCTTCATACTGATATAATATATCAAGAAGTAAAACTTTATGAGCCAGATGACCAGACTCTTGGGATTTCTTTAACCCTAACTTTACATAAGTTGAGAATTAAGCAGTTGTAGTTTGGTGGTGTCACAGTGGATGGTTTGTGCTCCCTCTGCTGTAAAACCAGAAGGTCACACCCCAACTCTAAATCAACCAAACAGCCCTCCAGGAAACATCTCTAAAACGTAGACAGCTCCATCAATCTCAGGCCGCTCTCTACAAATATGGCCTCCACCCACCCCATCACAATCCTTTAACATGCCAAGGTGTAAACAGAGCACATGTTTTAAATTCATCTTGCATGTCACATCAGAAGACTGCTTACAGAGCCAAATCCCAGTTACCTCATATTACATATTCTACTTAAAAAACTCTAAGCATATGTGTAATTCAGTGTGCAATCACTATACAGGAATGGTTTTGATTCTAGTCCAATCAGTACTGACATATTTGCTGCCCTAGGCATATATAGATGCAGAGCCCCAATTGCTGGCTAAAAGCCCTCTATATCCCTTCGCTCAGTCAACTCACCTGCATATAAGTACTCTGTATCCACATTAAATAGCAAAAAGAAAATGCCCTTTACATTATTTCAGATAACAGGCTGCAACAATGTACTTTGGCAAGAGGTACAGGTAAATAGGTGCAAGGTATCTATCAACACAAAAATGTATGTTTATTATTGAATATTGCTATTATAAATCATTAAACACAACTTTTCTTAATAATGCATAATTTAAAACAACTAGCTCCTCTTGTTAGGGTATTATAATGGTTGTTTTAAGAGTGGATCTTTAAAAGAGTATATTTTAAATACTAGTAACTTGCCCATTATAAATGACAATGTCATATGTTATGTTCAATTGACTGTGCTGTATCTGTGTGCCCTCTATCACTTTGTGCCCCCTCTCTCTGTGCCCTCTGTCTCTCTCTCTGTGTCTTCTCTCTGCACTGTGTGTTCTCCCTTTCCCCCTGCCTCCCTCTCTGCCCCCCTCCATCCATCTCTCTTTCCCTTTGCCTGCCTCCCTCCATCCCTCTCTCTGCCTCCCTCTCTCTTCATTGGTCCCCCTCTCTCTCTATTTCTCCCTCTGTGCCCGTCCCTCTCTCTCTCTCTCTTTCGCTGTCCCACTCACTCTCCCTTCCCTCTGTCCCACTCCCTCTCTCTCTATCTGCCTCCATCTCTCTGCCTCCCTGCCTCTCGCTCTGCCTCCGCTCTCTGTCTCTCCCTCCCTCTGTCCCCCTTCCTCTCTCTACTCCTCCCACTCTCTCCCCCAAAATACTGTGGTTGTTTATTTCAGACTTCAAGGGAAGCAATATACTTGCACCTTATATATACTTGCAACTTATAGATACTTGCACCTTACTTGCAAAATAGTGGTAAGTTGGGATACTGATGAGATTTTCATTGTCTTTCAAAAAATAGTTTTACAGGTTCCTAGGAAGCTATTTATTAATTCTAAAAAGAATGAATGTTATTGCATTACAGAAGTACTCTTAATATTCCCCTTGCCTGACAAAGAAGAATCTTGAAGGTTTGTGTGTATTTTGAGGCTGGGATATATACTCCTAATTATGCTAATTATTCCAGTGTGGCTTTAATTATGTGGCGCTATTTGATAACGTTATAAGGAATTTTAGAACAGAAACAGGACAGTCAGTCACAAATGTGTTATTAAAATGTAAATTTAGCCAGTGTTAGGTATTTTACAACACTATGCCAATCAGCGGTGGTGCAAAATAATTTTTCAACTTTCCAATCCACATTCTAAAGGCAGGGGTTGTCAAGTTCGGTCCTGGAGGGCCACACACAAGCCTGGATTTGATGATATCCCTGTTGCACACAGGTGAGTCAATCACTTCTTCAGTCATCCTAATTGACTCACCAATGCACAGAAAAGATATCTTCAAATACCGGGTTGTGTGCGGCCCTTTATTGACTACCACTCCTGCTCTAGTAGGTCAATAAAAATGGCAAAATTATATGCAGATGGTCAGATCACCCCTATGGTGATCAGATCACTGTTGTATAAAGTAATTTCTTGGCCATACTAGAGGGCCCCTAACCTGTCATAGGCCCCGGTGCTTTGCACGTGCTCCACCACTGATGCCAATGATGAAACAATCTTTTCTACCTTTAGACACTAATATTATACTGCATCGTTGTTTCATATTACTGTATACTACATCATATTTGATTGTGTTGCAGCATTACAGTGGCTCATAAAGCTTTTTTGTTTCACATAAAAATATAATTATAACATCTAGAAAAATTTAGAATGTTTGGCTATTCCATTCTCTCTACTAATGCAATACCAATAAAGCTGCATCAATAAATATGAATATACAACATCACATATATTATTATTATTATTATTATTATTATTATTATTATATTGTATTGGTACAGTGCCAGAAGATTCCTCTGCGCTATGTATACCATAAGGTAAAGTTCATCTCTGGCAACATAAATAAATCTGCCCATGAAGAAACTAAATATCTGTGCAAGAAAAAGATCATAAATGAAATCAGCTTAAATTACAGAACAAAATATAAAATAAAGATCAAACATAATCTGAAACATCCCGCTCAAAATTCATTCCTTGTGGGATCCTGAGGTTCAAAGGAAAAATCCCAAAAACTCCCTCCCACACAGTAGATAGTTGTCCTCATTTAATTCCTTGAAAGCAAAACACAATAATGTTTAAATTATGTTGCTCAACAAAATGTATCTCAAGAATGAAGGTGATGTTAAGACTTTCTAGACTGGGGGTCGCCAACCATTTTTAAAAAAAATAACAGCTACTTCAGAACAACAAAAATATGACACAAAATATAAATATGTTTTTTTATGTTGCATGAACAACAGATTGTAAAGCCTTTTTAAAAATGTCAAGTTCCAAACGGTATTTTGTGTGTTTGTGTCGCTCAGTCGTGTCCGACTTTCCGTGACCTCATGGAAGGTAACATATCATGCTGATCCAGCTGCCAGTTCCTTCACCAGTGGGTTATAACATACAGCTCCTTGTATTCCTAGGTGGTCTCCCATCCAAGTACTGACCAGGTCCAACCCTGCATGGCTTCAGGGTGCTGTGACCTCTTGGTTCCCTGACTGGAATCAAACCCAAGTTGCAGCAGTGAAAGCTCAGAATCCTAACCACTGGACCAACAGGGAACCGGAGAAAAATTGTATTTTACCGACTGCAAAAATTAAAATAGATTACGAGTTTTTGTTTACCAAGCGACATATGTTAAAACATATTGCAACTTCAGAACTGCAAAAGCTACAACAGATTGCAAGCTCTTTTACCACACTGCAAGTTAAAACAGATTGCAAGATCTTTTACAAAACTGCAAGGGTAAACAGCTTTTTTACCCTGCTGCAAGTGTGTAAAATACATTGACAGCTCTGTATAATGCTGCATATAAACCAATTAGCTGCCCAGCAGGTGGCTCTTCTGTGCCAAGCACATATCTGATACATGCTGGTAAAGGGATTGTATTATAAAAATCATCTGATAGACCCCCTATGTTCTGGAGCTCAGTCAGTGTGGAGTGATTTATTCAACAAGGCTGGTGGCCAATTAGATAATTTTTATAATACCGGATTACTTGAACCTAAATAATAGCCCCTACCTCTGCTTTCTCAGGGCCTCATTCTATTAAGGGCCATAGGAGATGCGTAACCGCAAGGGATGGCCGCAAGCTACTTCCCTATTCTATTCCCTTGTGGCCGAGGGCTCCGGCCGGCTTGCGGCCTCCGCCCTGTTATCCCATGCGGCCACCCCCGTCGCAGGGGAAACCTTTGTTCTTACTCGGCCACAAGAAAGCCCAGGTCGCTATTCAAATTCTACGCGAACCCTTACGTCAAGGCTGTAATTCGCTAAAACCGAGCCGCAGCTTAGTTACACTAAAAAGGTCCCGCAAGGCTCTTACTTACAAATCGTAGCACCAACTAAGTACATAAAAAAACTATCCTGTACTTTGATGAGTAGTGAAAGTGATTGTAGGTGTTAGAATTCATATCACAACATTCCCCTACACTCAAATCTGCAAATATTTTTTTTTGTGATTCATGTTCAATTTCCGTGTCCGAGTCCCAAGGGCTTGGAGCATATCAGACCAGCAACGTCTGCGAGATTAGCCACCGTCAAGTCCGTAAATGGGTAAAAAAGACCCACAGGTTACTTGGGCCACTGAGGTGTGGCAAAGGGCTTATGTACAAATCGTAGCACTAACTAAGCAAATAGAAAAGCCATCCTGTACTTATTATTAATAGTGAAAGTAATGTTTGGTTTTAGAATTAATAGCTCAACATTCCCCTACTCTCAAATCTGCAAATAAATAAATGTAATTTAATGTTCTATCTATCATGCAAGTCCCACAGGCTTGGAGGTCAATCGCGGGAGGTCATTGAATATGGGCATGGTATCTGTGAATGTAGATATGGGGCTTCATACTTAGAATTTTGTATTTCTTAGATTGAGCTTTCACATATTTTGATGGAAAATGTGAAATTATTAGACAATATTTAGTATCTGTACTCAGGGCACTCAAGCATTTCTCTTCAATTACATGATTCACTTAGCTAATAGCTGAACTTAAGCAAATAAAAAAAACAATATATAGTTTCCATATGTACACAGAAAACTATTCAGAAGAATCATGCCTAAACAGATGCAGAGCAAACATGCTCAAACTCTGGGGTACTAAAATGTTTCCAAAAGCCCTGGCACTTGATGGGTTAAATCAGGCTATCAAACTTAAAGCTAAACAGATTGAAAAATATTTTCCGATGTTACATGACTGAAAACATATCACAAACTTTGTAATCATACTGCAAGATATTAACCACGGTGTAAGAGTTAATGCAGATTGCAAGTTGTTTTTTTGCTGTCACAAACAACCGGAACCGTCGTTCCTCTGGACTCTTCGTACTTTAGCTACGTTGACCCTATAGACTAAGGTTATAATGATAGACACAACATTCCTGATAAAGGACAAGAAAGCTTTGTTATGGGTGTGGTGTATCACCAAATTAATATATATAAATATTACACAAGGTTCGTCTACATTAAAAGGTATTTATTAAAAGGCAACAACACAATACTATAAATGTATTATAAACACACAGCCAGACCCACGGAGCAACAACCCTTTTTAAATCTATCTACCTATATAATAATCCCCTTTCCCAAACGCTTTATCTTACCCACGGTTAGACCATCGCCATTCATCACCACCATCACCCTCACCATCCAGGAAGAAAACAGGAAAAACAGCACCAGTTTCCTGCCTGGATATATCCTTAGTTGAGATGATGTAATTTACATTACATCCTGTCCATGAGCAATTGTGGGAGGGAAGTAAAGATTCTCAGCCCTCCTACAAAGGCCTGTTTGAGGAAGTCCTGAATTACCATTCAAGGAAGACAAGTTACCACATTCCCTCACTTTTTCTTCTTCTATGTTGCTCAGTTTTCTAGTTATCCCTCTAGTACAGGAGAACCTAGTAGGAGCAAAAACCTGATATACAGGAGAAATTCAACCCACCCTCCCTCCGGAATAGTTCCCTCAGCGACATAAGTTCTCCTGTACTTTCCTATGGCTGTCAATCCACATATTACACAAAAACAGAACTTATAGAATTTAGGTGAGAGTGTGTGATAAATGTTTATGGATGTGCAATGTAAAACTTTATTGAAGCATGTATGAGAGAGAGAAAGAAGAGGAAAAAGACACATTATTATATATCCTCCTTGCAAGTTTCTTCCTCATTTGTTTCATTGCCACACAAAAGTATATTATTATAATTGTCGTTAATACTTGAATGAACATGAGTACCAGCGACAGTGTTCGTAGGACTGGATGTGTCTCTGACTCATGAAGTTCCAAGGTAAAAAGCTTCATTGTCAAATTTGTCCAATCTGCATTTGCAGTAAAATTGATCATTTCAGTGGTAAGGTTTCTTGATGGAAATACCATGATACAAGACCCTTCTTCCACCAAACATATTTCATCAACTGTCCTATATTCAGAGTGGTCGATAAAGCATGCAATGTCCCCTATGCGGATCACCTCTTGCACCAGGTTTTCTTTTATCAACTGCACCCAGCCATCCTCCTCAGCTCCTTTCTCCCAAACGCAACTGCACAGCCATCGGTGTTGAGATTTCCTGCAACAGCTTTCATCCATCTCCAATCCTGTAATAGTGGCCAGTCTTTTTGATGGGAAGTGTTGCTTGTAGATTCCATCACTTAACGTGCCAATGCTATGTATGAAGTTCAGTTGCTCTGCATGCCCCTCCCAGCGGGGAATTGCCAGGATTAGTCCTATTGTCCCAGATTGTAGTCCATGTGGCATCCATTGATCTGGGCCTTCAATATAGCTGTATTTAAGATTGTCCTCAGTGATGTCCACTCCTTTTCTTTTCAATGACGTGATAATCCTTGTTGCATTGATTTGTCTTGCCCACTTGTTTTCCTGGATGTCTTTAATAGTTTCCTTTAAATCTGCCAACAGCTTTCCTCCAATCATAGAACAGAAAATGGCAGTTCCCACTATTTCATTCTTAATGCTGTTAGCAATGGAAGCAATATTTTCCTCAACTAGATGCAGGTTGTTGGCAATGGTGTGTATGTCATCAACATTGTCTGTCAGTCTACTCACTATAAGGGAGTCAGCTACTCCACCTGTTTTCATAGCATGTCCCATGCCATCAGTAAGGGAGTTTATCCGGCTGTTCAGTCCAATGATGTCTGCTGAATTCCATACTCCCAATCCAGTTCCGACTCCTCCTAAAAGGGCTGCAAGTGTGTCCCGTTTTTCTCGACTCCCTGCTCCGGTCCACTCAATGATGGTCTCTTGTATACTTTGCTTAAACCACTGCCGCTGTGATTCCGGGCACTTTGGAGGAATAGAAAAATCATTAAAATTTAGAATGATTGGGTAGTAAGTCCACCCAACCCCTTGCACAACTGTTTCATGTGTTGGTACCACCACCAATCCGCCTATTGGCCATGGTACCTTCTTCTGATCTTTACAACGTTGCAGCTCCTTTACAGAGACAAATACTTCATCTATTGTTAGAACACACCCCTTTCCAGCATCAAAATTGCAGAATTCCTCTAGGTCAGGCTGGGCAGCTATAACTGCAGCGTCCCATTCTCCACCTTCTTCTAATGTTAAGTTACTCACTACTACTGTAGTATTTGTAAACCTCCCTTGTATTGGAGCTCTAAGAGCTAACCCCCTGGTACTATTATGTGGCAAAATAATGTTGTAACGGATCTACTGGCACCCCGACCGGGTACCTCCGTTGATAGACGCGTCCTAGTTTGCGCCGAGGCCTACAAGCACCGCACCGGACACCACAACCACCACAGACTCCAAGGATAGTACATCAGGAACAAGCGTTCAGTAGTTACAGCTCAAGGGAGTATGCAAAAGCATAGCAATCCCCAGTATCATATAGTGATCCCCTCAAATAACGAGACAAGGCTACGTTTTGAAGGGTCAAGAAGAACTATCCTTTAATGACAGGGGATCTCCTTTTATGCAATGGTGCCCTCTGAAGGGCTACACCCACATAATTATCACAGCCAATTATCTACATGGTTCAACCCCCACGTCTCCTCCCCTCAGATAACAGGTAACACAATTAAAACAGACACAATTTTAACCACATTCTGGATGTACCCCAAATACAGGGGGTACACCTTTAAGTCCCGCACCATTCAATATCTCTCACCCAGGGGAACAACATATACAAAAATGGCATGAATCAGACCAGGGGTTCAAAAGTTAGTAAAAGTATGTTTTTACACATAACACACAGACATTGCACATATCCCCCATACAATACACATATAGGACAATAGGTGAGTCACACCTCCCTGGCAACTTGGATACAATCAGACATTAATTAGATCATTCTTATCAGAGAATGAAAACACTTTGGAAAATGCAAGGATCCTTTACAACTTTCTTATCTCTTGAATCTCTGTAACAGGATTATCTATTAGCCTAGGTCTGCAAAAGTCTGGCTAATATTCTGAGCCAATATATTCTGTAGAACATCAACCAACATACATATAGTAGGATCATATTTTAACCATAATAATCATAAAACAGTTTAAAACAGTGATGGGTTCCGCTACACACCTCCCCCGTGACCATAAGCCGGCATACACGGTCTGATCCCAACGGATCGGCCTGGGGATGTCCGGACAAAAGTATTTGTTGGTCAATTCTCTAGTTTGACAACCCATCAGCATTACTGCAATTCACATTTACTCACATTTCCCATATCCCCAGATAGCTGGGATCTGAGCGCACAAAACCACCGAATAGCGCTCAGATCCTCTTCACACAGTTCAATTGCCATGTAGCTAAAGTCTTTGCCATAGTCTTTCATTATATGAATGGGCTTCATGGCACAGTTATCTGGGGTATCATGGTTCACACAGGGCAAGTACAGAATGACCCCCCTGTATGTAAAGGGCCAGAATGAGTGACTTACACTCTGGTATGGCCGAACACTGGTTCCAAAGGGCAATATGTACCAGGGCCATAGTCGCAGGGCAGGAGGCTGGCAAACAGTCCTCTCCAAGCCAAAGTGGCGAAGGGCACTTCGTCACACATCTCTCCTTTGGGGGGAAGTCTAACCAGGTACCTGGATATTTCGCTGTGGTGATGGTGCAACACGCTGAGGGGACTTGAGGGGCAGAGGCCAGCGGCACTCTGCCCTGATGCCAGCTCTTCTGCTGGTATAACCTGCAGGACCTCCTGCTCTGTACCAGGGACAAAGGGAGGGCAGGGGCCGACTGCACTCGGCCCCACTGTCAGCTCTTCTGCTGGGGTACCTGGGACATATTCCGGCTCAGTAGCCAGGGAAACGTGGGGGTCAGTGGGGGTTAACATTTCCTCTGTTAACCCTGGGGCCACATTAGAAGTTAGCTGGGGAGGGGAATTTGTTCTTACCCCCTCCTCCGGTTGTCCCAGTGAGAGTAGTTGGGGATCTGGACAGGCTGTCCAGCATCCCGGTAGGTCAGGCACAGAGACCACGGTCCCATCTGCGCCGTCTGGGGGATTGGTGTCTCCCCTTGTTAGGGTAAGCTGTCGCTGGGGGGAGAGGGCGACATCTTCAGCTCCCTGGGGTTCACACTGCCGCTGGGTGGGAAGGATGACACCTTCTGCCCCCTGGGGTTCACACTGCTGCTGGGGAGGAAGAACTATACCTTCTGCCCCCTGGGGTTCACACGGCCGCTGGGGGGGAAGGACGACACCTTCTGCCCCCTGTGGTTCACACTGCCGCTGGGGGGGAAGGACGACCCCTTCTGCCCCCTGGGGTTCACACTGCCGCTGGGGAGGAAGGACGGCACCTTCTGCTCCCTGGGGTACACACTGTCGCTGGGGAGGAAGGACAACACCTTCAGCTCCCTGGGGTACACACTGCCGCTGGGGGGGAAGGACGACACCTTCGGCCCCCTGGGGTACACACTGCCGCTGGGGAGAAAGGACGGCACCTTCTGCTCCCTGGGGTACACACTGCCGCTGGGGAGGAAGGACGACACCTTCAGCTCCCTGGGGTACACACTGTCGCTGGGGGGGAAGGACGACACCTTCGGCCCCCTGGGGTACACACTGCCGCTGGGGAGAAAGGACGGCAACTTCTGCTCCCTGGGGTACACACTGCCGCTGGGGAGGAAGGACGACACCTTCAGCTCCCTGGGGTTCACACTGCCGCTGGGGGGGAAGGACGACACCTTCTGCCCCCTGGGGTTCACACTGCCGCTGAGGGGGAAGGATGGCCCCTTCTGCTCCCTGGGGTACACACTGCTGCTGGGGGGGAAGGACGACACCTTCTGCCCCCTGGGGTTCACACTGCCGCTGGAGGGGAAGGACGACACCTTCTGCCCTCTGTAGGGCCGGTAGAGAGACCTCGGTCCCATCTCTACCTGCCATCTGGAGGTCATCCCAGGACCAGTCAATGAAGTCTGGTTCTGCTTGTCGAGTAGGTTGGGGCTGCACAAGGCTGAGCAGGTGTTGGTAGTCCTGCTCCAGCTCCCACTCTCTCGTTACCAGGTGGGTCATGTCTTTGCTCACCTCGCCTTCGTCATCCCAGACATACATGCCCATCCGGTAGTCGTAGATGTCCCAAAACCTAGACCCCTCCGTGCTGCCAAGATCAATATCGTCCTCCAAGGCATCCCATAATAAACCCGGGCCATCATAATCATCCCCCTCCGGTAAGTCGTGTTCAGACGTCCAGGGGGTAAGTCGAACGGTATGCCACCAGAGGGCCTGGTATGCGTTGTCTAGCCAGAGCTCTCGCCATACCAGGGTTTCTAGTCTTGTCACCCACTCATCCAGGGGCTGCTCTCCCAATAGATACATCCGCATCGCCACACGCTTCTGTAGCCGCTGCTCATCACTGGGGAGACTCTCACCTCGCCGCCATTGGGCATCTTCCAGGGCATCATACCAGAGTTCCTTTCTGTCTGCATCCCTGTAGTCCGCGGCCGCCTCCTCCTCCTCATCATGAAACGCTGTCTGAAAACTAGCCGGTTCCATCCTGCTGTAGCCAGGGGCGCTGTACGGATACTAGCGTTGCCCTCAATTTGTAACTCCAAACGTTACCGGTGTCTCCGTGCTGCTTTTCCTCTTACTAGGACGCCATCCCACCACTGCCAGCCAATGTAACGGATCTACTGGCACCCCGACCGGGTACCTCCGTTGATAGACGCGTCCTAGTTTGCGTCGAGGTCTATCAAGCACCGCACCGGACACCACAACCACCACA
The DNA here is from genome assembly GCA_027410445.1 of Discoglossus pictus. Lineage (NCBI taxonomy): Eukaryota > Metazoa > Chordata > Amphibia > Anura > Alytidae > Discoglossus > Discoglossus pictus. Next base: position 46,964,982 of record CM050174.1, read on the forward strand.
GACTCCAAGGATAGTACATCAGGAACAAGCGTTCAGTAGTTACAGCTCAAGGGAGTATGCAAAAGCATAGCAATCCCCAGTATCATATAGTGATCCCTTCAAATAACGAGACAAGGCTACGTTTTGAAGGGTCAAGAAGAACTATCCTTTAATGACAGGGGATCTCCTTTTATGCAATGGTGCCCTCTGAAGGGCTACACCCACATAATTATCACAGCCAATTATCTACATGGTTCAACCCCCACGTCTCCTCCCCTCAGATAACAGGTAACACAATTAAAACAGACACAATTTTAACCACATTCTGGATGTACCCCAAATACAGGGGGTACACCTTTAAGTCCCGCACCATTCAATATCTCTCACCCAGGGGAACAACATATACAAAAATGGCATGAATCAGACCAGGGGTTCAAAAGTTAGTAAAAGTATGTTTTTACACATAACACACAGACATTGCACATATCCCCCATACAATACACATATAGGACAATAGGTGAGTCACACCTCCCTGGCAACTTGGATACAATCAGACATTAATTAGATCATTCTTATCAGAGAATGAAAACACTTTGGAAAATGCAAGGATCCTTTACAACTTTCTTATCTCTTGAATCTCTGTAACAGGATTATCTATTAGCCTAGGTCTGCAAAAGTCTGGCTAATATTCTGAGCCAATATATTCTGTAGAACACCAACCAACATATATATAGTAGGATCATATTTTAACCATAATAATCATAAAACAGTTTAAAACAGTGATGGGTTCCGCTACAAATGTTTACTTGTAACCCTCAACCCTCTTTTACTTCCAATTCCCTGGGCCAAATAAATCTATCTGCTTGAGCATAATGTAACTCCAATCTTTTCAAACTCTCTCCCTTATTTGCGGTATCTTCTGGCCTTATTGCCTGTCTCCCCATTCCTACTGTGATACAGCTTATACTTATCCATCCTGGAACAAGGATCCACCACAATCTTCTGTTGACACGCATCTTCATTCTTATACAGCCTTGCTCTGTGGGAACACTAGATTCCATCATTAGAAACATATACATAACAAAAACAACAGGGGCCATTCTTTTTGCAAGTTTGTTCACGGCCCTGTAATCAATGGTAAGTCTCCATGATGAGGCTGCTTTTTCATCTCTATTCCCTTTTAACACAGCTTTTCTCACAGGCCAACATGGTGAGTTACATGCATACCCATTTCCAGATTTAATTATTCCACGTCTCTCCAGTATTTCTATCATCTTGGTGATTGATGCCACTGATTCTCTTGGGACTGGATATTGCTTTTGCCATTGTGGGTCTCCTCCTTCCAAAAAGACCATTCCTTTCATTCTTCCACAGTCTAATTTATCTGTAGCCCAAACAGGTATGTCTTGGATTAGCTTCTGCAGCCATTCTGGTTGTCCGTCTAGTTTCAGTTTGTTTTTTTCCAGACTTTTTATCGGAGAGACAATATATGCCATTGGGAGCACAACCCCTTTCGTCAACTCTGTACTTACCTGATTCACCTTTTCTGTCTTCCACAAACAAAAATTGGCAAGATCTACAATGAAATTTCCTTTTTTTAAAGCTTCTATTCCCAATATTTCCTCTGGCCAACCCACTATTGCTTCTACTTGTATTGTTTTTTCTCCAACTGCTACATCAATTGGACCTGCTCTAACCTCCTGTGGATTCCCAGTAACTCCCATACTACTTACTGAAGAATCCCCATTTTTGACCCTGTTGGTCATTGTAACTGCTGCTCCTGTATCTACCAACATATTTTTCCCTACCCCTGCGATGACTGTGTAACTGGTAGGCCGACCTGCCTCATCCATGGTTAAATTAGCTGAGTGAATGAGATGCTGAGGCGCAGGGGTTGGGATTTGTCATTGTGACTCACTTCTACTCTGTCCCTCTTTTACCATCTTTGCCTCATTTTCCTTCAATTTCCTCTCTGACTCAGCTACCTTGTTTTTAAGTATGTGATTTTCCTCTTCTATCCTATCCTTCTGTCTCCTGAGTTCCCAATAGCCCATGTTACCGTTTCTCTCTCCCTCCTGATTAGCCCTCCAGTTGCTGCCATCCCTATTACTATAGTCCCTAGGTGGATCTCTCCATCTTTTGTCAAAGTTCTGTTTTGGTCTCCAGTTTTGATCATCCTTCTTGTTCTGGGGTACATCCCACGTCTGGTTTCTCCAATTACCATCTATATCTCTACCAGACTCGACCTTAAATGTTCTTACAGCTGAAACAGAGCAGGCCTGTTCTGTGAAAGGATCCACCACTTATCAGCTCTAGTTAGTACCATTTCCAAGTCTGTTGGTGTTGGATCAAAAAGCCTGATAAATTCTTGACACTCCCGGGGAAGGGCTTCCATTACTTTTGCTATATGTTCTGGTGAGCCCAGCACTAGAGGCTGTTGAGGTTGTCGTAGAGTATACCAAAAAAATACCTTTTGAGCTACCTCTCTAGGACCATCTGTTGGCCTCATGGTAATATTTGCTTCTTTCTCTATGCTAAGTAGATAGAAATTAGTTGCAGCAATTCTTCCTGCCTGATCAGACACACTGTTATTAAATCCCAATAGTCTACTAGCCAAAGGACCCATAGCGTATTCTAACAGTTCTGTCCATTCCTCTAAGTTAAGACCTCCTTTTTTAGCTCTATCTGCTCCCCTCATAAACCAATGTGTAAACGTATTAAAGTTGTTAGTTGGCATACTTCCCCACCATTTCTGGAAATTGTCTTTATCTGCCATAGACATCGGTCGAGTCTGCATAGAAAATCCTGTAGGTGTTTGCCTTGCATTAAATAATTCTGAAACAATAACTGGTGCTTGTGGTATGGTATCTACTTGTGGAACAGAATAACATAAGAAATCTTTTCTATCTTGGTTCATTTTCAGCACTGGTTCTTTATTTTGTGCCACGAACATATCCAGATCTGGATATATTTTGGCAATGTCTCTGACTCCTTTTATCCCTTCTAACTTTGTTTTATTTTTATAGTCCATTATTATGTTTTGAAGTTCTGTTATTTTTACTCCATAAGAATCCCTCTGTTCTTCTATTTCCCTTAACTCCCTTTCTAGTTCCCCCACAATTGTAGTTGTTCTCAAAGCTGCAATTTTTAAACAATCCCTTTTGTCCATTGCTTCCTCCATTTTATTTGTTGTTTCCAAATTATGCTGCCGTAATTCTACAACTAAGTCTATTAGGCCTCCTATTGTGGCTACAACAGCTTGTGTGACCAAACTTTTTCTCTTCTTTGTTCTATACTTTTTGTTATTTACAATTTGTGTTAGAACATCCATTAATCTCTTCTCTTTTTCACTGTCTGGGTTTGCTGGCTCTGGAAGCTCATATGGACCATCATGTTTTTGAATATGTTTCCTAAAGTACTCACGCACTTCTGTGGGAAAGTATTTGGCCCCTTGAAAAGACATTCCTACTCTTTTACTCACCGAAGTAAGAATCCAAATCAATTTGCGACTAAAGTAGCATGCTTCTGAGTAGCCAACAATAGTTGATGACTATTCAGTAGGCCAGGTGTAATATGTAGAAAAATAGACTAGTACCCACAATGCAAATTATACTTACCTTAGTATGGTGAAGGTAATACTTGCTAATTAACTTAAAATATAATAGCAAGGCCTGCAGGGTAGGAGATATACCTGAACTAGGATATGCAAGACACCCAAAAAGTATAAGGTATGGAAGCCTATAGTGTATTAAAATGCACGCCTGAAATAATATATATATATATATATATAATATTTAAAATGGTTTATTTATTATTTTTCTCCAGGCCTGTACTATGATAAAGGACTAGAGAAATAAAAAAAAAATTCTTCTTTAAACAAAAAAACAAAAACAAAAACAAAACAAAAATAATAGTATTAACAAACTCAGGTATTTGAAACACACAACAATCTAATTGTGGCCTGATGACCAAGCTTGTATATTAAAAATGGAGGCTTGAATTAGCATTTAAATACACAAAGAAGCCTCATGGAGCCTTATTCAAATGCAGACCTAGGCCTGTACTTTGATAGTCAAAAGCACAACAAAACTCAACTCAGATAAACCCACAAAAACAACCTGTATGATATATATTTGTTTTATGTATCAAAATAAGCTAGTACGAACAAAACTCAACTCAGAAGCTAGTACGATATATATTAAAAATGGAGGCTTAACCTAGACTCCACACACAATCAGCACTTGATTTCCCATGCAGAGGAATATAATAGCAAGGCCTGCAGGGTAGGAGATATACCTGAACTAGGATATGCAAGACACCCAAAATGTATAAGGTATGGAAGCCTATAGTGTATTAAAATGCACGCCTGAAATAATATATATATATATATATATATATATATATATATATATATATATATAATATTTAAAATGGTTTATTTATTATTTTGCTCCAGGCCTGTACTATGATAAAGGACTAGAGAAAGAAAAAGAAAGAAGAGAAAAAAACAAAAAATTTTTTTCTTCTTTAAAAAACAAAAACAAACAAAAAACAAAAACAAAACAAAAATAATAGTATTAACAAACTCAGGTATTTGAAACACACAACAAACTAATTGTGGCCTGATGACCAAGCTTGTATATTAAAAATGGAGGCTTGAATTAGCATTTAAATACACAAAGAAGCCTCATGGAGCCTTATTCAAATGCAGACCTAGGCCTGTACTCTGATAGTCAAAAGCACAACAAAACTCAACTCAGATAAACCCACAAAAACAACCTGTATGATATATATTTGTTTTATGTATCAAAATAAGCTAGTACGAACAAAACTCAACTCAGAAGCTAGTACGATATATATTAAAAAATGGAGGCTTAACCTAGACTCCACACACAATCAGCACTTGATTTCCCATGCAGAGGATAATTAGACAAAGTACTTTTTTTTCTCCCCCCCCAAAAAAAATAAAATAAATCTGACTATCTATTAATGTGATATTACCTCATAAATAACCTTTGTAGAAGTCTAAAATTTGTGGTCGCCAAATGTGGTGTATCACCAAATTAATATATATAAATATTACACAAGGTTCGTCTACATTAAAAGGTATTTATTAAAAGGCAACAACACAATACTATAAATGTATTATAAACACACAGCCAGACCCACGGAGCAACAACCCTTTTTAAATCTATCTACCTATATAATAATCCCCTTTCCCAAACGCTTTATCTTACCCACGGTTAGACCATCGCCATTCACCCTCACCATCCAGGAAGAAAACAGGAAAAACAGCACCAGTTTCCTGCCTGGATATATCCTTAGTTGAGATGATGTAATTTACATCACATCCTGTCCATGAGCAATTGTGGGAGGGAAGTAAAGATGCTCAGCCCTCCTACAAAGGCCTGTTTGAGGAAGTCCTGAATTACCATTCAAGGAAGACAAGTTACCACAATGGGTATAGGACCCAAAATGCAATTTTTAACATGTTATTCTCCAATGTTTCCCCAAGCCCCTGGTTACATGCCATGGACCCCCAAGGACCATTTTCACTGGGTTGCTCTTGGACAATTTTGCAATTTTTGAACAGTCAGAATATGTGTACCATGTTTTTCAGAGTGTATAAAATGCTTAGGACCAATAAAAAATATCTTTGGGTAGTATATCTTTAAGGGTGACCGGTAGCCCCTTCCAGTAGACAACCTAGTTACGCAGTTTGTTTCCAGTCCAAGGGCCATAATAGGTTCCTGGGTGGATTATACTCGCAGTAAGTGATAAAAGAGGCTCCATAGACTTCTATGGGGGGATCCAAAGATCTGATTGAGCCCTTGTCATGACTGACTTGTGGGGGGCCAGGATTGGAGACCCCTGAACCCCACCAGCAAGGGCCTATATGGCCCCAGATCGAACTGTTACCGCCCTGAACTCAAGGACTATTTTGTTATGACCTAGGTTAGGCCCCAGGTTCTCCCCAAGGAACATGCGAGGGGCCGCATTTGCGGGAGTTGGAGGCTCCAACGACGGCTGCAATGAGCCGAAGGCTCATTGCAGGCCGCAAATGCGGACCCTCTCGAAGCGTGGGGACGCATTTGCGGAGGTGGACGCTCTACGGCGCCTCACACGCGGTTACAAACACCCACACAAGCGGCACCAAAATAGATCTAACATGCAATCGCTATATAAGGACTTGACTTACACAAAAAAATACGAACCGCAGGACTTAGAACGGAAAATGTACGGACTTAGCATAAAAAAATACAAGACGCAGGACTCCATTACGACCTCGCAAATATACGACCTTTACGGCCGAACCGCGCGCACCTGAAAACATTACAAACACAATAAATACACACAAAAAATACATTAAAAGCTTACCCACAGCAAGGGGGGGCACCCAGGACCTTTGCAAGTGAACTTACACCTCAATTTAAGTCCTAATTGCCAAGTTTAGACACACACAAAAAAACGAAAACGAGGCTACAGGACCCTAAAGCTGCAAAACACCACCAAGCACATACAGCTTTTCCAAAAAGCCGTACGAGGTACAAGATACACTTTTAGCAAGGACGCTAAATCATCCACACACTCGCTGACATTTTACAACACTAACTTACACAATGCGGAAGTACACAGCTACCCTAACGGCTTTCCCTTGCCCACGCAGCCTATTTACACTGCACACATTGCTGACACTTACACCTCAAACCGACATTCTATGCTGCAGGAACATCAAAACAGATTGTCAGCTCTTCAACACAATGCTTCCTGCATATATTACTTCCAAATAGGTAAAGTATATTAATTTATTAATTATTTAATTGGCATACAAAAAAAACATATACACAAAAAAATAAATGCACTCTCACAATAAACACAAAAGTTATTCACCACGCAACTCACAACAAGCGCCAACGCTGCTCATAGCACACAAAGCCTTGCAATAAGCGCAAAAAGCAGATCACCGCCGACCAAACAAAAACACCTATCAGAAAAAAAAAATACAACAACCAATAGCCTCACAATGAGCGCAAAAGGCGCTCATTGCTAGCCACGGCTCTCATCGCGAGGCTCGCAATGAGCGCCAAAGGATCTAGGACCACCAACAAAATGAATGTCTCGACCAAACAGCATTACCTTACAATTTTATTGCCGTCATGTTTTGACGGGCAAGTCGTTAGTCATATTATATTTACTGTAATAATGTTATCGTACCTGTAGCTAGCGGAGATACAGTTTCTGCCATTATTGTTAGTGGGACAACCAAGGGTAAAGTTTCTACAAGAATTTAAATGGATATACGACCTCTGAGAGCGACCAGACATGTTCTCTCTCTGGCCTCAGATAGTTATAAAAGTTGATAAGCTCACCAGATAGATAAACCCCACCATTCCTTACAGCAGAACAAATCCAGGGGGGTTGGTTACAGAAGTGGGGGGATAGTCTATTTTGCAATATATTCCTATGCAAGCAAGAATAAAGTCTCAGTCTGTTTTGGCACTAGGCAACGGTGCATGTGTTCTTAAATTCTAATAAAAGGGATCTATTTGTGCCTGCTGCTTCAGGAATGATGTCCTGATCTGAATTGAATTGCTGGGTGCTGAGATTGAACACAAATGCATGAAAATTGAGGTGCAAATGGCCCCCTTGGGTCATAACAATCAAGTATAATTAGCTAGGATGTCACACAACAATTGAAACACTTTGTTGTAATAGACAAGGGTCAAGTGATGTCAGGTGCTTTGCAAGTGATATCCCTTTGGTCCATTGTCTCATGATTAACCACTAATTGGTATTTACTTGACCTTAGCCATTGATCCTGAGCCCCCCATGCAATCTAATAGGGAGCCCGAATTGTTAGAAATATTATGGAAGTCCTGGTCAGCCCCTGAAAGTGAATACACCCTGGAGCCAACTTAGCTCTCCTTGCCAACTTGTCTCCGACTCAATAAAGGTATCTCTAACCGTAAGGAGGTTGGCTAGGAAACTGATACACCAACACTATATCCTCCCCACAGACATTGGGCATTAGGGGCACCCCTCCCCATTTGCAGACACCATGAGCCCGCTAGCCAGCACAATATCATCTGCTAGGTTCCCTGACTAGAGGGAATCTGTTGTGACCTACTGCTTCAATGGGCTTTATAAGAACCTAGTTCAAACCTACACAGATTGTGGGGTTCTTTAGGTATCCCCCTTAGCAGGAATGAAACCTACACAGCATAGAACCGCTAAAAAGTACCCAGGGAATCCCAGAAAGCAGGCTTAGCTATTGTAACCCCAATAGTCAGGGTTATAATTCTAGGCAGGTTCAGCAATAACAACCCCAATGGTAAGGATTTTTCTTGTCCTCAGAATGAAGCATACACATAGATTATATAAGCTCAAACTGAATAACGTTTTATTGAAGTCAACACAGCATATTTATACATAACATGGTGCAATCATATTTATTCTCTACCCTTTTGGTCCAGGCTCTTCATGTACATACCCAGAACAATAGTACAGACACTTTGTCTGCCTGACTACATGACATCCCCATTCATAACTAAATGCCTATTGTTCTCTGGTGTCGGGCAGTTTATTTCTCCAGGTTTGTTGAACCCCCTTAACTGAATACCCTGCAAATTGTACTCCATTTCCCAGGGAACCCTGATGATATACTTTATTGCTACCAGGCACGGAGCACCAAAGGCGCTCACCGTGCTGGTGGAGATGAGCGACATAGGCCATAGGCGCTCATCCCTATGACCCCCCATGACTTTGGCAGGGAGCGCCGAAGGCATTAGGCATCATACCTAGGACTTGCGGGACTACAGAACAACAGAAAACTCAAATACAAAATTTGCAGTGCTAGATCGTTAGCACTTAGAAAAATGGAAAAATTACTCCCCATAACACTTTGGAAAGGAAATCACCCCTTAGAGAAAATAAAATACGACCCACAAAAAAAATACGAACTTAACGGCCGAACCGTGCACATCCTAAAACACGAAACACACAAAAAATACAAAAAAAAACATACCAAAAACATCACACACAGCACGGGCGGTCAGCCAGGACATCTGGGAGTGAGGTTGCTCGCAAATTTAAGTTGAACTTGCAGAGTTTCGCCACTCGAAAGTCGCCTAAGCGAGTGAAAAAATGGCCGCCTAAAAAAACGAAAGCGAGGCTACACGTACCCTAAACACGCGAAACAACGCCAGGAACATACGACTTTTAGCCAGGAACGTACGAGGTACAAAATACACTATTAGGAAGGACGGAAAATGCTCGAGACCCGCGTAACACATACACACTCGCCGCCATTTTACAACACTACCTTAAAACTAATAACATTACCATTCTAAAATACCGCATTACACAACTAAACAAACGGTTTGGCCTCGCGCGTGCAGCCTATTTACACTGCAAACTTGCCACATTGCTGACACTTTCTCCTCAGATCACCAACAGTCCAAATGTACATTGTATGCTGCAGGAAAAACAACAGCAATTGTTAGCTCTTCAGCATACTGATTCCTGGATATATTCATTACAAATAGGTAAAGTATATTCATTTATTATTTAATTAATTATTATAAAAAATATATTTATATAAAAAAAAAACAGCACAGGAGAGACTCGCTTTGCCAAAGGCGCTTAGCGCGGAGCTCACAATGAGCGCCAAGGGGGCTCAGAGGAGCAAAAGTACAAGGGGAGAGGCTTGCAATGAGCGCCAAAGGCACTCAGCGAGGGGCTTGCAATGTGCACGAAGGTGCTCAGACGACCAAAAGTACATGAGGGGAGAGGCTCGCAATGCACGCCGAAGGTACTCAGAGGACTAAAACCCTTACATTGTGTGGCAAACAGCATTACCTGCCTTACAACTTTATTTCCGTCATTTTTTGACAGGCAAGTCGCTAGTAAGCAATTATAACTAGGAGAGGGGGTGAAAACATACAAGAACAGGACTGACATAGGTAATGGCTAAGTCTTAATTCTCATTTGAAAAACCCTCTACGACACTGCTTGCTGGGATATAATTTTTCACCAGGTTGTAGATACTGTTTCGGCAGTTGAACAGTTAGGGTTCACCAATATCTGGGGTCAAGAAGGATTTTTTTCCCCTTTTGAGACAATTGGCCAAGTTTTACTTCCTCTAGGTCAGTTAACAAATAATCTGTATTTGGCAGATCAGAGGAGATCTAAAAAGCTTGAACTTGATGGACTAAAAGTATTTTTTCAACCTCAATTGCTATGTAACGTGGGATACTTCTTCTTTGCATGCATTTTATTTGTCCAGAGTGTAGGAGTAGATCTTCCCAGGAGGCTGTTTGCAGTGGCAAGGAAGGATACATATAAAGGCTCAGACCAGACCATCTCCTACCCCTTAGTTGGGGTGGAGTGAGGCTGCTCTGCTTAAGTGTGCAATAATAAATTTTGGAAAGTGTCACAACCCAAAGATGAAGGGCCTTGTGCACCCCAAGACTCTGCTGATTTCTGCTACAGAAATCCCTCTAGGTTGTGAATTTGAAGTTCAATCTCTCAGCACCCAGCAAGCCAATTCGGATCAGGACATCATGCATGGAGAAGCAGGAAAAAACAGATAAGCAACACCATTGAATTAGTGTAGAGACAGACTGCCTGTTATTCCAAACACATTTAAAAAAAAAAAAAAAAAAAAACAATAGATCCACATCTCCCCCTCCCTACTTTCTTTAGCCAAACCCCCTCTGGTTGTACTCTGCTGTCAGAGTGGTGGGGGTTAACTATCCGGTTGAGCTTATCAACTTTTACGACTATCTGTGGCCAGAGAGAGAGGATTACTGGTCAATCTGAGGGGCCATATATCCATATACTGTAAATTCTTGCAGAAACGCAACCCTTTGTTCTCATACTTTCTGACATGTTTGTTAATGGATCTCTGTTAGTGACCACTTAAATAACATTATTACAGTGCATTTAACATTATATAGTTAGCCCAACATTCCTTATAGTGGCCCACATTACACTACACATAAAAACAACATGTCACATTCCTTACAACAAGTCTCATGTCCATTTGATATTAGCAACCAAGTGTGTTAGAGTCCCAATTAACAGGTTTGCTTGTGGGATTCAGAGGAGTCCAATACTAGCCCAAAAAGTCAGTCATGGCGAAAAGTATTTGTTGCTAATCAGTTATGATATAACCAAACTAACCATATTCAATGACCACTGAAACATACATTTGAGAACCACTCCCCTCTTCCTGTTCTCTTTCTCTGATCCCTCATGCCCTCTAAAATAAAGTGACAGGCCAAAATGATGTCTGTTTTCTACGCAGTATATGTATGTTAAATACGTGTTTCTCTAATTACCAGACTAACAGTAGTTGACAATAGCATTAGATCATAGGGTGTCCTTTTAAAAGAATATTAATATCCCATTTGGGTCATACAAAATTGAGAGGTACACACTGTTCAAAAATAGTGAAAAGCTCACCACTCTTCTCAAGGACACTTATTTTGGGAGTGTCTATTTTGCTACTGATAATGGCAAATGTTTTAAAATTATGTCCACATTCTAAATACATACATACATACAATAAAGATTGATTATATTTTACTAATATTAATAATAGTCCAAGACAAAGTATCTGTTATAGTTATTATTTATTTGGCATTTCTGCAACAAGTCAACGTTCCCCAGGAACAAAATGACACATCCATCACTCACCATATGATGTTGAATCCATTAAGACGTACCTGGCCCATTCTACCTTTCAGTCTTCAATAAGCAGCACAAATCCTATCTTTAGATCGTTTCTTTCTTGAATAAATTTACACCTAACATTTTAAAATAAAATGTTATAAATAAAACAAGGTTGGAAGTACTCAAGCATTACCTAAACTAGAAGGATTCCTAAGGGATGTAGATATGACTATCTAAGACAACATTTTTAAATGTCACCCAAACTCTTTCTAGATTAGATCTATTTCTCAATACTCTGTCATAGAATCATTATTGTGCAGATCATGTCATCTACCCTTTTTCTGTCACAGGATCATTATTGTGCAGATCATGTCATCTACCCTTTTTTGGGTTGAACCACACTTTTTGGGTTGAAGTCTATAATATTTTACTTTTGCATTCAGATTTGTTTTATTGATTATGAAAATGTTCGTGTATTCCTAAAATAGATACCTGGAGGGAGTCATAGGAACTATGGATTCTGATAACATCCATCAGTTTTATTGAAAAGCTTATTGTAAATAGCACACTTGACAATAGAATTACTGTATATGGAAGAGAACCCCCACAAGAAAATCCTCTCCTTCAAGGGAGACTAGCAGTCTAAAATACAATCCCTTATCACACATAGCCAGTTAAATACAGTGGTACCTTGGTACAAGAACCTACAAGTAGCCTGTGTTTACAAGAACCAAAGTGTAGCTTGTGTTTACAAGAACCCAATAACCAACGTATAGCTTGTGTTTGCAATAACCAAAGTGCAGCCTGTGTTGCCAAGGACCAAAGCGCAATCTGTGTTTACAAGAACCCAGGAGTAGCGAGTGCTTTAAAGAACAAAAGCGAAGCTTGTGTTTACAAGAACCAAGTCTGTGCTTACAACAACCGAAGTGTAGCTTTTGATTGCAAGACGCCAAGTGTAGCTTGTGTTTATAAGAACCCAAGAGTAGCTTGTGCTTATAAGAGCCAAAGTGTAGCTTGTGCTTACAAGTCATCATGAATTTGAAGAACGCTAGTAATATACCACTCAGCAAAAAAAGAAAAATAGTGAGAACCACAATAGAACAGAAACAAGAGATAATGAAGTGAAGGAACATTTTATTTGATCTAAATTTTGTATTTTTATTTTTGTATGTTTAGTTTTAATGTTTTGTATAAAAAAAACAGCCACTTCAACTAAAAGTTAAAAGTGAAATTTCTGGGGTTCAGAAACTGATTATTTCAATTTACATTAATTCTTATGGGATGCACAGGCCGTTTCCATCTGAATGATGTGGATAAGGCTGTAAGGGAGTTGGAACACGCAGTCCAATATCTCCGCTGGTATACGGTACAATATCCAAGAAGCACTACAGTCTCACCATTCCCAACCTCCCATATTGGACGACACTCATTTTGGGAGTCAAAGAAATACTGTCTTTATTATATATATACACATCTCTTTGGCCACAGGTAATACACATGCCCATATTTGGCCACACAATACACATAGAGGGACAATAGGTGGGTCACACCTCCCTGAAGCTACCTGACAACTTTGATACAATCAGATATTGATTAGATCATCCTTCTTTGTTCATATGTCTGAGAATGAAAACACTTTATACAATAGACTTCCTTATCTTATGAGGAGTCTCTGTAATAGGATTATCTATTATGCCAAGGTCTGCAATAGTCTGGGCTAATATTCTGCAGAGCATAAACCAACATACATACAGTATAACAGTAGGATCATATTTTAACCATAACCATAAAACAGGGTAAAATCGTGATGGGTTCCGTTACACACCTCCCCCGTGACCATAAGCCGGCATACACAGTCTGATCCCAACGGATCGGCCTGGGGATGTCCGGACAAAAGTATTTGTTGGTCAATTCTCTAGTTTGACAACCCATCAGCATTACTGCAATTCACATTTACTCACATTTCACATATCCCCACATAGCTGGGATCTGAGCGGACAAAACTACTGAATAGTACTCAGATCCTATCCCCACAGTTCAATTGCCATGTAGCTAAAGTCTTTCCCATAGTCTTTCATTATATGAATGGGCTCCATGGCATAGCTATCTGGGGTATCACCGCTCCTACAGGTCAAGTACCAAATGACCCCCCTGTATTTAAAGGGCCAGAATGAGTGACATACACTCTGGTATGGCCGTATACTGGTTTTAAAGGGCAATATGTCCCAGGGCCATAGTCGCAGGGCAGGAGGCTGGCAATATGTCCTCTCCAGGACAAAGTGGCAAAAGGCACTTCGTCACCCATCTCCCCTTTGGGGGAAGTCTAACCAGGCACCTGGATATTTTGCTGTGGTGATGGGGCAACACGCTGAGGGGACTTGAGGGGCAGAGGCCAGCGGCACTCTGCCCTGATGCCAGCTCTTCCACTGGTATGACCTGCAGGACATCCTGCTCTGTACAAGGGACAAAGGGAGGGCAGAGGCCGACTGCACTCTGCCCCGCTGTCAGCTCTTCTGCTGGGGTACTTGGGACATATTCCGGCTCAGTAGCCAGGGAAAGGTGGGGAACAGTGGGGGTTAACATTTCCTCTGTTAACCCTGGGGCCACATTAGGAGTTAGCTGGGGAGGGGAATTTGTACTTACCCCCTCCTCCGGTTGTCCCAGTGAGGGTAGTTGGGGATCTGGACAGGCTGTCCAGCATCCCGGTAGGTCAGGCACAGAGACCACGGTCCCATCTGCGCCATCTGGGAGATTGGTGTCTCCCCTTGTTAGGGTAAGCTGTCGCTGGGGGGAGAGGGCGACACCTTCAGCTCCCTGGGGTTCACACTGCCGCTGGGGGGGGAAGTACGAAACCTTCGGCCCCTTGGTGTACACACTGCCGCTGGGGAGGAAGGACGGCACCTTCTGCTCCCTGGGGTATACACTACCGCTGGGGGGGATGGACGGCACCTTCTGCTCCCTGAGATACACACTGCCGCTGGGGGGAAGGACGACACCTTCTGCTCCATGGGATACACACTGCCGCTGGGGGGGGGGGAAGGATGACACCTTCGGCCCCCTGGGGTACACACTGCCGCTGGGGAGGAAGGACAACACCTTCAGCTCCTTGGGGTACACACTGCCGCTGGGGAGGAAGGACGGCACCTTCTGCTCCCTGGGATACACACTGCCGCTGGGGGGGGGGGGGGACGACACCTTCGGCCCCCTGGGCTACATACTGCCACTGGGGAGGAAGGACGGCACCTGCTCCCTGGGGTACACACTGCTGCTGGGGGGGAAGGACGATACCTTCGGCCCCCTGGGGAACACACTGCCGCTGGGGAGGAAGGACGGCCCCTTCTGCTCCCTGGGGTACACACTGCCGCTGGGGAGGAAGGACAACACCTTCAGCTCCCTGGGGTACACACTGCCGCTGGGGAGGAAGGACGGCACCTTCTGCTCCCTGGGATACACACTGCCGCTGGGGGGGGGGGAGGACGACACCTTCGGCCCACTGGGGTATATACTGCCGCTGGGGAGGAAGGACGGCACCTTCTGCTCCCTGGGGTACACACTGCTGCTGGGGGGGGAAGGACGATACCTTCGGCCGCCTGGGGAACACACTGCCGCTGGGGAGGAAGGACGGCCCCTTCTGCTCCCTGGGGTACACACTGCCGCTGGGGGGGAAGGACGACACCTTCGGCCCCCTGGGGTACACACTGCCGCTGGGGAGGAAGGACGGCACCTTCTGCTCCCTGGGGTACACACAGTCACTGGGGAGGAAGGACGACACCTTCTGCTCCTTGGGGTACACCCTGTCGCTGGGGAGGGGAATTAGTTGGAGTATTCCACGTGGAGCGGTTTCTGTTTCTGGGACAGTCTCTCTGCATGTGGCCCTGCTGGTTACACGTGTGGCACCTGATGTACCGTGGAGGGGTTTGGTAGTTCCCACCACCCGGACGCAGTGCTGGGGGGGGGTTAATGGTGGGAGGTGGGTTAGCAGCTCCCAAGATGGACAGCTCCCGTGCCCGCTGCTTTTCCATTATGTATTCGTGGACATCTGTCATTAACCATTCCAAGGTTCTTATGGGAAGCGTACCTGGGAAAAAGGCCAGTCTGCTTTGGAGTTCTCTTCCAAACTCAGTCTGTGTGCTGTCTGTAAGAGGTACTGTAGCCGCTGCCCGGTCTCCCTCCATGAGTTCCTTTCTGTCTGCATCCCTGTAGCCCGCGGCCGCCTCCTCCTCCTCCTCCTCATGGAACGCTGTCCGAAAACTAGCCGGTTCCATCCTGCTGTAGCCAGGGGCGCTGTACGGATACTAGCGTTGCCCTCAATTTGTAACTCCACGGAATGGTGTCTCCTGTAGCTGTCCTTCTGACCGTGGGAACAATTCTGCCACTTGCCACCAAATGTAACGGAGTTGGAACACGCAGTCCAATATCTCCGCTGGTATACGGTACAATATCCAAGAAGCACTACAGTCTCACCATTCCCAACCTCCCATATTGGACGACACTCAATTTGGGAGTCAAAGAAATACTGTCTTTATTTTGTTGTGCAGAAATATATATACACATCTCTTTGGCCACAGGTAATACACATGCCCATATTTGGCCACACAATACACATAGAGGGACAATAGGTGGGTCACACCTCCCTGAGGCTACCTGACAACTTTGATACAATCAGACATTGATTAGATCATCCTTCTTTGTTCTTATGTCTGAGAATGAAAACACTTTATACAATAGACTTCCTTATTTTATGAGGAGTCTCTGTAATAGGATTATCTATTATGCCAAGGTCTGTAATAGTCTGGGCTAATATTCTGCAGAGCATAAACCAACATACATACAGTATAACAGTAGGATCATATTTTAACCATAACCATAAAACAGGGTAAAACAGTGATGGGTTCCGTTACAAAGGCATCTAAAACTGCCAGTGTGCTTTTGATAAGTGTAATGGAAACTTAATTTGTTCATAAGGCTACACCTTTCTCAGAAAGCAGAAGACCAAATCAATCAAGAAAACATAATACATAGTTACATAGTAATTAAGGTTGAAAAAAGACTTTCAGTCCATCAAGTTCAACCTGTTAAGATCTCCTCTGATCTGCAATATGCGGATTAGTTATTAATTAAATTATTGATTAAATAATTATTAATAGTATAGTATTGGAGAATGAATGAAGAGTTAGTCCATCAAGTTCAACCTTTTTAGATCTCTATTGATCTTTTTAATTTGGACTATTTATTATTATTGTTAATTGTTAATTATTGTTAATTGATCCAGAGGAAGGCAAACATTAAAAAAAAACCATTGAAACTTTGCCAATTGTCTCATAAGGGGAAAAAAAAGCAAAATTCCTTCCTGACCCCAGAAACTGGCGATCAAATTTCTCCCTGGATCAATATTCCTTGCTAGTTATCTAGGATAGCCTTGAATGCCCTCTTTATTCAGAAATATATCTAACCCCTTTTTGAAGTTGTCTATCGAATTCGCTGTCACCACCTCCTTTGGTAGAGAATTCCACAGTTTAACCACCCTAACTGTGAAGAACCCTTTTCTTTGTTTAAGGTGAAATCTTTTTTCCTCTAACCTCAACGGATGTCCTCTTGTCAGTTGAAAATCTCTTGCTACAAAAAGTTCACTTGACAAAGCCTTATATTGACCCTGGATGTATTTAAATAACGTAATCATATCTCCTCTTAGACACCTTTTTTCTAGCGAAAATAAGTTTAATTTTGCTAGTCTTTCTTCATAACTTAGCCCCTCCATTCCCCTTATTAGTTTTGTAGCCCTTCTCTGTACTTTTTCCAGCTCTAAAATGTCTTTTTTGTGAGGTGGTGCCCAAAATTGTACTCCATATTCCAAATGAGGGCGTACTAGAGATTTGTATAGTGGCAGAATTATATCTTCTTCCCTGGCTTCTATACCCTTCCTAATACATGCTAATATTTTATTTGCCTTTGCAGCCGCTGCTTGGCTTTGAGCGCTGTTACCTAGGTGGTTGTCCACTAGTACTCCCAAATCCCTTTCAATATCTGATACCCCTAGATTTGCTCCATTAAGATTATAGATCGCTTGGCTATTGTTCCTTCCCAAATGCATAACCTTACATTTATTTGTATTAAATCTCATCTGCCATTTAGCCGCCCATTTCTCTAATTTATGCAAATCCTTTTGTAGGGAAAGTACATCATTATCTGATTTTATTACCTTGCACAACTTAGTGTCATCAGCAAAAATGGAGACACTCCATTCGAGTCCTACTTCAATGTCATTAATAAATATGTTAAAAAGGAGAGGACCCAATACTGGGCCCTGAGGAACCCCACTTATCACATTAGACCAATCGGAGTATGTTCCATTCACAACAACCCTTTGCTTCCTGTCTTTTAGCCAGCTCTCGATCCATGAGCAGATATTTACTGCAATTCCTGTATCCCTTAGTTTGCTCACTAGTCTTCCATGTGGCACTGTATCAAATGCCTTTGAAAAATCTAAAAAGACTACATCCACTGAGTTGCCCTGATCCAAGTTCCTACTAACCTCCTCATAAAAACTAATTAGATTGGTCTGACACGACCTTTCCTTCATAAATCCATGTTGACTGCTACCTATGATCCTGTTCAAATAGACATATTCTTGTATTCTGTCCCTTATTAACCCTTCTAAAAGCTTCCCAACTACAGAAGTGAGGCTCACTGGTCTATAATTCCCCGGATTTGCTCTAGATCCCTTCTTAAATATAGGTATCACCTCTGCTTTTCTCCAGTCATCTGGTAGAGACCCTGTAGTGAGCGAGTCTTTAAAGATTAGATATAATGGTTTGGCTATTACAGAACCCAGCTCCCTCAGTACCCTTGGATGTATTCCATCAGGACCTGGGGCTTTATTAACATTTATTTTCTCCAACCTCTTTTGTATCTCTGAAGTACAAAAATAATTGCATAATAAAAGTAAAAATGTAAAGGTTTTGTTATGATTTTCTCATTATCTAATTTATCTAAAAATATTTGAACAAAAATGGTTAATGCATTATTGTCACAGCAAAGAAATCCTGAAATTATTGTCTGAGTAAGACATGGATATTAAAGAACCAATGTATTCATATATATCTTTTCTAGGTGGAAATGGGGAAGATCATTTTAGACAGCAAAATATCTGTACAGCCTTCTGTTTATTTATTTTTAATTATCCTGCTGTAAAAGCTGCCATTTAGTTCTCACTGATCTATTTTCAGCAGTAGGAGAGATTTAATACAAAGGGAGCCTATATTTACACATATACACAGTGAAAATACCACAGATAAAACTGCCAGTGCTTGTTTGGACAAGTGGAAAGCTCTGATTAATAATAATAATAATAATAATAATAATTATTATTATTATTAGAAAAAATAGATCTTGATGCCTCTGCAAAACCCTGGAGGTATTCATAATATTTTGGTGGAATTTGTGTGTATGAGAAGTGTGTTTACATTTCTGGAGAGCTGTGGTTGTCCTGCTTCTGGGCCAGTGAAAGGGAATTATCAAAGACTCCGGTCCTCTGCCTTTTTCCCTCCTTCCACCTCCACACCACCATCACCCAGATTTGAAGACATGATGTAACAAACACAAAATGGATTCCTGTTATCATAAAAAGAGTATTTAGATATCTAAGTATGTTCATTGTCAAACATAAAATGATAAATTAACTATGCACTCCTGAGAGGATCATGAAGTAGACCACTAGAAAATTACTTAGAATCACGGCAGAGCCCAGATGGTTTTGTCTTTCAGTTGAGGTTACAAATATGGTACAATTTAAAAACAACAGTATATTATCACCTAAATGATATTAAAATGCATTTTCTTACAATAAACATACATAAAGGATGCAATTGTTACTTGTCAATCAGCATTTCTGATCAATCCAACAACTACACATTTCTTTTGAAGATTCACACTTGAAAATAGGCAACATGCTTTTTTTCCCCAATATAATAAAATATATAACACAACCTCTAATGTATTACCAATTACAGTATAAGCGATTATGCTGATACAGAACCTACCATTTAGATTTCTGAAAAGATAAACATGGACTTTAACTAATATGCAGTTCTTCGCTGCAAGTGGTCATTGCTTTAATTGATTACCTGAAGAATGTGAACATTTATTACTTATTAATAATAAAAAGATATAAGTATAGTATTCCCTTAGTGCTTAACAATAATGCTCATAGTACTCAAAATGCTAGGATCGGAAAAACTTGAATGCACTAAATAACACCGATTTTAAAAACAAAGGTAGTATCCAAATGTCAACAAATACCCCAATAAGTTCATAAATAGTGCATCTCAAGAAATAATATAACGAGGAGGGCATGGACAAAGAAAGTGTGGTCAAGACCCCCACACCAGAGGTAAAGAAAGTAGAACCCTATGATCTCAAAGGATGCCTCCTACCTTGAAGGTGCTATACCCAATTTCTGGCTAAATGCTGTATAGCTGAGAAAGCAAGTAAGGGGTGTGCTCCATAATACTACAATACGCAACTTAGTGAGTGCACCTGATTAAAAAAGGGGTGTTGACTATATGGATATATCTCAAAACTCTAGTAAAAACAATATATGACGATTGCAATAATTTGAGCAAAGAAATGCCATAAACAGAGCATGTAGAAAAAAGCCTGAAGCAATGTATAAAGGGTAACAAATTCCCTAACAAGTGAAACATCAACTGCTAGTACAGTGCATAGTCAGTTTTTAATGTTCTTCAAAATTAACTTCCTGTTGGGGCGACAGAGCCCTTTAAAGTTAAGAAACATTACTTTTTTCTATGCGTGCGGTAGTCCTTTAAATATGTTACAGCTACATGCTAGCTCTAGAAGCAGCAAGTACTCTAAAATATTACTGCCAAACAAGTACTTAAGAAATTCCTTACAACTCAGCCTTGGCCGGGGATGATTAGCCTCTCATTGTTTCTCTGTGGGTAAGCTCAATCAGCTTTACGATACACAGTGACAAATAGTGCAGCAGTGCTACTAACAGAAGTTTACTGGGTGCATTTTTTTGTAGCTGACTTGTCAGTATACCAAACATTTGCCAAAAAGTTGGGTAAGTGCTCTAAGCAACCACAAATTTACTCTACAGCAAACAACCTTTTAAAGAGCCAGTGCAATCACTAGATGAACTCTCACTATCAGATAAAACATTGAAAAGCATGCAAGATATGTATTTCCCTATTGTACTTGATGCTAAATTGAGTTAAAGGCATTTGTTGTTTAGGGTTTTTAGACTGTCTATATCAATGGTAGGGATTTAGAAGGATATCAGTTAAAGAATAGGTAGCAGCAATACACAGAGGATCTATACAAGAAGGACATTAAGAGCATTAATAACCTTAACAGTTTGTCCAATGAGCTGGAACCAGAAATCTTGAAGAGCAAAGTGAGATGGATCCTAGGATGCCTTGCTGATAACAGGGCTGCAGGAGTTGATGGAATCTCAGGTGAACTGTTCAGAATCTTACTAGATGGCGCTGTGAAAGTGTTGCTTTTATTAACAAATAGGGAAGATTCAACAATGGCCAGTAGACTGGAAAAAGCCAGTCCACATCCGAACCCAATAAAAGCAGTGCTAAAGAGTGCTCCAATTGAACTCAGTTCACATGCCATCAAGGAAATGCTTAAGATCTTGCAAGCTCGGCTCCAACAATATATAGTCAACTAGCGACTTGTCCATCAAAAATGACGACAACAATGTTTTAAGGCTGGCAATGCTGTTTGCCACACAATGTGAGGCTCTGCACCCTCTGAGCACCCTCTGAGCATGCTCATTGCAATCCTCTCCCACCGTCTACTTTACGGGCCTTTGGCTCATTGCAGGCATCATCCAACCCACAACTTTCGTGCTTTGCAATGATCACCTTCGGCGCTCATTGCGATTCTATCCCCCCCCCCGTGTAGTTTACGTGCTTCAAAATGAGTCCTGTAATGTGCGCTCATTGCAGAAGTTGTGCAACCCGCCACTTTTTTAATCTCCACAGGCTCCCTGGCTGTCCCACTGAGTTGTGAGTGAGTTTTTTTTTTTTTTTTTACATTATTTTTCATTTTTTTTGCGTACATCACTATGGGCGCCTTCAATCTCTTTTCATCCCCCATCAGTGGAGCGCACTCGGGAAAATTACATCTCTTAGAGGGCCCTTAGAGGAACCCTGAAAGGGCACCATTGCGAGAGCTGCAATGAGCGTTTTCGGTGCTCATTGCAGCAAAGTGGTGCAAGGCTCGCAATGAGTGCCTACAGAGCTCATCGCTGGGCCCACAATGAGCGCCTTCGGACGTAACTTTTAACATTGTGTGAAGACAACTTGTAGTACGACAACTATTATATGTGACTAGCGACTTGCCAGTCAAAAATAACGAGGCAATAACATTTTAATGCTCAGAAAGCTGTTTGTCAAACAATGTAAGTCTCTGGCACTCTTAAACTTTTTGTCATTTATAAAGAAGTACAACATTTATAATAAAAACATTTTTTAACCCTTTAACTTGTATTTCACCAACAGGTAAACCCTCATTTTTGAACAATATTAACTATTTTAATTCTCATGTATGCAAGAATAATATAACAATGGCTGAAGTTTTGATGAATACATATTGTGAACCATTACATAATACTTTGTAACATGCAACTTATATTTGAAACAATGTTGAACCATTTTTTTTTAACAATACTAACATGCACGAGTAACATAAGAATAGGTCGACTTTCTCTGAATAAGTATTTGCAACCATTACATAATGCTTTGTAACATTCAACTTTTATTTCAAGTACTGGTGAACCACATAGGTATTGAATCCAGAGGAAGGCAAACAGTAAAAAAAAAACATTGAAACTTAGCCAATTGTATCAAAGAGGGAAAAAATGAATTCCTTCCTGAACCCATTAACTGGCGATTGGATTACACCATGGATCAATCCTCTGTATTTAATTATACATTTAAATTTATTAACAAATGGTTATCCTCCTACTAACCTAAATCCTTAATTATATACAATGAAAAAACTTTGCACACCTTTTCAAATACAATGTTAACATCTGAAATAGTACCTTAAAACAGTAACATTTAACCATTAGTTGTACAAAAATGCAACCTAATTGTTTTGTGGGGCAAATGATGCAAAAAGGTAACTTCTAACACATTCCAATATGTTACTTTGTCTTTGCATTTTCTTTTTGTTGTTATTCTTGTAGTTCTTGAAAATGGCACATAGAGTTTCCTATGTGAAATAGTGGTTATCTAAAAAGAGACTGCCAGACAAAAAAGTTCGTCCACGGGGTATAACCACGGTTCTCTATGTTTTTTGCCATTTTATAGAGTTTCCTTACTGGAATAGTGGTCCTCTAAAAAGAGTCCAAGTTACATTAAATTTCGCCCTCAAACTAAAGCCACAGTTCTCTATGTTCGTGGTGGTATATTTTGTGAATTTTTCTTTGATATAAGAGAAGAATTCCTTTTTTTCTTTTTTCTTTGAGTAAAATTTACAAAAATATCACAATACATCTTGATTACATAATGAAGAACCTAAACACACAATGTAGCATAATTCATTCTTAACATTTTATATCTACCTCTCCTTGCTTCTGGAACCTCTTTTTGTTAATATTTCCTTCACAAGGGCAAATAGATACTCTTATCAAGCATGTGAGTTTATAAACCCATATGTTACTTCTATTGCATAAATTACCCAGTTTTTATTTATTAATCAATACATATAAACCAAGTGGGTTCTAAGGGTGATCCAATAAAAATATTTAATTTCGCCATTAATTGTCCAAAAAGGACTTAGTGAAAATGTTAATCCCATAGCTTCCAGTTTAGTTGACCTTTTATTTGATTGGTTGAAAGAAAATCTTTTTCAAATTCTCTATTTCTATTAACCACCCTTTTAACTTACGACCAATTTGGATCTTTGGCTTGCTTCCAATATGAAGCTGTGAACCATTTTATCACTGCGCAAATCTGAATTATCAAAACCTTCATTTCCAGAGTGAACTCAGGTGGAAAATATATAGAACAACGCCATTGCGGGATGTAAGGGTATTTTGATTTTCAGTCCTTTTGAGATCTGTGTGAAGCAGTCCTGCCAGAATTTTTGTATAATCTTGCATTCCCACCAGATGTAAAAATGTGCTCTAATATATCCACATTCTCTCCAACAAAATTTCTGATTATCATTTGTAATTTGATCCAATTTTGTTGGTACAATATAACACTTGTTAAGTAGTTTAAACTGCACCTCTCTATACGCTGCATGCTTTATAAACCTCTTCGCAAATGATTTTGCTTTGAACCATACTTTATTTGTCCATACTAGTTTTAAGTCCCTTTCCCACAACTGCATTTTAATAATGTTTTCCTTCCTCATACCTCATTTTTAAAATTCCAAAACATTTCGCTATCAAATGTAAATTATTATTGGATATAATGAGATTTTCAAAAGGAGTCAATGTTTTAAATCTTCTGCTTATTGTTTTATACTTTTCCAAGCAGGACCTCAATCTATTATAATGAAGCTAATCTTAATTTTTTATCTCATATCTCCTATTTATTTCTTCCCAACTCATTAATCTTGCATCCACATATAAATATTTCAATATATTTGGGCCCATGATGGACCAGGATTTTAATCTTTGGATATTAAAAAGTACGGCTAGGCTACTCAAGGGAGTCAGTAAGCTAGGAAAGGAAATCAACACATTATTCCGATTTAACTTTTCCCACATTTTCTAACAGCTGTTAATAGTTGGAAATTTATATAAGATGAATTTCTCATTGAATTTCTCTAAAAAAAATTATCGAAACCAAATCACCTTTTAACATCATTTGTGATTCTATCCTCAACCTTTGCAACATATCTGTTTTCCCAGTCCATTTGAAAATGTGTGTAGTAACTTTTTAACATGTCTCAAGCATTGGATAAGAAAATTCCCCCTTTTTCAAAACTCCTGGCCATAATTTTCCTTTGAACTCTCTGTTTTTATTAAAGTTTTGGATGTAATTATCTATTACCCGCTGAAATTGTTTTAATATATTACTTGGAATTAAAAGTGGAATACAACGGATCAAATAGTTAAGCTGTGGGAGAAGAAACATTTTTGCAGTAATAATCCTGCCTCACCAAGAAAGATGTTTGTTCTTCCATGATGTCACCTTCTCTGTCATTTTTATTAATAAACAATTATAATTTTTTTGTATCATTGATTTAATATTGCTATCAAAACTGATACCTAAATAAGTTATGGTATTTGAATGCCAGCTATATGCGTAGGTTGCTTTTAAAATTGCCTGTTCTTCACTTTGCATACTTACTGTCATTATTTCTGATTTAGTAATATTTAATTTATAATTTGAGATTTTACTGTACCTTTCTATATCGGATCACGCAGACCTTTAAGAGATTTAACAGGATTCGGATGGGACTATATGGAGCTGACGTTACAAAAAGTTGGCTGTGGAGAATTTGGGTCACAGGCTATTAAAGCTCTATATCCGGTCCCATCCTCCTCTGTCGAAAGGCTTTAAATCTGAGCAATTTTCTATCTCACGTGGTTATCTCTTAGAAGTATTCCTTTTTTAATGTTGTTATATATGATTGCATTGCATTTTGTCTTTTTTTTTTTTATGTCCAAGTGGTTCCCTTAAAAAGAGCACACCAGACTTGTAATTTTGTCTATGGGGTGTAACCACTGTTTATTGTTGTTATTTTGAACTTTTGTTGTTATTCTTGTATTTTTTGAAAATGGAACAGAGTTTCCTATGTGAAATAGTGGTTCTCTAAAAAGAGTCCCAGTGACATAAAAGTTCATCCTGGAAGTTAAACCACTGTTCTCTATGTTTTTGGGCCATTTTATAGAGTTTCTTAGGGAAATAGTGTTCTTCTAAAATGAGTCAGAGTGACATAAAATATTGTTCTCAAAATAAAACCACTATTCTCTATGTTTACAGAACCTCATAGTACACAATGTTTTTGCTAAACATGCATCCATCCTCCAATAGATCACCATGACTTGTGTTTTCTTCAATATGAACTTTAATTTCCTCTGGATTGTTGCATATTGAAAATGCAACATAGAGTTGTCCATGTGCAAAGACAGGTTCCTTAAAAAAAAACACAGACTTAAAAGTTTGTCCTTGGGATTTATTAATAGTCATGGCAAATGCCATAATAATGGAAAATTGTCTCCTTTGAAGGACAAAAGGCAAGCCACTCTCACTTGGAGCCAAATCAATTATTGGTATAAGAACTGGTTCACCTTTATGGGTACCATTCATAATTTCTGCATGTATAAAATGATCCTTTAAATCCTTCACAATTAATCTGGTCTCATTCCAAAGTCCTTTTTTAGGATTCATATTTCTCAGTAGCATGACAATTGCCCCATTTTTCAAGTTGCAAAATATGTGGTGGCACTCCAGGGGGAGTTAAAAAATTAATAAATTCCATAGTAAAGTTAGATTCACTGTCTTTGTCATCAGCCAGTACGGAATCTGCACATTAATAGTTTTTTTGGGGTGCATTGATTAATTTTAACATTTTTTTTTTTTGATTCATGGCATCTATATTTTTTTATGTCAATATGACTTTGCTTGCAATGTAATTCTCGTTATTGATGGTATTGAAAAAGATTGTCGATATGAGCGATTCTTTGCAAATAATTTCTGATGGAATTTCAACAGGTAAATTTGTTATTTTTTTTATATTTTCCCTCTGCAGTCTGAATTAGCCAATCATTGGGTTGATTTTGGCCTTCAGATCTCATATTTATTACTAATTTAAGGTGTGTAAATATTTTCCAGAGTTTACTTCTCTTTATACACGTTTGGCGATGTCAGTGCTATTGCCATGTGGCACCACAGGTAATGTTTGCCTAAAGTCTCCTCCTAACAACGTCACCTTTCCACCAAATGGCAAATCATTACCCATAACTTATTTTAATAATCGATCAATACATTGAAGGGCATGACATGACATCATTGTTGACTCATCTATTATAATTAATTTACTTTTGTGAAGTTTTTTGGCTTGTAATGAATTCACTCGAATATCCGACACTGATGTTTCTAGAATGGGAACTGGCAGTTTAAATCCACTATGCAAAGTTCTACCACCTTCTAACAAAAGTGCAGAAATTCCAGTTGTTGCAAAAGGCAGTGCTATTTGACCCTGTGCTCGAATGCAACTCATCAATAAATTATATATACGTTTTTCCTGATCCACCAGGGCCATCGAGATAGAAATAACGCTCTTTGAGCATGTCATTATCTATTGCATTTGTGATGGTGTTAAATGCTTCCAATTGTAATGCATTTTAAGTTCCAATTTGTTTTTGTGTTTTTTGGTATTCAATCTCAGTGTCATACTTGTCAAAGTTATGTTCATCTACAATTCCTGGATCAGGCAGATTAAAATTTGCACAATTTAATCCATGACAAAGAAAGATTTCCTGAATTTCCATTAATGCTTTTAATAGCGCAATGGTCTCATTGTAACGTTTCAAGAAGTCTTCACACATATGTAATTTAAATGTTTCCCACAAAGCTAATGCATCAGGTACATTGCAAAAGATGCAAAATGAAAGCAAATTGTTCTCTCATTTGCTTTGGCATTTGACATAGTGCTGCTTCTTCGAGACATCTCTCCCATTCCGTATCACCTGCCAGGAAGTTTTGATGTCTTGCAGATCATTGGAAAGTATCATAAACTATGTCATTGACTTTGCGTAAATGTTCATAACATTTGTGCACCGGGAACATGTAAAATAAGTAATCTTAAACTAAAACGTTCAATGCTTGGACTAACGGTATACATTTGTGGGATAATTTTATGATTATCTTTTCTTTGTTGTCGCCATTGGCCATTTACGAATACATAGTGCTGTGGAATGTCAATGTAGAAAAATTGTCTGGCCTCAGTGTCCTGAGACAATTTAATTGAAACCAAGCAGTAAGTGTTGTTGCTCTATCTTCACTTTGTGCTAAATAATTTCTTTCATTCCATGCAGTGAAGCAAACAAATTGACTTTGTGGCAAATGGATAGCTAATCGATACACAGAATGTCACCGATCATGCATCTCAAATTTGAGAAGACGCCACATTTCTTCTGGAGCACTTACATAGCGAGCATCTAAATAAGTTGAAAGTTTGTCATGTAAAACTGGATTGTCTTGTTCATTTTTTGCACCTTGCACAACAACAGTTGCTGCATCATATCCTTTGTATATATATATATATATATATATATATATATATATATAGATACATACACATATTTGATGGATTTGATAGAAGTGCAAGCTTCTACATTGTACTTTATCAGCAAATGTGGATTGTATGGAACCACATATCTATTATCGACCTTTTGGCCACGGATAATAGCTGTTTGTCCTTCTCTTCTTTTATACAAAAGGGTATCGATCACAATTAGCATAAGTCTGCATTTTAAATTGTTTTGGGAACTCTTTTGTGCATCTTTTATTTTCCATACATGGTGAATTTGGATTTATATTTCCACATGGACCATGAATCATTCTATGAGTTACTATCTCATAAAGTTTTGAATGTTTTTCTGGATGTGGCAGTTCAGCAGAAATGACTGAATCCACTCTGTCTGGCGTATTCAATTTATCTTTTTCTTGCAAGATTAAAAGTATATGTGCATGTGGCAAGCCTCTATTTTGAAATTCAATGGTATAAACAAAAGTCACACATTTTCCAATTAAGTCTGCTTTAGTTATATCATGAATGAATGAATTTAGTTTTATTTTGAAGTATTTTGTCCAAGTTTGAAATTTCCTTTGATCTCTGGCCATTGTGGATTACATGTGAATGTAATGAATAAATCTGGTTTGCCAAATTTAGTAACAATAGCCATGGCATCATTTTATCTTTCTCGCATATTGCGAGGAAATCCTTGGAAAGGGAATGGCAAAATCATTGCGCTTCCAGCAGGAATGTCTCTGTTTGCAGCCAATTCAATGGCATAATCCATCAATCCACAATATTGTTCTACTCGAAGCTTGTTTTGTTGAAATTTAAAAAAAAATTGATTATTTGCTTCGTCTTGTAGATAGGAATCAATAATACATTGTTGTGTCAGTTTTCCCCCCCACATAAAAAAGGATTAAAATGATCCAGAATAGCAGTTTTTGCCACTTGATATTCCAGCATAGAAATGTTGTTTCTAACACGAACTTTACTTTTGAGATAATTTTGCAATTGTAATTTTAGTTTCAATCCTGACTCACCATTTGGAAAGAAAATGGGATATGTCATTGGATCCAAATTACTACTTAAAATATTTATGTTTATAAAAGATTGGTCTTCATTGTGCGGATATCTTCCAATATCCCACTCAAATGGTGATTCACCATCTTCATTTTTAAAGACCATGGTAACCTCATTTGCTTTTGGTAAATTATCCCGTCTTTGATCAGTATGGCGATCTCTTTTGAGAACCATATTTACTCTTGGCATTGGCAATTGATTTATTTGCACATGTGCCTGTTGTTCTTTTTCAACCTCTGCTAATTTTTTGTATGCTTGACCATATGGGTTGTTGGCCATAATGTTATCGAGCTGTTCAAAGACTATGGGTAAGCATTGTTAATTTTCAGGAAGCATCATTCGTTGTTCAACAGCTTCCATTGTATCAAGGACATATAACTGTTCACATTTCCTTTGTTCTCCAGCTTCTGGGTGTAAATGTGAAGCCCAGTGGTAAATTTGTCCTTGTACTCTAAAACAGTATGGACCAAGTACTCTGACATTTTCTGCTAATGTTGCACGCATTGAAGCAAATGAAATTGCACAATAGACCTAATGTTTTTTTTTTTTATTGGTATAATTTGGAAATTTTGGATCACTAAATTATACTTTTTAAATATTCTGGAAATGTGTGTCTTTCTGGAAGTCTTACCTTTCCTTTCTGACAGCAACTAATAAACTCTCCATCAGTTGGTCTTTCCTTCAGAAAATGATAGGTCCCACAAAACTGACAAACCACATTCATTAATCCACAATCATGAGTGTCTACTGTTAGTGCTGTAAATAAAGCACTATCCTCAACATAGATATCACTACAACTTTCTATATCAACACTAATGTCATGTGCATTGGTTTTATGAGGCAATATTGGATAATTAGGCAATGTTTTACAGACATTTTTTGTTTACTTTTTCTTTTCTTTGAAGCTCCAGCACACTCAGTTTGTGTTTTCTTAGTCATTTTTCTTTTATTTAGAAGTCTTTGTTGGTCTTCTTCTCTTAAGCGTTGCAAAGTTTCAGGGGGACTGTGCATCACTCCATCTCTGCTTCCGTTCCCTTGCCATTCTTCTTTTACGTTCATTCTTGTCTTCTGCGTTGTACGCCATTGTAATCTGTAATTGGAAATGCAAGTGTAAGATATTGTTGTTTTTTGTATTGTACATATTCTTTTTTACCTGTCATCAATGCAAAATGTAATGTTTTCATTAAATTAATTAATTAATCAATGGGTTATTTTTAATTTGCATACATTAAAAGAGCTAAGTATATATATATATATATATATATATTTTTTTTTTTTTTTATAATGAATTATGAAGTAATTAATAAATGAATATACATTAATGAAAATGTGTTCCTAAAGAAAGGCAAACATAAAGCAAACTATAGATTATAGATTAATTATAAGGATTTGTAATGTTTTGATTAAAATAATTAATCAATAAATCAAGTTATGAAGTGTAATTGTCATTCATTAAAACATACTTGGCTAAGCATATATGTATTCATAATGTTTTTTTGTTTTTTTAAATTATTGATTAATTAATAAAATAAAATATGTTAATTGATCAATAACTGCCATCAATGCAAAATAAAAAGACTTAATCCTGTTTTGCTAAAGAATGTCATCATTAAATCATATACCTGTCAAGTTGATGTTATAGCAGATCAAATCCTGCAGAGCTCGCACTCTGTCTGCAGGCAGGTGCAGAGATGAGGAATCTGTAAAATAACATTAAAGGCAGTATAAAATATAAGATTGTGCATATTTTTACAAATCCCTAATACACCCTCATTTGGAATATGGAGTACAATTTTAGGCAACACATAATAAAAAGGAAATTTTAGAGCTGGAAAAAGTACAGAGAAGGGCTACAAAACTAATAAAGGGAATGGAGGGGCTAAGTTATGAAGAAAGACTAACCAAATTAAACTTATTTTCTCTAGAAAAAAGGCATCTAAGAGAGGATGTGATGACCTTATATAAATATACTAGCGACTTGCCCGTCAAAAATGACGGGGCAATAACATTTTAAGCCATGGCAATGCTGTTTGCAACACAATGTAAGGCTTTTGCTCCTCTGTGGACCGTCGCGCTCATTGTGAGCCTATCCCCTCGTGTACTTCAATTGTCCGGCTTTGAAACGATCACCTTTGGCGGTCATCGCGAAGACAGATATATAAGTACAGTGTAAAATGGCAAAAAAAAATTGAGTACAGTGAATTAACAAAGTAATATGACTTAATAGATACATATACTTTACCTATTTATATTTAATATGCAGCAATCAATATTCTGAAGAGCTAACAATTTATTTGGATTTTCCTGCATCTGAAAATGTACAGTTGGAGCGTTGATCATGTGAGGAGAGAGTGTCAGCAATGTGGCAAGTGTGCAGTGTAAATAGGCTGCGTGTGCAAGGCCAAACCGTTTGTTTAGGCGGGTAAAGCAGCATTTTAGAATCCCAATGTTATGAGTTGTAAGTAAGTGTTGTAAAATGGCGTCTTTTTTCTATGTGTTACTTGGCTCGCAATCATTTTTCGTCCGTTGTAAGGCTACATTCCTGTGCTATATTCCTGGCTAACTTGTACGTTCCTGGAGGTGATTTTCGTGGCTCTGTGTCCTTTAGCCTGGTTTTAATTTTTTTGTCCGCCATTTTTCTTCTTGCTTAGCTGATTTTCAAGTGGCAAAACTTCTTAAATGCGGCTTAAATTTGCGTCCAAGCTTACTCCGAGACGTCCGGGCTGTCCCCCCGTGCTGTGTGTGATGTTTGTTTTATGTGTTATTTTTTGTTGTTGTGCTTTTGGTGTTTGTGGATGTGTGCGTTCGGTCTTTAACATCCTAATATTGCGACCATCGTATTTTTTTTTTCCTAAGTTCGGCAGGTCTTAATTGTTGTTTGTAAAAGTCGTACATCCTTGTCTGTGTTTTCTGCAATTCGGGGTCGTGTAGCCTCACTTTCATTTTTTTCGGCCGCCATTTTTTTTTTCTCGCTTAGATTTTCAAGTTGCAAAACTCCTTTAAATTCGACTTTAATTTGGGTGCAACCTCACCCACAGAAGTCGTGGCTGTCCCCGCCCCCCCCCCCCCCGTGCTGTGTGTGATGTTTTTCTATTTAAGTGTTTTTGTTATTTTTTTATGTATGTTTTGATGTATGTATGTATGTAAGTTTTCGTCCGGTAGCTTATTTTTGTGACCTTGTATTTTTGACCCGCAGGTCGTAATTATTTTTTTCTAATTCCCGCGGCGTTTTTTTTTTTTTTCAAAGTCTTGCTCTTCTGGGTTTGTTTTTAACTGCGAGTTAGCCTCCAACTCCACAAATGCAGGCACCGACCGCATTTGCGGCCTCCAAAATGCGAGACACCCCCCCCCCCCAACTTGCAGGCCTTCCGATGAGCGCCTTCGGCGGCCTCCCATTAGCGTTCCGAGTTATACGCTTGAAAATAAATGGCAGTGGTTCGACGCTTATTGCGAGCCACTCCCCCCTCTATCTTACGGCACTCATTGAAGACCTCTCCAAACCCGTAACTATTGTGCCTCCAGATCAGCGTCTTCTGAGCTCATCTTGAGAACTGCCTTTGGCGCTCATTGCGCATGCACAAGCTCGTAACTTTTAACATAGCGTTACCAACAAACTCGCAATTACCACAACTAAAAATATGATCTGAATAGTGCAGATCAGAGGAGATCATAAAAGGTTAAACTTGATGGCCTAAAAGTCTTTTTACAACCTCAATTACAGTGTAAAACTATGTAATATATGGACCGGGAACTACCAGATGTGCAAGACGAGTTTCGCAGAGGAAGAGGCACAAGAGATCAAATTGCCAATGTCCGATGGATAGTAGAGAAAGCAAGAGAGATCCATAAAAACATTTACTTCTGCTTCATAGACTATTCATAAACATTTGGCTGTGTGGATCACATCAAAATGTGGCATGTTCTTAAAGGGATATGTAAGTGAGCTGGATTATGAGTGCATCTGATAGAGGAGAATTAGTAGTGTATGAAAAAAAATGTGCATGAAAAAATACCAAAATAAGCATTTAAACACTTACCTTGAAGTTAGCAAAAATATATTTTAACTAGCGACTTGCCCATCAAAAATGACAGCAATAAAAAGTGAAGCCTGGCAATGCTGTTTGCCACACAATGGGAGCCTCCCCCTCTACTTTACTGGCCTTGTGATGAGCGCCTTTAGTGCTCATCACGGGCCTCGCAATGAGAGCCTTTGGCGCTCATCACGGCCATTGCAATGAGCTCCTTTGGCGATTATTGCTAGTCTCTCCCCGTCTACTTCCTCCCTTGTGTCACATTTCCCCCTCCTCTGCCTCCCTTGTGTCTCCTTCCCTCCTGTATTATTAAACCCCCTGCCTTGTGTTTTATCCCCCCTCCCGTGTTCCTTTCCCCAATCCCTCGGGTCTCTTCCCCCCATTTCCCTCCCCTGTGTATCTTCCTTCCTCCTCTCCATCCCTTGTGTCTGTTCCCCCCTCCTCTCACTCCCATCTCTTCCCCCTCCTCACTCCCGTCTCTTCCCCCATCCCCTGTGTCTCTTTCCCTCCTGTGTCTCTTCCCCACCTGTCCCTCCCCTGTGTCTGTTCGCCCCTGTCCCTCCCGTGTCTCTTTCCCTCCTGTGTCTCTGTCCCACCTCTCCCTCCCCTGTGTCTGTTCGCCCCTGTCCCGCCGTTGTCTCTTCCCCACCTCTCCCTCCCGTGTCTGTTCCCCCCTCCCTGTGTCTCTTCCCCCTCTCCCTCCCATGTGTCTCTTCCTCCCTCGTGTCTCTTCCCCCCTCTCCCTCCCATGTGTCTCTTTCCTCCTCCCCTGTGTCTCTAATGTCGTGCAATGCGCATGCACTGGACTTTTTGCGATCAGTTGCAGTTGTCAAGCTGTGATTTGTCGCAAGCGTGACAACGAATTGCAGTTTGACAACTATTATATGTGATACGGTCAGTTGAAACTTAAGGTTAACACCCTCCAAATCCAGGCTAAACTGGTATACAATTTGAAAAATAGCTTTGGCCAAGCTGAAACATTTGTATCACAATCTGGCAGTTGCTGTCTGAATTTTTTTCTCTCTGCCTGTCTCCTTATGGGCAATTTCAGCTGTGACCCCACCAACCACCATTTCCGTTAGAGGTCACACACTGTACCCTGCAGGGTACACTTTATGTAAGCTTCCTAAGGGTGTGGACATCCAGATATCAGTATCTAGCATATAAATATGTAAGTACATTCAACTTTTCAATATAATACATATTTTTCTACTAATCAGTAGCTGTTTATTAGGAAACATTTGAAACCCAGCTCACTTACATATCCCTTTAAAGAAATGGGAGTACCACCTCCTGAATGATATGTATGTGAACCAAAAAGCCACGGTCAGAACCAAACATGGAACAACTGAATGGTTCAAGGTCGGCAAAGGAGTACGACAAGGTTGTATATTAGCACCTTATTTATTCAGCTCATACACTGAGTACATCATAATGCTCAATGATAAAAAAAGATGAAGACAGTCCCTGGCAAATAGGTGCGGGAGAAGTGGAGGCAGAAACAGATTTCATTTCCTGGGGATTCAAGATCTCTGCAGATGGCGATTGCAGCCATAAAATTAAAAGACATTTGCTTCTGGAGAGGAGAGCTATGCCAAGTCTGGATAAGCTATTAAAAAGTAAAGAAATTACATTATCAACAAAGGTCGGTATAGTTAAAACTATGGTGTTCTCTTTAGTAACATTTGGATGTGAGAGCTGGACCATAAAGAAGGTTGAGCGCTGTAGAATTGAAGCCTTTGAATTGTGGTATTGGAGACAATGGATTGCAAGAAGATACAATCAATCAATACTTCAGTAAATTAAGACAAACTGTTCACTGGAAGGTTTGATAATGACCATATCATGAAACGACAGGATTCTGTAGAGAAAACTATGATGCAGGGAAAGATTGAAGGGAACTGCAGAGGCATGTGTCCATATTATCTAACCTCTATTACCAATTAATTCATCTCTACCTCTCTCTTATACATATTTTAGAATTTTGCAATGCAGAAAAAAAAGCTACAAACCATTGTGCAGTCCCTTTAAGAATTTGGGAGCCATATATCTCTCTATATGTCTCTTAAAATGGAACAGGTTGACCATTAATGGCCTTTAGCCGCTGCTGAATCGCAAAAATATTGAGCTGTATTGTGGGATTAATTAGAATTAGTTGTGGTGGCTTTGTGAGGAAGTGTTACATTCCCTATATTTGGTATATTGTAATTTTTCTTTCCATGCTAATCAAATAGAGAGATGGTGAAGTGGCTGAACCAGCTTCCATCAGTTTTCTTTCCCACTATTTTTTAGTATTTTTTATTTAGGTTATAGGGCAAAACTGATATAAAATTGTAAATGGGGGTATAACACAAATATGTGCTTAATAAGATTATCTGATCATCCAAAGACACAATCAGATGATCTTAAAAGCTATATAAAATGCATTTCACTGCCACTAATGACATAAGTAGCATTTACCGTATTTTTCGCCATATAAGACGCACCTAGTTTTTAGAGGAGGAAAACAAGAAAAAAAAATTCTGAATCAAACACAAATACACTTCACACACATATACACACCTACATCACACACAAATATATATATATATATATATATATATATATATACATACATATACATACATTCATACATATACATACATAGACATACATACATGCACATATACATACACACATACATATATATACATACACATATACATACATACAAACACATAAACATATATACATACACATACACACTTACACATATATACATACATACATACACATATACATACATACACACACACATACACATTTTGGAGCATTTGGGAGCCTCCAGGAGCTCTTGACCCTCCCCTTTCTTCTCCCCTCTGCCCATCCATGATCATCCTTTGGCCCATCTTGATCTCACCCCATCACGCAGCGCTTCCTACCAGCACTCCTCCTGTACTGCAGCCTTCCCTTGCGTTGCGTGTGTGACGTCACTAGGATGCACCGGCCGATGCGATGCAGTTTAGAGGCATGCTGCTGGTGCTGTAGGAAGTGCCAATGGGGGGGGGGGGGGGGGTCAGGAGTGGGGATCTAAAGGGGACAAGTGAAGAACAGAGGGGTCGAAGGGGAGAATCAGGAGGGGGAGAGAAGCAGAAAGAGGCGGTTTTAAAAGGTATATTCGTCGCATAAGACGCACCAACTTTTCCCCCCCCAGTTTTGGGGAAGAAAAAGTGCGTCTTATACAGCGAAAAATACGATAACTCTCCTCCACCTAAGAAACTGGTGGTGGACGTTAGTGGGGGCCCTGCTCTATAAATAAAAAAAATATGATTACCCACACGGTTGATCAGACTATTTTTTATAAAGACATTTTAAATCACCCACTGATGCCCATCATCAGTAAATTATAAAAGAGTCCCCATGAGAATCAGAGACATAGAAAAGAATACACTGGGGGCCTCATTCTATTAACGGCCTTAGGAGATGCGGGGCCACAAGGACCGGCCGCAAGCTATTCGGCTACTCTATTCCCCTCCGGCCGGGGACTCCGGCAGGCTTGCGGCCAACGCCTACTATCCCTTGCGGCCGCTCGCGCCGGAGGAAAGCCTTTGATCTAAAACAACCGCAAGAGTTTCGGCCGCAAGAAAAGCCCGGTTGCTATTCTATTGCTCCGGGAACCCTCTCTGCAAGGCTAAAACCGAGCCGCAGCTTACTTGCAGGAAAAAGGTCCCGCTAGCACCAATTAAGCACATTATAAAGCCAAAATAAAGCCATCCTGCACTCTGAGGAGACTATAAAGTGATTTTAGGTGTTAGCAAAAATAGCACAACATTCCCCTACACTCAAATCCGTAAAAAAAATATTTTTTAATTTATGTCAAAAATCCATGTAAAAAGTCCTGAGGGCTTGGAGCACCTCAGACCCGGCCACGCTGCGACCAGAAAATAAACAGTTAATGTAAACTCGGATTTGGGCTGATGTGCAAGCTTGAGAGGGGGTTGCTATTAATCCTCATGTTCCCCAATATGATCCCTAGCATTTACAGGGCTTTACAGTGCCGTCTTGAATTCATTTTTGCGTTTTAAGTTTTCTGAGCTTACGGCCGGTTGCAAGATATACGGCCGGCCGTAAGCGGAGATCCTTGCGGGGCCATATAATTGAATTCCAAGATAACGGAACCCCCGCAAGGAATTGCAGCCTTGCGGCCGTTTTACGGCCGATAATAGAATGAGGCCCTTAGTAAATACTAAAATAATAATAAATGATAAATAATGAAAAACTAAATGTATCACTCTAAGGGTGATTAGATATTGCACCCTTGATTTGTAAAATCAAAGGTGCAGGAATATCCATATAACACAAATATAAT
Source organism: Discoglossus pictus (assembly GCA_027410445.1). Taxonomy (NCBI): domain Eukaryota; kingdom Metazoa; phylum Chordata; class Amphibia; order Anura; family Alytidae; genus Discoglossus; species Discoglossus pictus. Next base: position 47,002,332 of record CM050174.1, read on the forward strand.
CAGTCATACTTCCCATTAAAGAAAGATTCATTGTTTGGTTGTTCACTAGTGCTCTCTATTTTTTAAAAATCACGGATGCTTTAGAACTTGAATAAAAGATTTACCTGGGTATTTGGTCTTTGCTCAGAGCAAAAGTTTGATTACATATGCAAAAGTATGATTACATATGAATACCGTATTGGTCGGAATATAAGCCGCACCTTTTTTCAGATTTTTGAGCTTGCGAGTTACGGATGCGGCTTATATTCGCGACCGTAAAAAAATCATTGCCGTTTTGCGAACTTTGCTTGTAACGCGTGCGACTTCTATTCGCGAACGCAAAACTACTGCCGATTTGCGCGATTGTGAGTTAAGGGTGCTGATTTTCATGCTTTAGACTGCGGTATTGAATAGCGATCTACGGTTTTAGTGATTCTAACATCCTGTAAAGATTGTAACCTGCAAAAAAAGCTACAATGCTAATTAGAAAGCCTGTTTCTTGCAATGGCTGATCACTTTGAGAGTCTTTTTCTCTCCAATTTTACAGGTGCGGCTTATATTTGAGTTCTATCTTTTTTCTATTTTTTCCCCTTGAACTTTACGGGTGCGGCTTATATGCGGGTGCGGCTTATATTCGGACCAATACAGTATATAGTATTGTGAACTTAGTCATTATCTCACTTTCATATTTGGGTTTGTTTATTTTATTTTCTTGCAAAAAGATTGAGTGAGATACTTTAATATAAAAGGTGAAACTAACAGAATGTTTTGTCCAATTATAAAATACTAGTAACTTGCCCATCGTAAATGACGGTATCATATGTTATGTTCAATTGTCTGTGCCGTCTCTCTTTGTGTGTAGTCTCTCGCTCTCTCTGTGAGCCCTCTCTCTGTGCACTGTCTTTCTCTCTGTGCCCTGTTTCTCTTTTTCAGTGCGCCCACACTGTGGGTGCACTAGCACTCTGTGCCCTCTGCGCTATCTCTCTCGCCCCCCCTCTCTCCCCTTCTGCCTCCTCTCTTCTCCCTCTCGCTCTCTCTGTGCGAGCCTGTCTCTCACTGTGCGCCGTTTCTCATTCTCAGTGTGCCCGCTTTCTCAGTGCGACCACACTGTGTGTGCACTATCACTCCGTGCCTTCTGCGCTCTCTCTCTCACTCCCCTTTCTGCCTCCTCTCTCCCCCTCTCTGTGCACTGTCTCTCCCTGTGCGCCATTTCTTTCTCAGTGCGCCCACTCTGGGTGGGCACTATCTCTCTGTGCCCTTTCACTCCCTCTCTCTCTGCTCCCTTTATCTCTCTCCCTTTCTGCCTCCTCTCATGCCCCTCCCTCCTTCTCTGCCTCCTCTCTCTCCCCTTCCGCATGGTGCATGCGCAGTTGTTGCGATTCCCTGCGTTTCCCCGCAATCTGCATGTGAGCAACGCCTGCGCAGAACGCATATCGCCGTTTTTACTCACATCTGAGGACTATTATAGTGGATGCTAAACTCAGCCGTGAGTAGGTAACTTTATGAAATAAGTACTGATGCTCATTTTTTAATTATGTAGGGTGTGTTCTTTTACAAAATATATACTTTCACAAGGATATTCTGAATGTACAGGCTAGTTTAACCTGTTGATGCTTTTGATCTATATGCTGGGTCTGGCAAGTTCAGAACATCATGTTGACTCTTGTTGGTTTCTAGTCTACTTGGCCTCAAATAAATTAAAATCCTAATATATTTAATAACGGTATGCTGAGGACATCCAGGGTATATTTTAAAATTTACTTCTGAAAGACACAATTTGTTTTGTTAATGATAAAATATGTAAAATGGAGAAAGTTTTTTTTTTTACTTTTTTACTAGTTGTATAAGATTTTTGTTCAAACATGAAATGTAATTTGAAAATCAATATAAAAAACAATATAAAATGTCTTTATGTACATAGAAAAATCATGGCACAAAAGATGCATAGCAAAAATGGGACCATTCCTGTTTCCTTTCCGCCTGTAGTGGGGTGCAGCGGCCACTATGTGGTACGCAGAAACTTTGTTCAATTTATTGTTAGGGTTCAGAGTTAGAGATGACAAGCTTATCATCTGAAACTACCCTAACCCTGAACCCAAACTCTAACTCTAGCCCTAACTCTAAGAACGAATTGAACAAAGTCTTGTTGCACCACCATGTAGCCGATGCACGCTGCTGCTGGCGGGGACAACACACGAAAGATCAAAAAATGTGCTGCCTCCGTGAAGAAATCTCCAAACCCTGGCACTTAAAGGACCACTGTAGTTTGGTAAAAACGTCCCATGCTAGTGAAGTAAGTAATGAAATAACATTTTTTGAGAAAAAAAAAATTATATTTGAGTTTGTATTTTTTATTCTTGCAATACGTTTGAGTGAGATAGTTTACTGGAAAACGTGAAATTAAATGAATGTTTTTGGCCAATTATAAAATATACTAAATTAGAGAAACATTCATAATAAGAGGACTGATTGTGTCCAGGAGGATTCCATCTTGTAATGATAGTATGTCTGTAGCATAAAAGGGAGAGTTATCCTACCGGGGGCTTACTCTGCCATTGAGTTCTACTGTCAGGAACATTCATATTTAGATGACTGCGTCCAGGAGGATTCCATCTTGGAATGATAGTCTGCCTGTAGAATAAAAGGGAGAGTTATCCTACCGGGGGCTTACTCTGCCATTGAGTTCTACTGTCAGGAACATTCATATTTAGATGACTGCGTCCAGGAGGATTCCATCTTGGAATGATAGTCTGCCTGTAGAATAAAAGGGAGAGTTATCCTACTGGGGGCTTACTCTGCCATTGCGTTGTAGTGTCATGTGTTAATACTTAGAAATAAGGGGAAAGTAACCATCATAATCCAACTGAATACAATAGCCCAAAATTAAAGCTTGTAATGATTTTAACACTGTTAAAATCTTACATTACCAAGTTCGTACCTTTACTGTTTTGTCTCCCTCAAGCAGTAGCTTTTAGCAGCCAGTAGGTGGCACAATAGTGGTTCTGCAAGACTTTCTCCCATTTGTTGTTAGAGTTAGATTGTTGATTTAGGTGTTACAGTTAGATTTAGGGGTTAGATTTTGGGGTTAAGTTTAGGGTTACATTTAGGAGTTAAGGTTAGATACAGAGATTAAGGTTAGATTCAGGGGCTAAGGTTAAAAGTAGTGGTTTTGTTTAGGGTTAGAGATAGCTTTAGTGGTCAACCTTTGGGTTAGATTTATGGGCTAAAGTTAGATACAGGGTTTAGGGGTTACAGATAGATTTAGTGGTCAACATTAGGGTTAGATTTAGGGGTTAAGGTTAGATACAGGGTTTAGGGTTAGATTTAGGGGTTACGCTTAGGGTTAGATTTAGGAGTAAAGGTTAGTTACAGGGTTCAGGGTTAGGCGGAAAGGTTAGATACAGGGGTTAGGGTTAGATTTAGGGATTACGTTTAGGGTTAGATTTAGGAGCAAAGGTTAGATACAGGGGTTAGATTTAGGAGTAAAGGTTAGATACTGGGCCTAGGGTTAGATTTAGGGCTCTAGGTTAGATTTATGGGTTACATTTAGGGCCCAAGGTTAGATGTATGGGTTACGTTTAGGGTTAGATTTAGGAGTAAAGATTATATACTGGGGTAAGGGTTAGATTTATTAGTAAAGGTTAGATACAGGGGTTAAGGTTAGACTAAAGGGTTACGTTTAGGGTTAGGGCCCAAGGTTAGATGTATGGGTTACGTTTAGGGCCCAAGGTTAGATGTATGGGTTACGTTTAGGGCCCAAGGTTAGATGTATGGGTTACGTTTAGGGCCCAAGGTTAGATTTATGGGTTACGTTTAGGGCCCAAGGTTAGATGTATGGGTTACGTTTAGGGCCCAAGGTTAGATGTATGGGTTACGTTTAGGGTTAGATTTAGGAGTAAAGATTATATACTGGGGTAAGGGTTAGATTTATCAGTAAAGGTTAGATACAGGGGTTAAGGTTAGACTAAAGGGTTACGTTTAGGGTTAGGGCCCAAGGTTAGATTTAGGTTTAGATTTAGGAGTAAATGTTAGATACAGGGGTTAGATTTAGAAGCTAACGTTAAATGTAGGGGTTAAGTTTAAGGTTAGAGGGTTATATCAAGTTGTCTTTTTTGTCTAGTTGTGCCCCTACTTCCCTTCCAATCACTAACCATGTCCCTGCCTGTACACTTTGGCCCTAGACTCCTAATTACATATACCTGGTGCTACTAGATACTGTGCAGTTAAACATGTAAGTACGTTTCGGTTATACAAACTAACCACGTCACTGCATATTTTGCTCCATGCATGGACGGCACAGTTACACACGTTGCTGCCTTTACCATACATCTAAATCCTCTCCAGCACTGAACTAGTCCCAGTGTTTATGATGACGATGACAACTACACACTTAATCCCGCCCATTCATGTGACTGACACTAACGCTGTCCAACCACACACAGACACATGCGCGCGACTCTCCCGCCTTTCTTAAGACTAGCTCACTACTCAACCAAGAAAATGACAATTTACACCAAACTTCTTCCATCTTACCGCAGTTCACAATAACACATTTCATTGCAATTTCCGTTACCCATGTCAGGCCTCCAAACGAACTGCGAAATGCGTATGTACAACTCTTACCCCGTCTTTGGTAAAATAATGGTTTATTCCATGCCCCGCCCACACGTCATGTCTGTGCAGCGCGCGCCGGAAGTAGCTGCCGGTCTGTACGGGTGACGCTGGAGGGGCGGGAGTGAACAACATGGCAGCGGGTGAGTGGGCCTGGGGAATGAATGAGGGAGTTGTGAGGATTAGACAGGTCAAATGGATGAGCTTAGGTTGTGGCTAGCAGTATCAACCACCGTGCTTTCTGAATCTGTCTGTATCTGACATCCCCCCTTCTTCTGTGTCTGTAACTGACATCCCCCCTTCTACTGTGTCTGTATTTGACATCCTTCCTTCGGTGTCCGTATCTGACATCCCCCCCCCCCTATGGTGTCTGTATCTGACATCCCCCCCCCCTACGGTGTCTGTATCTGACATCCCCCCCCCCTCTACGGTGTCTGTATCTGACATCCCCCCCCCCCTTCTACGGTGTCTGTATATGACATCCCCCCCCCTTCTACGGTGTCTGTATCTGACATCCCCCCACCTTCTACGGTGTCTGTATCTGACATCCCCCCCCCTTCTACGGTGTCTGTATCTGACATCCCCCCCCCTTCTACGGTGTCTGTATCTGACATCCCCCCCCCCCTTCTACGGTGTCTGTATCTGACATCCCCCCCCCCCCTTCTACGGTGTCTGTATCTGACATCCCCCCCCCCCCTTCTACGGTGTCTGTATCTGACATCCCCCCCCCCCCTTCTACGGTGTCTGTATCTTACATCCCCCCCCCCCCTTCTACGGTGTCTGTATCTTACATCCCCCCCCCCTTCTACGGTGTCTGTATCTTACATCCCCCCCCCCCTTCTACGGTGTCTGTATCTTACATCCCCCCCCCCCCTTCTACGGTGTCTGTATCTTACATCCCCCCCCCCTACGGTGTCTGTATCTGACATCCCCCACCCCCCTTCTACGGTGTCTGTATCTGACATCCCCCACCCCCTTCTACGGTGTCTGTATCTGACATCCCCCACCCCCTTCTACGGTGTCTGTATCTGACATCCCCCCCCCCTTCTACGGTGTCTGTATCTGACATCCCCCCCCCTTCTACGGTGTCTGTATCTGACATCCCTCCCCCCCCCCCCCCCTTCTACGGTGTCTGTATCTGACATCCCTCCCCCCCCCCCCTTCTACGGTGTCTGTATCTGACATCCCTCCCCCCCCCCCCTTCTACGGTGTCTGTATCTGACATCCCTCCCCCCCCCCTTCTACAGTGTCTGTATCTGACATCCCTCCCCCCCCCCCCCTTCTACGGTGTCTGTATCTGACATCCCTCCCCCCCCCCCTTCTACGGTGTCTGTATCTGACATCCCTCCCCCCCCCCCCCCTTCTACGGTGTCTGTATCTGACATCCCTCCCCCCCCCCCCCCCCCTTCTACGGTGTCTGTATCTGACATCCCTCCCCCCCCCCCCCTTCTACGGTGTCTGTATCTGACATCCCCCCCCCCCCCCCCTTCTACGGTGTCTGTATCTGACATCCCCCCCCCCCCCCCTTCTACGGTGTCTGTATCTGACATCCCCCCCCCCCCTTCTACGGTGTCTGTATCTGACATCCCCCCCCCCCCTTCTACGGTGTCTGTATCTGACATCCCCCCCCCCCCCCCCCCTCTACGGTGTCTGTATCTGACATCCCCCCCCCCCCCTTCTACGGTGTCTGTATCTGACTTCCCCCCCCCCACCTTCTACGGTGTCTGTATCTGACATCCCCCCACCTTCTACGGTGTCTGTATCTGACATCCCCCCCCCCCCCCTTCTACGGTGTCTGTATCTGACTTCCCCCCCCCCCCCCCCACCTTCTACGGTGTCTGTATCTGACATCCCCCCACCTTCTACGGTGTCTGTATCTGACATCCCCCCCCCCCCCCCCCTTCTACGGTGTCTGTATCTGACTTCCCCCCCCCCCACCTTCTACGGTGTCTGTATCTGACATCCCCCCACCTTCTACGGTGTCTGTATCTGACATCCCTCCACCTTCTACGGTGTCTGTATCTGACATCCCCCCACCTTCTACGGTGTCTGTATCTGACATCCCCCCACCTTCTACGGTGTCTGTATCTGACATCCCCCCACCTTCTACGGTGTCTGTATCTGACATCCCCCCACCTTCTACGGTGTCTGTATCTGACATCCCCCCACCTTCTACGGTGTCTGTATCTGACATCCCCCCACCTTCTACGGTGTCTGTATCTGACATCCCCCCACCTTCTACGGTGTCTGTATCTGACATCCCTCCCCCCCCCCCCCCCCCCCCCCCCTCTACGGTGTCTGTATCTGACATCCCTCCCCCCCCCCCTTTTCTACGGTGTCTGTATCCGACATCCCCCCCCCCTTTTCTACGGTGTCTGTATCCGACATCCCCCCCCCCTTCTCTACGGTGTCTGTATCTGACATCCCCCCCCCCCCCCACCCCTTCCGTGCTGTCTGTCTGTATCTGACATCCCCCCCCCCCCACCCCTTCCGTGCTGTCTGTCTGTATCTGACATCCCCCCCCCCCCCCCACCCCTTCCGTGCTGTCTGTCTGTATCTGACATCCCCCATCCCCACCCCTTCCGTGCTGTCTGTCTGTATCTGACATTCCCCCCCCCCCCACCCCTTCCGTGCTGTCTGTCTGTATCTGACATCCCCCCCCCCACCCCATCCGTGCTGTCTGTCTGTATCTGACATCCCCCCCCCCACCCCTTCCGTGCTGTCTGTCTGTATCTGACATCCCCCCCCCCACCCCTTCCGTGCTGTCTGTCTGTATCTGACATCCCCCCCCCACCCCTTCCGTGCTGTCTGTCTGTATCTGACATCCCCCCCCCACCCCTTCCGTGCTGTCTGTCTGTATCTGACATCCCCCCCCCCACCCCTTCCGTGCTGTCTGTCTGTATCTGACATCCCCCCCCCCACCCCTTCCGTGCTGTCTGTCTGTATCTGACATCCCCCCCCCCACCCCTTCCGTGCTGTCTGTCTGTATCTGACATCCCACCCCTTCCGTGCTGTCTGTATCTGACATCCCACCCCTTCCGTGCTGTCTGTATCTGACATCCCACCCCTTCCGTGCTGTCTGTATCTGACATCCCACCCCTTCCGTGCTGTCTGTATCTGACATCCCACCCCTTCCGTGCTGTCTGTATCTGACATCCCACCCCTTCCGTGCTGTCTGTATCTGACATCCCACCCCTTCCGTGCTGTCTGTATCTGACATCCCACCCCTTCCGTGCTGTCTATCTGTATCTGACATCCCCCCCCCCACCCCTTCCGTGCTGTCTGTCTGTATCTGACATCCCCCCCCCACCCCTTCCGTGCTGTCTGTCTGTATCTGACATCCCCCCCCCCCCCACCCCTTCCGTGCTGTCTGTCTGTATCTGACATCCCCCCCCCCCCCTTCCGTGCTGTCTGTCTGTATCTGACATCCCTCCCCACCCCTTCCATGCTGTCTGTCTGCAGCCTCTCTATCCTTTCCATAATGACTTAATGAATCAGGATGTTTGTCTCCTTGCAGCTCAGCAATCCGTTTTTCTCTGGACCCTTGCTTTTTTGGTCAGTGCGCATGCTCTGACACCAAGCCACTATTTGAGCAAATCAGATGTAGAGAGACTGAAGGATACATTGGAACATCCGATATCAGACCTGGAAAATGCGTATTACTATATTGTGGGGTTCAAGCACTTGGGAGCCAGGGTATTGGATGAGCAGGTGAGTTCACAGAGCCAGAATTTGGGGGTTAATAAATCCTGTTCTACACACATTTGGGGGGCATGTTTTGCAAGTAATAGATAGATTTACTCCATCATTCTTCACTTCAAATGCTTTTGACAAATGTTATGTTTTACATGAACAGTAAGTGCAATTATTCCTTCCCTGGCTGAAGTCACTCCTGGTTTTAACTGTTTAGTTGAGCTTCTTTATCAACAGGAAGACAAATTACATTTCCATTGGTCATTGCCACATTTAAGCAGCTAATGGATTATCTGCATTCAAAGACTTATTCCACTTGTAGAAATATTGACTCTCAATATAGAATTACGGTATTTATATTATAGTTAAAACATAAAGGTTTTACTTTGGCTCTTCAAAAGAGTATAGTATGAATATGGAAATAATGGTCCTTTTAAAAGGATTCTTCCACCTCTAAAATTACAGTTCAGAGCATTTATATTCTGATAGTGTTATTGACTCAAATACATTTAACATAAGTTGGATAATTTGCATTTTTAACATCAGTATTCAGTGTGTGGTTTTTTTTTCTGCCATGTTACACAGAACTATAAGCCACTACAATGATTTATAGTACTGTTGTTGAGAGAGCCAATCACATACAGTCTTATCCGCTTTTCAGTGAGTAAAAACGGAGCCATTGGGTACGTGATGATAAAAAAATAAAAATAAATTAAATATGCAAATAAATACTTAGGTAGATTATTTTAATATTACGATCTGTTCCTAATGCCAAGATGCCTCCAGTAGGTCGAAGTGTAGCACAACTTGCTGCTTCCTTTGTTTAAAGGGCCACTGTTCAATGAAAAAATATGTTTGATATCTTCTTGGGACCTATCCTCTTATGGTAGCTCGGCAAAAGGCAGTGGCGGAGATCATCCACTAGATGGCGCTGCCGATATTCCAGTGGCATATCGAGTCAAGGCTAACATAAGCTTATAACTTCTCTCGTATATCGGCAGCGCTGTTAAATATCGGCAGCGCCATCTGGCAGGTCGAGGCTGCACTGCAGCGTTGGACCTGTCCTGACACCATAACAGGATTGATCCACTTTTTGAGTAAGAACATAATTAAGCTGAAAAAAAATAATTTTGAAGTTTTTTGATCCTGACCGGCATCCATGATGCATTGGTTGAAGGTGTGTGTGTCAACATTATTTTAGAGCTGTGCTTGCATCTTTTGATATAAACAAAGTCATGTGTAAATTTTAGTCTATAGCCTTATCATTTCTACTTTTTTTTTTTTTTCCGCCACACTCTAGTGAAATGCACACTATGCTCTCAAAGTGTTGTGAAAAAACATACTTCAAAAATTCAGATTTTCTCTAGAACTGTTATCGGTTTACACCTAAGAAAGGCACTTGTTAGTTACATCAGTTTATCTTCATGAAGAACAGTGGTCTTTTGACGAGATGTTAAATATATAAATCTTCCGGTTTATTTACTAGCTAATGAAGAGCCGTTCATATATGGTATAGAATTGAACATGCAGTGATCATGATAATGTTTTCTTTTTCCCAATGTAATCGGCAAAGCCATCCAACAAAGAAATTAATCTGTGTTGGAACTATTTTTTTTAGTGTTTTTAAACTCAATCTAAATTGGTCCCACAATGTCATGGTTTCTAACTGCACCTGTCCATTCTCCTTTACAGACACAATATCCTTTTTGTTTGTGTATTTTTAAGCATATTTGCATGAAAAAATGAGTTTTAGAGCAAAAATTTATGTAGAAACGATTTCTATGAAAAAGGTACTTGACAATTTTTTTTTTTTTTTAGCTGTATCAGGAAAATCCAGTACAATCATTTACTGATTTCCCCATACAGCTTCATAACTCCACGGGTGCAGTACTCCAACATACGGTATTGATACAGTAAAGCAGTTTGTACACAGATTACAATGAATCTTACACTGCCCGTGGTACATAAATAAAAACTTTTCTAATTTGTATAAACTTCTCTTTTTTAATTGCACGCTACAATTTTTGACTTGCATGACCCTTTAAATATTAGTAAGGGTTTTTTATTGTATGAAAATAGAGTATTCTCGTGTTTAGACCAGGGATGCGCAAGTTTGGTCATCATGGGCCACACACAGGCCTGGATTTGAGGATATGCCTCCTGCACCCAGGTGAAACTATTACATCTTCAGTGATGCTGATTGACTCGCCTGTGCTCAGAAAGGAAATTCTCAAATACATGCCTGTGTGTGTGGCCCACCAGGACCAAACTTGGACATCCCTAATTTAGAAATGTTTTCTTTTGCTCTCCACTTGCTACCGCTTTATCTAGCAAAATCATTCTCTGTACATTGTTGGTTTAACAAAGCCAAACCCTACTAGGAGAAAGATAAAAATGCTACCACAGTCATGCCTCTGTTGAATGGTATTTTAAGATTGCTATAATCTAGAAAACAGTGTTCAAGCATGGTTCTTTTCATGTATGGTAGGAAAAAATAAATGTGAGCATTTCATGTCCTCTAAACACTTTACTTGTTAAACCTATTTTTCTTAGCTCACCATTCATTAAAAAAATAAAATGTCAGTCAAAGCTTTAGCCAGAAAATATAATTTAAAACGTTTATCTCCTCCCCAAATATTCCTGTGTCCTGAGCACCACTGAAAAAAATGTAAAGATTTCAGTATACTTAATAGACTTGAATAAGGTTCTCCGTTGAGATCTGTCGTTTCTTATGCGAACAGCATGGCCAGCAGCTTCCTACTGGTCTGTTTGGTCCTGTAGTGTTGGCTCCTGTACTATAAGCTGTATCACGTGACCCTGTGGCTAATAGCCACTGGCCTTGCTCTTTTTACATTAGAAGCTGCTGTATGGTGATTCAGTGGCGGACGTAGAGGGTTGGGACGTGGGATAGAAGCCAACATGGCAACCTCCTAGAGACGAGTAGTGGGAGTTTAAATATGTGGAACTCATAGTATGACTTTCCTCTCCTCTCTAGAGTACTTTTTAAAGACTTCTGTACAATGTAAAAACTATAAGCAAAGTAATGAAATGCCAATCCCCATTTAACTTTTTTTTACTCTATCAAACATTTTACATTCTTTGCATCTATCATCTAAAGAGGATACTTGGCACAACAACATGATTACAGTTTATTTCAGGAGTATAGTCCATGCAGATTCTAGCACATGCTACTGCTTATAGTGTGATCCGGGATCATTGTTATGGATCTCAAGATGGCACATATTTTGAGAAAAATATAGAAACCAAAAACGTGCAGACTATTGGTTCTTATCCACAGTTGAAACCTTTCTCTCAAAACATCTGGCTTTCCAAATCATCCATTTTTAGCCTTGTGCATATTTCAGGCATGCTTGAATCCCTGCACTGTCAGTACCATTTCCACTGAGAGACTCTTCCACAAACCTATCATACATTTTTGTATAAAGCTATCATGCCTTTTGACCATGACTCTCTCCTTACAGGCTGCCTGTGATTTCATCCGTTCTAACGTGGACGTGAGCAGTGTGGATTCCCTGTTCTACGCAGCTCAAGCCAGTGAGGCTCTATCTAGCTGTGAGGTATGTGAATGAATTAGGTTTTTTACAGGTTCAGTGTATGTTCCAGATAAAGAATTGCGAGTTTCTAGTTCACCACTTGTTCTAGAAAAGTGTAATTATAAATGCAACAAAGACATTGTTAAATAAAACGTTTTTAAAATGAAGGTTACCTGCTTAATACCCTGGTTTTGTCTTTACCTCTCTGTCATGTGACTCAACACTGTTTTTGTGGACACCATTGAAATTTCTAAGCAACTGTTTAATTATTTAGTAGTTGTTATCTTCCCCTATCACTGTGCTGTGTACATGTGACAATCCAAGGGTAGGGGCTATTACTGCCCAGGGCCACCTGCTATAGACTACAGGTTAACTACCCACAAGGACAGTTGGGTTCTGTATCGGTCAGGGTCTCTACATCCGGAATGGGCACTTCCAAGAGTCTCCGTAACCTTCCAGGAGTCTCAGTAACCTTCATGTGGTAGTGACCAGGACAGGTTACTTGCAGGGTGGGGATAGGATCAATATCACAGCCACCAGGAGCAAATAAGAGAACATACCACTTCTATGTCTCGGAAGTGAACTAATTTATTTTTGGAAAGTCAACAATATTTAAAGGGGTTGGATACAGAGGGGGTGTATACAACAATGACAGGGAGTGGCAGACAAACACAGGATATTGACTCCACATGGTGTCTAATAGTTTGGCATCCTGTCTGGCACTTGTGAACAATAGGCCATCCTCCAAATACACATAATGCTGTCTACTGGTCCAGACCTCAAGGATGTTAAGTTTATCTGGTAAACAATGGGACAAAACAGATTACATTACAACAAAGTGTCTATGCACATAGTCCAGTGGCTGGTGCCAAGCAGGCTGTCCTTTATGGTGGCTTAACGGGCTAAGATCCAGGAACTGGAAAAGTGGTCAGTGACTGCTGCCATCTGTGATCATTACTGAAATCATTGTTTTTTTTTTGTCTAATTTTTCAAACAATGTCTAACTTGGTCCCATCAGCTTATGGAGATGGTGAAGTCAGAACTTAATAGATACCTGATAACTTGAGTCATGTGACAGGAGGGAGGTGGAGGCAGACCTAGCCTCTCAGACAGGTTATGATTAGTTTTTAAACCGTTTTATTTACGTATGACTATTTTTTTCAATTTATTAATACATATTTATTGAACTAACAAGTGGCAAACTAGTTACTAGTAGAACTTTTACCTGGTGCTTACACTAGCACTTAGGTCTGTTTGTTTTTATGATATTAACTAGCAAATCCAGTCCTTTCCCTTGAACTAGATTTTTATACACTATTTCGTTAAACAAACATTTAGGGGCTTGTTTGGAGCTTCGTGAGAAGATTTTACAGTGAGTGTGAAGGCATTAAAGGGGATTTTCTGTAACATTAGAATGTATAGAGGAGAGACTGGAGGGGTGGATTAGTCACTTATGCTCCCACACACAACACTATTCTGTTGTTAATAGTAAGAGAAAGATTTTTGTTAAGCAGTTTGAGTCCTTTTTTTTTTTTTTTTTTTTTTTGGTAGTCTATGGTTCTAAAAATTCAATTTTTCAAGTGTTTTTTTTTTCACAATGTACCTCGCAATAAATCTTTTTTATAAGGTAGCATTATGTTTGAACGCTTTTTCTTTTTTTTTTTTTTTTTCATAAATATTTCTATTACGGATTTTCAGAAAAAATTGATTTCCAGTAAACCTCTTCCTTTTAATGTTTTATTCATGTGTCCCCTTTTCTAGGTGACCATCTCCAATGAGACCCGTGACCTGCTGCTGGGTGCAGTAAGTGAGGACTCCTCGGTCACTCAGATTTACCATGCGGTTGGTGCCCTCAGCGGGTTTGACCTCCCTCTTGCCTCACAGGAAGTGGTTAGCGCACTCACCAGCCGGCTCAGCAAAGAGGAAAATGTCCTGGCGTGAGTTGAACCTTTCAGAATATTTATGGGATTTGTATTAGCAGATTGTGCCAAAGCTTTCCAGTATGCAAATGTCACAACCTACTCTTCGTTGGGCTTAAAAAGGTTGCTAGACTGATCCTAGGTTTTTTTCCGGTTCAATATCCCTGTACACAGGACAGTCAAATTTTTCCAAGACCTAGGTAGCAAAATCAAGTGTTTCCCTTAAGAAAACGCACCATGTATATGTGCTCCAAAAGAGTGTATAATCTATTTTTGTGTTTACTTTTTTTTTATTTTTTTTACCAAAGGACAATGGAATATTATCATAAATAAACACACTTGTGCAACTTTCACAACTTTGAATTTCACTACTCCAGTTCTCCTTAACAATCAACAGCCTTCTGGTTGGTGCTGTCAGAATTAGTTGATGGAATCAGCCCTTGGCCAAATAGTGGGGTTGGTGGTGAGCCCAGATCGGAGGATATTTCAAGTATAGGCTAGCAGAAGAGGACTATGAGGATGCCCAATGTGCTGGGGTGCCGTCTAGTTGGAGTTGATGGGTGGAGTTGGCTTTTATCGCCTAGGATTGTATTAGGGACATTCCGCTATCATGTCTAAGCTTGGCAGAAGGTCTTTTTTTGGGGGGTTAGGACTGGAGGCACCAGAGATAGTGTACATAGGGAGGGGGTATGGTTGCGGGCTAGTGTGATTGACCTCCTACTGCGATATGTTTAATGTCATTATACAGTTCAATGGATGCAGAAGCTGTTTACTGAAAATTACCGCAAAGCAGGATTTGGCAGTTGTTATAGTAGCCATAGCCTTAGGTCATGTACGTACATATTTATTACCAGTAAGCGTGAAGAATCCTTTCAAGATGGCTTCTTTGTCCCTGAAGACCAGCAGATAAGGATTCTGAGAACTGCTAATTCTGAATATAAATCATTTTTTCACAAACTCTATAGAAGCCTTTTAAGGGTAGAAATAGTGGATTGTTAACCTCTAGCCCCCAATAAGTTTTCTCACCCTCAAATAAAATAAAGTGCCACCTAAAATGTCACCTAGTGTAGAATGCATAACACTACTTACACGAAAAGCAAGCTTATTATGCAAGTAATTTGGCAGTCACGATGCATGTTGTCAGGTGCGTAACCTCTTCAGTGCAAGCTCATTTATCATAATTTGCTTGTTCACTAGTTAGCTTGTTGGCAGCGTGTACGATTAAAATATTTCTTAAAATATCTCATGCTGTGGGTGACAGAACATACTTTGTATTCCAGCTAGTCCGCTTCACAAGTAAGGCTTTTAAATACATACATTCATAATTTGTTGTATTGTTCAGAGAGGAAAAACACTCTTTCCTTGCTTTATATAAACAAAACTATTTGTGAAGGAGCTCATTGCAAGGCATGAAAGTGGCTGGTTGGACAAGGCCTGCAAGCTCCTCATTGCGTGGCTCGCGATGAGCGTCGAGGGAGAGGCTCGTATTGTGTGGCATTGCCAGGCTTCAAATGTTGTTGTATGTTTAATAATGTACATTAAATGCTTTGTAGAATCAAAAAAATTAAATGGTGGCATCTTGGGTTCCAGCCAAGTGCTTTCTCCAAATCCAGTTGCTCTGATTCTGACACACAAACATAAAATGGAGTTCTTATTCATATATCACTTTTTGGTCTTCCTGCTTAGCACGGTGCGTCCAGACTGACTGCACTGCTATTGTCACTAGCACCTGCTCCTCTTGGAGCAACTTCAATGATGCGTGGTTTTTCAATGATTCGAGCTGATCGGTTTCCATTCTCTACAATACCAATGATCCAGGCTTGGTGGCCTTCCCCATGCTTTGGGGACTTTATCTCCGCACAGAAACGTGTGTAGAAATATATGTGTTTTTTTTTCTTGTCTACGTTTAGGCGCAAGTACAGACTGATATGCTTCAGGAGATTTATCTTATCTTATCTAAACAGGGTGTAGTCTCAAGTATCTGTTCACTACTTGAGTGAACACCATCCATTAGGACACATTATTACGGTGTGTTGTCAGGTGTTCATCTCTCTTTTTTTTTTTTTTTTCTTGATGTTTCTTTGGTCAGACACTCATTTTTGCTACTCAGTTCATGTGGATCACAATGGCATTATTGATTCTCAATAAAGCCATTCGTATAAGTTGCTAGCGACCGGCCCGTCAAAAATGACAGCAATAACATTTGAAGCCTGGCAATGCTGTTTGCCACACAATGCGAGCCTCTTCCACCGTCTACTTTACGGGGCTCTCGATGAGCTCCTTCGGCGTTCATCGCGAGCCCCACAATGAGCGGCTTTAGCGCTCATTGCAGGCCTCGTCCAACCAGCCTTTTTCATGCCTTGCAATGAGCTCCTTCAGCGCTCATTGCGAACCCCTCCCCCGCTTCACAGCTAATTTCATGCGTCGTCCAACCCGCAACTTTCCTACCTCGCGTTGAGTGTCTTTGGCTCTCATTGCGAGCCTCTCCCCACTCTCTGACCTCTATGCCTGTTTCCTCTCCCTCCCTGCCATCTGTCTGTTTCTCCCACTCTCCCTGCCTTGTTTTTTTGTTTTGTTTTTTTTCCCTCTTATTTCCCTCCCCCTCTTATTACCCCCCCCCCCCCATCTTTCTCCTTTTTCTCCCTGCTAAAGTCTTGCGTGCCTCGCGTTGTGTACCTAAGTTTTAAGCCTTTTTTAAAACAATTAAGGTTTTACGATTTACATATTTTGTCCTCACTTAGCAGATTTTCAATCTTCTAAAAACGCATATTAAACTTCAATTAAGCTTGAAGCCTCACTCACCGGCTCCCTGCCTCTCCCCTTGTGCTGTGTGTGAGGTTGTAAGTTAATTTTTGAATTCATTGGCGACTTTTGGCGGTCTTTCAACGGTTTCGGAGTTACAGGCTTGAAACGGTGTTAGTCGTATTTTTTTTCCAAAGTGTTCCGTGCCTCACGCTCAACATGTGCCTGGCAATGAGCGCCTTCAGCGCTTATTTCCAGCCTTTTTCAAAGTCTTGCGGGCCTCTCGATAAGCTCCTTTGGCGATCTATTGTGCATGCGCAAACCCGTAACTTTTAACATAGCGTGACCGACAATTCGTAACTACCACAATTATATATGATATGAGCTCATATCTTGGTCACAGATTTCTGCAAGCTTCCACTTTAATGGTGTTGGACTTCATCACCTACTAGAGGTAGTTACCTGGGTACTAGGATCTTGTCTTCCCCCAGTTGTAGCTGCTCGATTTACCATCCACAACATGACTGCATAAAAGACGTCAGATTAAATATAGAATACTTTTAAATGCGTAATAAGTTATTCTAATCTCCATATAAATGGGCAGCTAACAAGGTTTTTTTTTTATTGTAAACCGTAATACAGAAGCAAATTGCAAGAAGATGCCTTTTAAATCTGCTTTGTAACCTTAATAGCCGAATCCCGAGTGACAGCAGAAAGCTTGTGCTCTAGTAATCCTTAATTCCAGCACGTAGATAGGGACAGGTCTGTCATTCAGTTCCTATACAAAGTGACGCTGGTCCTCCTCAGCATCCCTATGGAGCCCAAGCATTGTTATGTAAATTAGATTATTAGCTATAAAGCCGGAAGCATTACCTGCTGCAGTGAGATCCTTCCCATGTGAGGGGGCGGTTTGGGAAATATGTTATAATAGACTCTCTCATATACATGAGAATATAAACAGAGGGCACTCGGTATAATTCTGTCATGAGAGGTGATAATTATGATTTACAGCACCAAATCCACATAGGATGATATGGATGTCATGTTAACCCATTGTAGTAACAATAACCCAAACTCTTAACTCCATTCTCTCTGCAGAACCATCGAGGCCCTGCTGACTGCATCCCTCCTGTCCCAGCAAGCAGACCTCCGAGGGATTGTGGAGGAGATAGAGGTAGGGTGTGTCAGAGTTCAGACTATATACATTATTATTATACATCAAAGACCTCTCCTGCAGACAAGTAAACCCTGTGAAGTAAAACTTTAATGTGTGTTGATCTTTTTAAAAAACATACAAACTTTCTGAGCATTATGTATATTCGTGAGAATACCACATTTTTTTCTTACACAGTAAAAGAATTCTACCTCCTGAAAACCAAGTTGTCTTTTTAGATTTATTCTCTATGAAGCATTAAAAACTGTGAATACATTCAGTTAGCCATTTTATTCTAATGTAAGTAATTCCTGAGATATTCACCAGTCTTTGTAGAGCATTATAATATGCAGTTCCCAAGTATTAAATAGAGTGAATAAGCACATTGAAGCAGCTCATTGTTTGGTTTCACAAATATGATACCCCATACAGTTTTACACCTACCTCCCAGACTTAACAATCTTCAAATTAACCTATGGAGCTGCACATTAACATAAATAATCCATGCAAACAACGCTAAATATTTCAGAAATTAAGATCTTTACTGATCTTTAAGTTGAAAGAAACTTGTTTTTGGGTCCCTCTAATTTCTTTGACGTAAAAATGATCTACTAGTTATCATGCATCTAATTAAACTGGGTCCCCTGTACCTCACTAATTAAAGTTGGTATGCAAGAAATATTGGAGGACAAAATATCACTAACTGTAGCCAGCTTGTATTTCTCTTTCCAAATAAAACGGAACCACAAGCATGATTAATTGGCACAATACATTTTGCTCTGAGAATAAAGGCAAGGGGAAGCAAAGAACCACCACAAAGTATTTACTTTGCTGTCTTTTTTTTTTTTTTTTTTCATGATGACTTTGCTTCCTTTTTGCCTTGCACATCATTTTGTGTGCTTGGGTGGGTATGCATGCACACCCTGCATGGAAAAGTCATTTATGCTCAAATCGTACCCCACTTATATTAGCAAAATACTATTTTCCTGTTCTAACAAAGTAGCAGAGGTCTCTATATTGCAGTGAAACGGATGTTACCGTATATACTAGAGTATAAGCCGAGGCACCTATTTTACCACAAAATACTGGGTAAAAATGAGTGACTCTATTATAAGCTGAGGGTGGGAAATGTGCTGCCCCCTGTGTCCCTCTTGTGCCTTCTGTCTCCCCCTCTCTCTCCCATGTCTCTTCTCCGCTCTCCCTTCGACGTGTGTGTCTCTTCTCCCTTCGACGTGTGTGTCTCTTCTCCCTTCGACGTGTGTGTCTCTTCTCCCTTCGACGTGTGTGTCTCTTCTCCCTTCGACGTGTGTGTCTCTTCTCCCTTCGACGTGTGTGTCTCTTCTCCCTTCGACGTGTGTGTCTCTTCTCCCTTCGACGTGTGTGTCTCTTCTCCCTTCGACGTGTGTGTCTCTTCTCCCTTCGACGTGTGTGTCTCTTCTCCCTTCGACGTGTGTGTCTCTTCTCCCTTCGACGTGTGTGTCTCTTCTCCCTTCGACGTGTGTGTCTCTTCTCCCTTCGACGTGTGTGTCTCTTCTCCCTTCGACGTGTGTGTCTCTTCTCCCTTCGACGTGTGTGTCTCTTCTCCCTTCGACGTGTGTGTCTCTTCTCCCTTCGACGTGTGTGTCTCTTCTCCCTTCGACGTGTGTGTCTCTTCTCCCTTCGACGTGTGTGTCTCTTCTCCCCTCTCCCTTCGACGTGTGTGTCTCTTCTCCCTTCGACGTGTGTGTCTCTTCTCCCTTCGACGTGTGTGTCTCTTCTCCCCTCTCCCTTCGACGTGTGTGTCTCTTCTCCCCTCTCCCTTCGACGTGTGTGTCTCTTCCCCCCTCTCCCTTCGACGTGTGTGTCTCTTCCCCCCTCTCCCTTCGACGTGTGTGTCTCTTCCCCCCTCTCCCTTCGACGTGTGTGTCTCTTCCCCCCTCTCCCTTCGACGTGTGTGTCTCTTCCCCCCCTCTCCCTTCGACGTGTGTGTCTCTTCCCCCCCTCTCCCTTCGACGTGTGTGTCTCTTCCCCCCCTCTCCCTTCGACGTGTGTGTCTCTTCCCCCCTCTCCCTTCGACGTGTGTGTCTCTTCCCCCCTCTTCCTTCGACGTGTGTGTCTCTTCCCCCCTCACTTACCTGCTCCGGCCTCCGCTCCTTCTTGATCCGGCACGCATGTGACGTCACATGCGCACCACGTCATTAGCATATACCGGGTGAATGAGGGGAGGGGGGGGTTGAGGATTGGCAGGGGGGGTTAGAATGGGGGGGGGGGTTGCGGATGAGGAGGAAAAGGGGCGGGGGGGGGGTTGCTGAAATCATTGGTCTTGTCAGCCATTATTATAATAAACATTGGTGAATCTGGCACGGTTCACATCTCTACTCCATTGAACATTATTATGAGGCTATTTTTTTCCCCACCAATTAAAGCATGTAAAATGCATGTTTATTTAACTTAACATTTGAAAACTTCTGTAATTTCCTTTTTTTCTGCGGACCCAACTTTTGCTTTCAAAGAGCAGGTAATGTCTATGTGAAAGAAAAGTCATTCTGTGAGTTAATGCTCTGTCCTCCTTTCAGGATCTAGTTGCTCGTCTTGATGACTTGGGCGGTCAATACCTTCAGTTTGAAGAAGGACTGGAAGCCACTGCCCTGTTTGTTGCTGCCACATACAGACTGTCTGACCACGTAGGCATGGAGCCAGCTCTAAAGGAGGTAAGGAAACTTTCTCCATTTTAGTGATAAGATAGTTGGCCATGCTGTGGAATATTTTTCTGGTAGTTGCTACAGGTTTATTGATATATTTTATCCTAATTGGCATACATCACAGGCCTATTCTCATTTGGCCAATCAAAATGAATTTCTAAAATACTGTCCTAATCCAGTAGTCTTTGAAAGTGCCAAGCAATACATTAACGCTTTTGTAGTGTTCTTTACCATAATAACATTTGCTGTAGGAGAGGTAAATTAAAAGGACACTGTAGTCCCATATATTTATTTTTGCTATTTTTAAGAACTACCAATGTGCAGAATCTTTTTTAGAAAAGTAAAAATAATAAAAACATTTAAATGTTTTGTGTATACAGTTAAATGCTGCTAGTCCTCTCCACTATTTTCTTCTACTACTTCTTCAAATCTTTGAGTGTTTGCTATAAAAGTGAGAATAGCAATTCACTGAGGCCATCTAATAACACTAACCTGTAAATGAACAATTTAAAAACGTAAAGTCACAAAGAAAACAAATCGAATGCTTCAGAGGGCTGCATGCAGCTAAATCGTCATGTCTGACTTTGTGGTAAGACCACATCAACCCCTTTTTACTCAAATATATAATACATCTCTACCTTTCTGTCCCACAGGATCAGATCGTCCAACTGGTTAATGCAATCTTCAGCAGGAAAAACTTTGACTCCCTCTCGGAAGCCTTCAGCGTGGCATTAGCAGCCTCTGCTCTTTCCCACAACCGCTACCACATACCTCTTATTGTGGTGCCTGAGGGACCTGCTGCTGTATCCCATAAACAACCTTTATTGAAGGTCAGTGTACTTATGGCAGTGATGTGTTAGGAAATCTGTCCCTGTGAGGATAGTCTAAGCAATTGTCTTGGTCCTGATTATTTTCTGAGTCTCTTTTTCTGTTTGTTTTTTTTCCCTCTACAGTTGCTGGTCTCCAATGTCCTGTCTCAGCCATTGACTGAAGCCAAAGTTAAAGTTAACCAAGCCAAGTCCAGCAGCACCAAAGCCGTTGTCCTTCAACAAGCAGCATTCTCATTATCTGGGTAAAGATCACAGGCCTGGTAGAGCTTCATTTTGTTAAGGGTGTATAAGTTGTTTGTGTCTACCGTTTATCTAGTTTGTAGAACGGCACATTTATAGTACATACAGGGATGTCTTGATCAAAATCATACCCGTTCTATGTAGCTGCATTAAAGAAGCTGGCCCTTCAACAGCTACAAATTATAGAATAAATTATATTAAACTAATATTTATAATTGAAGATATATCCTAACATATGATGGCTTGTCTTACTGTATATATTCAGATGTTTTTTTTTGTTTTAAATGAGCTAGGTATACTTATTCAAATAGCAGAAGTAAAGTTGTAGTCTTGATATATATGTTCTACTTCATAGATTGATCAGAAATCAATGTTGAGGTGCAATAACTATAACAGTCACAACCTTGCATCCATAATTTAATATAGATGTATGCTTAAACGTAACAACTATCTGTAACAACTCACATTCCAACTCTACTTACTCACAGGGAATCATTTGAACTGAACTTTATGGAAGCCAAACCAGCCAGCGGCTACTACGATTTCTCCATCAGCGTAGAGGGCGATAGCCGTTTCCTGGCCAGCCAGGTGGATGTGAGTGTTGTCCTTATTTTTTTTGTTTTTATTGCAATAGTCCTGCATTTGTGTATGAGGCACGTTGTTCCAGTAGTAGGAGCCTCTCAACCACTTAAAGATAGCTACGTCTAATAAATAAAACTATTTCAATTTACTAAATGTAAATATTTAAGGGCATAACTTATGTCATTTTACTCTACTGCATAAATCTAAACGGCCTGTAAGCTATTGGGGTAGTGTGCATTATTTCAACATTTATTGAAAACTCTTGTACATTAACATGGTAAGATAGGTGTATTTGTGGAAGACTCATTGAAGCATTAACTATAGAGTAGCAGATGGAAAGTTGCCTAGTTCTAGAGCTTCAACATACAGATTACATTGCCTTTTAGCCAATGGACAGCAGTTCCCAAATATTTCATGTCTCATGCACCAGTTTTTACATTACAGCTGCATACTTTAAGAACTCCATTTAACATAATGGCAAAAAACTCTTTGCAAACAAAAGTTTTAGTATCTATGTGCTCTCGTGCACAAAATTAAACAATTATTATCCTTTATTTGTAACGTGCAAATATATTCTGTAGAACTAACAATGCTGATAAAATGTTTCATGTTTCCAGAATAATTAGACACTAGACCTTTTTTAAATGTTATTTCCACCATTATTTCACTTCAAAGATAGTCAGATGATGGTGTAATTAGGTATTGAGCACAAAACTTCAGATTGCCATTTATACAAGATTGTGTCTATTTCCCCTTTAAGGTAGTCACCCTGATGTGTGAAGCCGCATTAGTGACAAGGCACGGATAAAGAAGTAGTTTTTTTCTAATACTACTGCATTGTCTTTCTAAGCATTTTAAACATACAGTTCTAATTGCACTAATCACCCACTTAGCATGTCGTGTGTGATTATAGAGAGCAAGTAGCAGTAAATTAAATCCCCCTCCCCACACCATTTCTTTCGCTGCCTCCTGTTGCCACCATAAGGAGGACAGGAGGGAATAAGTAAGGAAAATATTTCTCTTAAGTCTCTTGTAACCAAAATCACCCTGAGAAACTAAAATTGATGTTTGGAAAAGATCTTACATTTCTGCCTGTATTCCTGCTTCTTACATTTGTTATATGATTAAATGATACTTTACTTTTTTAAATCAAAGCAAAATAATAAAAAAAAGTAATAAAACAAAGAAAAGCTTCCCTTCTAAGCCTAGTGCTTGGATTCCAGTTGATAAAAAGTTTTGCTATGGCAGCATTTGGGAAAGTGTAAGAGAGAAGAGGATTGTGTGCATATGTTGAGCAAGGTACTTTGAATGTAACTGTGGAAAACTGTCAAATTTCTGCAAAGGGATTTATGTTATGGTGATAGCTATAAAAGTAGATCCCAGAAGTTGTTTTGGTTTTGACAATATTTGATAAGTTAACTCCATGCAGTATTGTGAGTAATCATCTTGTCGGGACATGAGCAGATGCTTTTTTTTGGTTCCCAAGAGTCTTTAAGGACTCTATCAGCCCACTATTGAGGGAAGTTCATATTTGTGTTCAAGTAATTTGGTTAAGCCTCAGTTTTATTCTGCAATGAATAAAGAAATATACTAAACAAACTTCAAAATGTATATACTGGTACAAAAGGTGTTGAAAGTCCTGCTCTTATAAGACCTTAGTAAATGTTATGGGTGATTTGGTGAGGCAAATTATTACTTTGATAGCAATGAGGATTCATAGAACAATTCCTGACAAAATGGTAGACTACAAACCAACTTCAGATACGCATGTTCTTGTTAATAAAATAAAGTAATGGTGAGAATTCAAATATGCTTTAAGAAGAGGGAAGTCTGAACTGTGATTTGTTTCTCCCTCTTTATGGACGTCTTGGAAACAAGAATATTCTTTCCAGTTATTCTCATGTGAGATGGATTTTTCCATATTCAGGAGGTATCAATTTAGTCACTCACTGACTCGTAGGTCTAGTGCGTAATCACACAAATACAGCATAGGTTTACTAGAAGACATCCAAGCATAGAACTAGCATTTCAGGATTTATTCTTCAAACAATCTGTTTATAATACAAGTAATACCAGATTTGTTATCAATTACCTTTTAATGGCCTTTAATATGAGAAAACGTTTGAGTCTAACAGAATTACCAAAGAAAAATTTAATTAGCTAGCTTTTAATTAGTACAAAATTATTAGGCCTTT
Source organism: Discoglossus pictus (assembly GCA_027410445.1). Taxonomy (NCBI): domain Eukaryota; kingdom Metazoa; phylum Chordata; class Amphibia; order Anura; family Alytidae; genus Discoglossus; species Discoglossus pictus. The sequence continues at coordinate 47,026,511 of CM050174.1, forward strand.
AATGGACTCTGAGGAATCCATGATACTTTAGTCAAGGTTGTATGTATGATTAGATCGTTTACATTTTTGCATGAGCTGGTTGGCAGCTACAATAGGAAGATGTTTGCTTTTGATCACCTGAAGGAGGAGTAGGTGTCAAATTGAAAGGATTCAGCGATTTTTAAGAAACACACTTCAAAACTAGCAATAAGAGCCTTTGTTTAAAAAAGGTTTTCTCTAAAATGGTGTCATGTTCATGGCTCATGGGGCTCTTTGTTAGTTTGTAAATATTTCATACACACAAGTTTTCTAAAAAGACAGGAGTGTTTTTAAATTTTAGTAGAAAACATTTTGCTTCATCTGCTCTTAGACTTTGAGAGGCTGATATTCTACAAATACTGAATGAAATTTGTGATTTAACGTGATTTGAAAGGCTTTGTTTCAATCATTTTATTAATGATATTTAGATATGGAGCGCAAAATTAATGGTACAATATATCAACATAAACAACTGCCTGCAGATTGTGCTATGGTGACATCTGAAGAAATAGGAATTCACTTTTTTTTTTCTACTTGTAGCTCAAGGTGAAAGTTTCCACCGAGGTTGGAATAAGCAATGTGGACCTTTCCATTGTAGATAAAGACCAGAGCATCTCTCCCAAAACTGCCAGGTAAGTTTAGGAGCTTTTAGAGGAGAGATACCTTTACATTGAAACAAGAGGTTGACCGAGTCTTCTCTTACTTTCAGAGTTGTTTATCCATCTAAAGCCAAAGGATCCTTCACCGCTGACAGTCACCAGAACTTTGCTCTGTCTTTCCAAATTACTGATATAAACACAGGGGCTGGCCTCACCCCTCACCAGGTAACAACTGTGCTGTAACGTCCACCTCTGCTACGCTTTGCATCACACCCCAGCTATTTTGTAATCAATCCCTTTCGAAGTATGATATATCACAATATATCAAATCTCATTTTTTGAGAATATACTAAGCTAGTTTCTCTCTCTTTCCCTGTGAGCTCTGTATCAGTTAATTACTAACCCTGAATATTTCCTTCCAAGACATTTGTCCGGCTGCACAACCAGAAAACTGGGCAGGAAGTGGTGTTTGTGGCTGAGCCAGACAATAAGAATACCTACAGGTTTGAGCTGGATCCATCAGAGAGGAAGTCTGAATTTGACTCTGCTTCTGGCACTTACACTCTCTATCTGATCATTGGAGATGCTACACTAGAAAACCCCATTCTGTGGAATGTGGTATGTGCCCTATGTAGGCAGGATAATCTTTTAACGTTTTTACGTTTAAATGTGGTTAATTATGGTGTAACCATCTGCATATCTCCATTTCCAGGCTGATGTGGTCATCCGGTTCCCTGAAGAGGATGCACCAACTCCTATCCAGTCAAAGAACCTATTCACCCCCAAACCTGACATCCAGGTAACTTTCTCCAAAACTTACTTGGGGATTCTCTATTATCCTCTGAACTGTGTAATCATTAAATGTACACTGTATAATGAAAAACAAATACATTTGAAATAAATTACTCTAGAGTGAGTGCATATTTAAGCATGGCAAATGGTATAAAGCTTGCTTTTAACGAGGACAAATATTACTTCCTTGAAACATCCATAATACTTTGTTGCAGGTTCTCTTATTCTGGACATATGTGGGGGCAAGATCATATGTGGCAAATTTGAAAACATAACAAATTCCTCTCCTCTTCATAACTAGTCTATAAAAGTGTTGAAACCACAAAATGTGAAATTGCCAATAGAAAATTGTCTTCAAAATATTAGATTTTCTCTAAAATGTGTATATGTTTCTAGATAACCTATAGGAGGTCCCCAGGTTAAAGACGACCTGTACTTAGGAGCGGGCTCCCAAGGCTTTTTGTAAAAGTTTGTTTTTGTGTCCTTTTTGTTTGAATTGAGAAAGTATAATAGTTTCTGTAACTTATTGCAGTACTGGATTATTATTATTATTATAATAATAAAATTTCTCACTGTATTACCACATATGAGCCATTATAGCTTGGCTCCCTGATTAATATCGGAGGTTGAAAAAACACTTTAGTCCATTAAGTTCAACCTTTTTATATGTCACACCAAATTTATCTCCTCATTCTCCGCTTACAGCACTTGTTCCGAGAGCCTGAGAAGAGACCCCCAAATGTTGTCTCAAACACATTTACCGCTCTGGTCCTTGCTCCTCTGCTGCTTCTCTTCATCCTGGTGAGTTTTGGTTTGCGCATTATGCTTCAGAATGTCCCCTATAGGTTCAATAATGATTAGATCTAGTTATTAGGGTTTCTATGGAAAATGTTTGACTTCATTCTGGTCTTCATGAAACCACTCTTGTATTACTAGTGTGCAGGGGCAACACCATGAGGGGGTAGTGTTTGCACTATGGCCTCATATTGCTTGGCTGTTATATGACCATGCGGAGTAATAATTGAATCTAATGCCGTCCATGAGATGGTTTCCCATACCATTATGGGTCCCCGACCATGTTTACTAGTTGGCAACAGACATTGAGAGTTTAATGTGTCCTTGGTTTTCTCCAACTAATACCTAATCTGCATTTAGAAAATAAGCAGCTCTTGAAGATAGTGTACTTCTAAGTACAAGTGTTGCCCGGTCTCAAAGGAACCAATCACTGCCAACATTCTGCAGCATACTACTTTAGAGGGGTCACTGGAAGGCTCATTTGAAACACTGTGCTTCACAGTCTGTATTAACTGCATCTGCTACAGAGGGCAGATAATATTATATTTGTATTTTAGGCAGAGAAAATAGAGCTTTTAAGCTTTTCATGATAAAATAATTTACATACATGTAAATGGATACATAAGTATATTTCTAGTGAAATACAGAAACCATTCACACCTACTAGAGGTTAAATAAAATATAGGATGAAAGCTACTTTGTGTAAAAAAAAAAAGGAATATAACACTTGGTCACAAGACTGTTCTTTCTTCCTAACACTTTTCTTTTTTTTTCCACTTTCTCTTTCCAGTGGTTAAAGGTTGGTGCCAATATCTCCAACCTCAGCTTCTCTCCAAGCACTATAATCTTCCACTTGGGACATGCAGGTATGTGTAGCTCTGACCAAACTGTCCCAAAACTAGGACATGACCACTCACATTTTCTGAGAGTGAATTTAAAACGTATATAATGGGATACAAAAAATGTGTGCAAATGTTTAGATTGTGTGCCGCCACTCACTCTCTCTAACTGTCCCACAGCTATGCTGGGTCTGATGTACGTATACTGGACACAACTGAATATGTTCCAGACATTGCAGTACTTGGCAATCCTTGGGACTGTCACCTTTCTTGCAGGAAACCGAATGCTGGCCCACAAAGCAGTAAAGAGGTAAGAGTTGTGCTCTCTAGTACAGACCTGTCCCTTCACTTAGTACGGTTCTGTTCCCTAGTACACCTCTACACAACATGCCACAACCCTTAGTATACACTTGTCCAAACCCCCCCTACCTTTCCACAGTAATCCATTGCAGTCTGTAAGTAATCTAACCTGGTGAATGTCCAATGTATTTCAAAGCCCGGCGAGTTCTGTATCAGGATTCTGTAAATACTGTTGATTTTTGTTCTATCATTCCATAGGGTCTCTCTCATAATGTTTTAGTTTCTTTATAGTTATTCCTGGATTATCTCTGTGCTGACCTCCTTGCAACCCTTACTCTCTCTGAGCTTTCTCACTGCTCCCCTTCTCTCTGTCTCTCTCTCCTTCCTATTTCCCTCAGGACTGCGGCTGAGCAAAGCAGTAGGTTGGCAAAGTATAGAACTCTTCGGTAATCGGGGCATCCCGTGAAGTAAGACCACCTCTCTGAATCCAAAACATCCCTCTCCTCTCTCCAAAACTGCATGCTGCTTGATTTGCCTCTTCACCATCTAATACTCTACTCCCTCTGCACCATCTTCCTTCCCTGACATTCATCGATACACAAGAGTCTAGATAGCACACTCTCCCAATATTCAACAATGAAACTGAGATGATTATTCAATTCAGTGCTGGGGATATTAATGAGTCCTTCAAGTATGAGGATTATCAAGGTTTTGTGTTCTTCACATCTAAGTTTGATTAACTTAACAGTGATAAAGGGTGGTCCGTGCATTATTTAATCCCTCATTACCCTGCATTAATCCATCATTGCCCTCCTCCCATATGCGCAGGTCATGTTTTTTTGTGTACAACTCATAATGTCTTGTAATATTATTTTTTATTTTTTTTACATTGAGTGTTTTGCCTTGCAACTTGTTAAAAAAAACTGATGTGTGTATTATGTCTTTTAAATCTGTGATGCATTCATCCACTCGTTTAGATGGAGTCTAGTAAATTTAAGCCAAAACTAGTGAGTGGAGGACTTGTGTATTTGTATTATAGTGGTACAGATTTCAACCAATTTTTTCTTTCATTTCCAGGACAGAGAAGTGAAGAGAGACCAAGAGATGTGAAGATATCAGTACTCCTCCATATGTTCAAATAGCAGTTTGTGTCTAAACAAAAATTGGTTGTTTGTTTTTTTTTTACACTTTTTTTTTGACCCAGATTTGTCTGTTCTCTGCACTGATTGCCCGAGGACCATCCCTCCGTGCCATTGTTCCCTTTGTACCAAAATTACGTCAAATTTCAACTGCTACCACAGTCACAGACATTACAGTTTGCCTAGCAAGGCAGTTTTCCCGAGATTGAGAAGGTCACCAGTGCAGCATTGTAAACTTTCAGACTGTGAAACGGAGGGTGGGGGGCTAAAGTCAAGTTTTGTTTGTTTGTGGCATGAAGATGGAATCAGGAATTTGGAAGTGGTATGTTCATCCCATGAAAATAAAATGAAAGGTGAAAGGGACCCAGTCTTGTGTGATTTGCAGTATTGTCGTAATTCTTAGGATGAAGACCCTACAGGTGTTTGAGGGTGGGTAGGGTGGGTAAGTGAAATGCTAAAAAAATATAATTACTAAAAAAAAAATTTCTATACGTATCCTCTGCAGTGTATGGATTTCACATGTTTAGCCGGTAACCCTATATCCTATAGCTGATGCCCCTGAAGCAAGACGGCTTTTGAAAAATGTAAAACAATGAGGGTTTACAGTCCCCTTCTCTTTCCCGACATCACTTTGTTCCTTGTTGCTCGCACATATAGCATACAATTATAATTCCTATCTAAAATGGTTAACATAAAAATGCATATTTTATTGTCTCTGGCACCAACTAACACAACTTATTTCTCTTACAAGAAATTAGGCAGTGGACAGGAATGCGTAACCCTTTAACGGTCCATAGATAGCAAGCTTTTCACTTTTCTTGTACGAGTTGTGGTTATTCATGTAAAAACTCCTTACTGAAGCTTAAAAGGACAGGGAAGTCATATTTATGCTTTCTTGGGTTTTAAACAGCACATTTATTCTCTGCATGAAAATGAACTACAAAATGTTCTTAAAGGCCTACTTTGTTCTTTAAACTACTTTTGGAACAGTGAGAACTCTTTGATTAACTCTAAACGAGATGTCATTACACTGCATATGAGCTCTTTGAAGAGAAATAATCAATTACAAAAGCACTTTGTACAGGGGTTGAAAAGATTTTTGCTGCACTTCTTTTTCTTACAAAGAAAATCCTATAAATGAGTTTTATTTCTCCAAAACCTCATAGTTTGGGGAGAGCAGTTATATGAAGCAACACTGAAGGAGTAGAGCAATATCCCCATTTTGGATTGTTATCTTGTCATGGTGAAGGGGCTTGTGTACTTCAATGAAACTGTGAACTATACCAAGTAGGGTCACACAAGATGGCAGGTCATAGCAGAGAGGTCAGAAAAATTGTGGTCCACTGGAGAAGGAACTGGCAACCCACTCCAGTATCTTTGCCAAGAAAACCATATGGACAAGTGCAACCAGAAACCCTGACAAATATGCATGGGTGCTGCTATCCATATGGTCACCGAGAGTCAGACACGACTGAACAACAAAGCAATATCTGTTATGGTGAATAATTATATGTAGCTATACGGTGTTAGAATACTAGAGGAGCTGCTATTAGGAGGGGTTGTATGATGAAATTGGTGATATGCAGAGCATTAGGAGGAGATTTAGTGCGTTTATAAAGCAAAACGCCTATTTCAAATTAGCCATAAGATTATTTTTAATAGGTATGTATAGTGAGGGGTGAGGTTTTTACCTTTGTCCTCATTTGTCCCTCTTCCCACACCATGCCTGACACATCCAGCCTTTCATAGAGACCAAAATCACAAACTTCATTTTCTAAAATATTTTATTTCAACAAATATATTAATTTATAGCTTCACCATTAAATGCAAAATAAACTGTAAGCATCACCGCAGGTTGTTTCTAACAGACTCCAAATAGAAGGGTGGTCTCTATCACTGTTTGTGGGATATGAAAACAATGGAGGTCTGTATCAACATCTGTGGGAGACACATTGCAGGGCTTTTCTCAGGACTGACAGTGTTCTTGAGTTTCTTTATTTGAAGTGCTGTGGTCAAATCTCCACACTTGGCTACTGATAGGGGTGCAAAGGCTGCTCTATCCGCCAGTCTGGCCTGCAGAAAGAGGGAGAGTGGTGGGTAATGCACTAGTCACACAATGACAAAAGAACACTGGTTAAATGTCTTGCTTTGACAAAATAATGTTAAATGGAATTGAAATTGCTCTACATATATGACAAAACCATATTAATACAAACACTGACATCACTCATACAAGTAAACAACTTTTACTCATCGAGGGATGATGTCCTTGATTATCACTTTCCTCATTGGTTGCTATTTGAGATTGTCTGCATAGTTGATGAAATGTAATCTTTATCTATTACACACATGTCCAGTGGATAGAAGTGCCTAGCAAATTATTTTAGTTAGTAGTTTTACCTGTCATTAATGACGGTATAATATTACATGTGTCTCTTTCCCGCCCTCTCCCTCCCCTCTGTCTCTTTCCCCCTCTCCCTTTGCTCTGTCTCTTTCCCCCTCTCCCTCCGCTCTGTCTCTTTCCCCCTCTGTCTCCCCTCCTCTGTCTCTTTCCCCCTCTGTCTCTTTCCCTCCTCTGTTGCATGAGTGGCTGGCGCCGCGCATGTACAGAAATCCGTACAGATAGTTTGTAAAGTGCACATGTGCTCCCCTGGAGCGTTACGCACACTTAACAAACTATATTCGTGACGGATAACAGTGCATGGCTTTGATTGCAGGTTTAATGGATCAATGAAATTTGATTATACCTGCATATAAGCTAATCTGAGTAGAAAATGTAAAAGAATAGATTTATAAGGCAAGAACATTAATTAGTTATAAGGAAGTGGCAAATGTGTTGTATACTAATAAGCACTATTAGAGCAAGTTTATTTTTTTTTTATTACAAGATAACCTACATTTAATTATATTACTTACTGTTCCAATAGGTTACATGGTAAATTTGAGTTTGAAAAAAGTGTATTAGTCCGTCAAGTTGACCCTTTTTAAATCTCTGATTTAACTAATGGTCGATTGATCCAGAATAAGGCAAACAGGAACCCCACCGCAAGTGAAAATTTGCCAATTTTCTCAAAAGGGAAAAAAATAAAATTCATTCCTGCCCCCAGATACTGGTGATTGGACTCCTCCCTGGATCAATACTCCCTCTCTAATCAGGATAACCCTGACTGACCTTTTTATTTAAAAATATATTAAAGAACCATCTCGCAAGCTGACCATTTAGTCTTAAATATGAGAACCCTATTCAGCTGAATACCATCAATATGTAAACTCTATAGTCCAATTTGCTCCATTTACATGCTGTATATAAATGGCATGTGTGATATTAACTCGTGTGTGCAATGGAAAACCGTGTCTAGCCTTGATTGCAGATAGATCTTTTAAATGACAGTGCCTGCTCATATCATAATGGTGGATTAGTTAAGAGGGTGTAATGGCTGGTCTTGAGTGGGTAATTGGATACATTCAGCATATGAAAATAGGTGTTCTGATGGACAAGAGTGGCTACTCCTATTGAAGTGTCTTTTTTTAAAATAAATTACATCCTTTAAGTAACTCTCACCTGTCTCTCAATGCTGACAGGAACGCATCTCTTAGAGTCCTCTCGCTGAGCACACTGTCAGCTTGGTGTTCTTCTTGCCCATTGTGGGTGTCATGTCTGTGATAAAAGATGCGAGTAAGAAGAAGCAATTTTAACATCCTTGATCCATCCTGACATCATGCATGTACTTACCCTAGCCTCTTCCCCATCATATTCTGTAGGTACCTCCTTGCCGAAATCTGCCCCAGGAACTTTCTGTAGGTGTTGGTAAATATTGCATCTACATGACGCTCCATCCTATGGGGTATCACAGGGACATAGAGATGTGATCATAATGTGTGGCTCTGCCAGTTCACTGCTACAGGGCAAGGTAAATACCTACCTGTTATCAGACATTCCCTCTACAAATCCATTGTCTTGCTCGACCACAGGCCAGTCTTGATTACTTAATGGGTCACCACCCATGCGTTGGAAACTCAAGTTTCTGCTGGACAAGGGACAATTGGAAGATGGGGCAAAACAAAAATAAGAGCCAATATTGTCAAGTCTACAAAGAAGATACTTAAAGCACATTTTAGCGTTACGGCTAAGAGCAACATTTTAAGAATAAAAACAATGTAGATATAACATTGTCATGCCCTCCATATAACTCATCCCTAGAACACTCTTATTACTATAGACTGATGCAAAAAATTTCCTTTTTTACCGATATAATCTCTTGTTGCTGGGTCTAACTGCTCCTTATAGTTTATTTTGCTTTATATAACTTCTCAATAACTCAACCTATGTATCACTTTACATTATATGTTATATATTGTATTTCTTCACATTGCGCAAATGAGTTCTCTATATAACTTCTCATGTTGCTCCTTAAAATACCCCCATAATTTATCATATTGCTACATATATTATTTTTATAATTCATTTTTTCCCCACAAAATCTCTCCTAATAATTCCTTCTATCCTTTGTCGCCTCCCTATAACTCCTCATTGCGCAATCGCAAATAATATAATTCATCATATTGCTACATATATCTACCCTTATTAAATTGCAATTCGGCCAATTGAATAGGGCTCTATTTAAGCACATAGCATATTTGTTTTACAGAAATTTCTACGTAGTGAAGACCTTGCTTTTGGATAGAAGTTCACTAACTAAAAACTTCTGTAAAAAAATACGCTATGTGCTTAAATAGAGCCCTATTCATTTGGCGAAATCGCAATTTAATAAGGCTGAGACTTTTTATTATTTTCTTTTTTCCCCACTTAATCTCTCCTAATAATTCCTTCTATACTTGGTCCTCTCCTTATAATTCCTCCTTGCTCAAATAAGTTCTCCATATAACTTCTCCTGTTGCTCCTTAAAATACCTTATAATTCATCATATTGCTACATATATACTTTTTATAATTCCTTTTTCCCCACATAATCTTTCCTTATAATTCCTATTATACTTTATGTCCTCTACCTATAACTCCTCCTTTTACTCTATATTACTATTCCTTATAACCCATCCTATTGACCCACATAACCTCTCCCTATAGTTCCTATTATTCCATGGGACTTCTCCCTGTAATGTCTATTATTCCACAAAAAATAATCTTATACCTCCTCCAGTTCTATATTATATTTCCTTATAACTTCTAATATTGTTCAACATAACCTATCCCTATAACTACCACTGTTCCATATAACTTCTCCTTATAAATACTACTGACCTACCCTATTACTCAATATGCCTTCTTTATATGCAGCTTTTATGCTGCCCTAGCTGGCAGATAATGAGAGAGTGCAGCATGGTATTATCTGCTCCGAGGATGAAGATGAAAGAAGGTTGAGATGCTATAAGACAGGGGGTAGTGACCCCACTCACAAGAGAGTGCGCTGACCTCACAGCCTCTCATCTAAGAAATACATTTCAGTGTGTCACTGAGGAAAGAGTGCGTGGGGTTAACCTCTACGACTCCCTCATAACTAATACCTACTTATCACCCATCTGTACGGACAGTCTTCTATCTAGCGTATACTTGTACCTATATATACCCTTGCATTTGTTTCACTCTCAAATATCCCCTTACAACCTCATCTTATCTACTATACTACATGTACCCCTCCCATATACACTTGTTCCTCACTTGATATTTTCTCCCCACCCCGCCATGTCTATTAAAATCCACTTGTCGCCTTCCCACAAACATCTTCAATACTCTACATTCTGTCCTAATTCCAACAATATGCGAAGTTCCTCAGTGAAAGCTCTCCCATTCCCATGTTATTCTATGAAGCCACAAGTTCAAGACATCTCTTTACACATTAGTGACTGCAACACACAATAACACAGGGACTTGAGAGGTCTAATTCAATCAAGGACATGTCTTTATATTGAAGAATGTAAAGTTCAGAGTCTTAGGGCGTGATTAGCAATTAGTAGCAATAATCTCCCATTAGCAATACATAGCAGACTGTCTCCCTCACTATCCCTTTACATGTCTCCAATCTCTTCACACGTTTGCTCATATCCTACCTCTCTCTTTCTTCATCTTACAGGACACTTCTTTCTCCACTAGACTGTCTGGTACATCTTGCTCAATATATACAAATGTTTTTTGTCTATAGGGCTCCATACCTGTCGCTGGGGTGCAGGATGTAGCAGTGAGTACACATCACAAGCTGGAGCAGTGAGAGGTAAATAGATCTATGCATTCTGTACTGAAATAAAAGATGTGACATTGTAAGAATTTCACCCAAACATGGCTGCACTAATGTTAGTATATCATCCTAGAGGTGGCTATATTAATTTCAGGGTCCCACCCCAGAAGTGGCTTTATTCATTTCAGGGTCCCGCCACAGAAGTGGCTCTATTCATTTCATGGTCCCGCCACAGAAGTGGCTGTATTCATTTCAGGCTCACGCCCCAGAGGTGGCTGTATTCATTTTAGGCTCACACCCCAGAGGTGGCTACATTTATTTAAGGATCTCACCCAAGAAGTGGCTGTATTATTTCAGGGTCCCACCACAGAAGTGGCTCTATTCATTTCAGAGTCCCAACCCATAAGTGGCTGTATTATTTCAGGGTCCCTCCACAGAAGTGACTACATTAATTTAAGGGTCTCACCCCAGAATGGCTATATTAATTTCAGAGTCCCACCCCAGAAGTGACTATATTAATGTAAGGGTCTCATCCAAGAAGTGGCTATATTAATTTCAGGGTCCCACCACAGAAGTGACTACAATAATTGAAGGGTCTCACCCCAGAAGTGGCTATATTAATTTCAGGGTCCCACCCCATAAGAGGCTATATTAATTTAAGGGTCTCAGCCCAGAAGTGATTAAATTTATTTAAGAGTCTCACCCCAGAATGGCTATATTAATTTCAGGGTCCCACCCCAAAGGTGACTATATTCATTTCAGAGTCCCACCCCAGAAGTGGCTATATTTATTAGGTCCCCGCCCAGAGGTGGCTATGCTAATGTCCGGATCCCACCCCAGAGTTTACAGATTATTAACAAAGTGAAAGGTTTAGAAAAAATCTGACATAACTCTGTGATTTTTCCCCCCAAAATCCTGTTTGTATTATAAAGTTAAAAAAATCACTCACAGTATATCAATAATAAAGTCCTTCCTTAAGGTTATCTCCCTCTTCAGAGTTTCTTCTCCCACCACAGAAGTGGCTATATTCATTTAAGGGTCTCACCCAAGAAGTGGCTATATTAATTTCAGGGTCCCTCCACAGAAGTGACTACATTAATTTAAGGGTCTCACCCCATAATGGCTATATTAATTTCAGAGTCCCACCCCAGAAGTGACTATATTAATGTAAGGGTCTCATCCAAGAAGTGGCTATATTAATTTCAGGGTCCCACCACAGAAGTGACTACAATAATTGAAGGGTCTCACCCCAGAATGGCTATATTAATTTCAGAGTCCCACCCCAGAAGTGACTATATTAATGTAAGGGTCTCATCCAAGAAGTGGCTATATTAATTTCAGGGTCCCACCACAGAAGTGACTACATTAATGTAAGGGTCTCATCCAAGAAGTGGCTATATTAATTTCAGGGTCCCACCACAGAAGTGACTACAATAATTGAAGGGTCTCACCCCAGAAGTGGCTATATTAATTTCAGGGTCCCACCCCATAAGTGGCTATATTAATTTAAGGGTCTCACCCCAGAAGTGATTATATTAATTTAAGAGTCTCACCCCAGAATGGCTATATTAATTTCAGGGTCCCACCCCAAAGGTGACTATATTCATTTCAGAGTCCCACCCCAGAAGTGGCTATATTTATTAGGTCCCCACCCAGAGGTGGCTATGCTAATGTACGGATCCCACCCCAGAGTTTACAGATTATTAACAAAGTGAAAGGTTTAGAAAAAATCTGACATAACTCTGTGATTTTTTTCCCCAAAATCCTTTTTGTATTATAAAGTTAAAAAAATCACTCACAGTATATCAATAATAAAGTCCTTCCTTAAGGTTATCTCCCTCTTCAGTGTTTCTTCTCTCCTCAGGATATCTTCTTTGGTCTTCCTCTATATGAAGCTCTTTCTTTCTCGCTTCTTGTGGTTTTTAACTTCTTATGATGTACTCTCTCCTTGAAGTCTTCTGTACCCCTTATTCCTTTTTGGTTCTCTTTTTCTCTTTTGGTTCCTTTCCTTCCTTTTCAGTTCAGTTTTCTCTTTGCTTTTTAGTTTTCAGATGTAAGCAGTTGCTCTTGTCCTGGTCTGTGAGTGCAGCAGCAGGAGAGAGATGCCTTAGTGCATCCAGAGTAATATGTTCACCCTTATATATACCTGAGGAGGAGAAAGGGGTGCGGGGGGGGCTTGTAAGAAATAATGGGGATGACGTGAATGGGGCAATTATCCACTTGCACACACATCTTGGTCAGGTCTGTAAGTGACAGCCGAAGGGGTTAAAATAAAAAAACTGGAACCCCAGTGTACAGTGCTGTACACTGCAGCATCTTCATTAACAGTGTATAGGCAATCAGAAGATTATACAAGGCAGATGGTTCATTATTTGTGTATAGATATACTCAGTATCTTTATACAGTGCAGTATACAGCTCAACATGTTCATTGTTAGTTAACAGAAACTCACCATCATCATCAGTGTATGAAGATAATTAGCACTGTTATATATGTGTACAGTACATACAATAACAGTGTATAGATATCAAACATACAGTGTAGCATACTCATTATACTATATAGATACTCGGCATAACTATATTTTGCACCATGTTTATTACCTCTTTAGGTGCTTAAAATCATTATGCAGTGCAGAATGGCCATCATCAGTCGGGTGATACTCAGCAGTATTCAGCAGTGATATAATAAAGAGTATGTAAGTACTAATAGGATTGGACTTTGTAACATGGGTCTGGCCGTTGTTTAATCCATTAAACATAAACCATATACTCTTATAAAGAGCTTCTCACTCTATAGATGTGTGAGCACTGTACTGAAGACTGGCTCTGCCCCCATCTCCCCCTCCTCTTTTATTGCTGTAACATTCATTTCCATTCCAAGCTGCTGCTCTGCCTAAGTTTCATTATTTCCCCTCCTATTCTCTAACACTTAACCTTTACCTCTCTTCTCTTCGGATACATTTCTCTCTTCTGTCCCTTACGGCACTGATCCACTCTCCCACTTGACTCTGACCCTCTCTTCAAGCACTTCCATTCGCTTCACTCCAGATCTTACTCAAAAAGCTCTTGTTCTCATCCCCCAATTTTTGATCCACTAAATTTGTACTATCCTGTATTTATTTATTTTTTATTTTGTAATCTGTTTCACTGTCCTCTAAATAGATAGGTAGATAGGTAGATAGATATAGGTAGATAGATAGGTAGATAGATATAGGTAGATAGATATAGATAGATAGATAGATAGATAGATAGGTAGGTAGACAGGTAGATAGATATAGGTAGATAGATAGGTATAGGTAGATAGATATAGATAGATAGATAGATAGATAGATAGATAGATAGATAAATGGATAGGTAGATAGATATAGATAGATATAGATAGATATAGATAGATATAGATTGATAGATATATGTAGATAGATAGATAGATACAGATAGATAGATACATATAGATAGATAGATAGATAGATAGATAGATAGATAGAAACATAGATATAGGTAGATAGCTAAATGGATAGGTTGATAGATAAATGGATAGGTAGATATAGATAGATAGATAGATAGATAGATAGATACCACCCCTCTTCTCATCTCGTCTCATCATTATGTTTGTCTCACACTTTTCTCATATCCCTCTCTCTCCACTCTCTTTTCTCCCACTCGACTCTACCCCATCTCAGCTACAACTCTCCCCTCTTCATTCTCCCATCTATCTCCTTCCATCTTCACTACTATAGCCTCTTCTCTCACATTCAAACTTCCTGTCCACTCCTGTTACACACCAACCTATTCTGCTACTCCCACTCCAGTATACACCTACCCCCCCCTGCTCCTGCTTGTTCACACACTTCTCCTTATACCTGTCTTCTCTTGCTCTCTTTTTTCTCATTCACTCATTTACCCCCTTGTCTCAGTCGCGCCTTTCTGCCCTTTGCCCCTTTTCTCCTCTTTTTTTCTCGATTTCTCCTCATCCATGCAAGTTCCTTCCTTCAGTCTTCTCTCCCACTCCACAAACAGGTCTCTTTTCTCAATAGTTCACCAAATAGGATCTGGCAAAAGTTTGCAGTGTATTTTTATTTAAAGGACTACTGTGGTCATTTGTCTTCTTTACTGTTCTTTGAAAAAACTTGATGAGCAAAACAAGCGAACACAGCCTTTATATATTTTTTTTATCAAATGCAATTATTTATCTTTTACCATCTGATCCTGTTTGTTACTTTTTAAGGAAAGTGGATAAAAGAGTTGGGCAAAAGAAGAATTGGGGAGAGATGGTAGAAAAGTAAGAGGACAGGGATGCAAAGATGACAAAAAGATAAATAAAATAGAGAGGAAATCGGGATGAGAGAAAAACAGCTTAGAGATGAAGATAGATGAAATGAAGTAGAAGAAAGAGAAATGAAAAAAACTGTGTGAGAGGAGAAGCAAAGAATGAACAAATTAAAAAGTATGGCAAAAAGAATAAGGCCAATATAGGCATAGAAAAGCTAAATTATACACCAAGGCGGCAAGGGCAGAAAAGGGGATAATAGTGAGAGAAGGAGGAAAACAAGAAGAAAAGAAAGGACATATGAGGTGAAAACATGGAGAGTAGAAAAGTAGGACATATGGACAGAGAAGAGGGAAAATATGAAAGAAGTGGGCACAGGCAAAGAAAGCTGGATATGAGGAAGCAATGTGGGAAATAGGGAAGCAAAGCTGGAAAAAGGAAGATAAGGGTAGGCAATTTGGATAGGGACGGAAGGGGTCACTGTGAAAGAAAGAAGTCTTAATAATTAGGGGGTGCATAGGGAGATAAAGAAAGAGATAGGGACGGGAAGACAGAGAGAATGCAGGGAATGGAAACAAGAGGCTATAGGAAGATAAAGAGGGGGCACAGGGGGGCAAATGAAATGCACGGTTTAAACAGTTGTTAATGTGGAAAAATGGTGACACAAGGTAATACTAAGAGAAAAGGGATGCCATAGAAATACAATGGATGAGAAAGGGAAGGAAATGGGCAGAGAGGCAAAAGGGGTACAATGGGGCATATGGAGAGAAATAAGGAAAACAACAAAGAAATCAGGGAAACAAATGAGTCACAGGAAGACAGAGGGAGCCTAGGGACATAGGAAAATAAGGGAGCACTGAGAGGCATATGGAGTGTAATGGAGCTGGAACACGCAGTCCAATATCTCCGCTGGTATATGGTAAAATACCCAAGAGGCACTACAGTTTCACCATTCCCGACCTCCCATATTGGACGACACACAATTTGGGAGTCAAATGAATACTGACTTTATTCTGTTCTGCAGAAATATTTATACCCATCTCTTCCCACAGGCAATACACATGCCCATATTTGGCCACACACAATACACATAAAGAGAACAATAGGTGGGTCACACCTCGCCGAGGCTCCCTAGCAACTTTGATACAATCAGACATTGATTCAATTACACTTCTTTGTTCTTATCTGAGAATGAAAACACTGTATACAATAGACTTCCTTTATCTTATGCGGAGTCTCTGTAACAGGATTATCTCCCATGCTAAGTAGCTGCAAATGTCTGGGACAATATTCTGCAGAGCATCAACCAACATACATGCAGTATAATAGTAGGATCATATTTTAACCATAATAATCATAAAACAGGGTAAAACAGTGATGGGTTCCGTTACACACCTCCCCCGTGACCATAAGCCGGCATACACGGTCTGATCCCAACGGATCGGCCTGGGGATGTCCGGACAAAAGTATTTGTTGGTCAATTCTCTAGTTTGACAACCCATCAGCATTACTGCAATTCACATTTACTCGCATTTCCCATATCCCCAGATAGCTGGGATCTGAGCGCACAAGACTACCGAATAGCGCTCAGATCCTATTCACACAGTTCAATTGCCAAGTAGCTAAAGTCTTTCCCATAGTCTTTCATTATATGAATGGGCTCCATGGCATAGCTATCTGTGGTATCACCGCTCCCACAGGGCAAGTACAGAATGACCCCCCTGTATGTAAAGGGCCAGAATGAGTGACTTACACTCTGGTATGGCCGAACACTGGTTCCAAAGGGCAATATGTACCAGGGCCATAGTCGCAGGGCAGGAGGCTGGCAAACAGTCCTCTCCAAGCCAAAGTGGCGAAGGGCACTTCGTCACACATCTCCCCTTTGGGGGGAAGTCTAACCAGGCACCTGGATATTTCGCTGGGGTGATGGGGCAACACGCTGAGGGGACTTGAGGGGCAGAGGCCAGCGGCACTCTGCCCTGATGCCAGCTCTTCCGCTGGTATAACCTGCAGGACATCCTGCTCTGTACAAGGGACAAAGGGAGGGCAGAGGCCGACTGCACTCTGCCCCACTGTCAGCTCTTCTGCTGGGGCACTTGGGACATATTCCGGCTCAGTAGCCAGGGAAAGGTGGGGGTCAGTGGGGGTTAACATTTCCTCTGTTAACCCTGGGGCCACATTAGGAGTTAGCTGGGGAGGGAAATTTGTACTTCCCTCCTCCTCCGGTTGTCCCAGTGAGCGTAGTTGGGGATCTGGACAGGCTGTGGGCGCAGAGACCACGGTCCCATCTGCGCCGTCTGGGAGATTGGGGTCTCCCCTGGTAAGGGTAAACTGTCGTTGGGGAGGAAGGACGACACCTTCTGCCCCCTGGGGTTCACACTGCCGCTGGGGGGGAAGGACGACACCTTCTGCCCCCTGGGGTTCACACTGTCGCTGGGGGGGAAGGACGACACCTTCTGCCCCCTGGGGTTCACACTGCCGCTGGGGGGGAAGGACGACACCTTCTGCCCCCTGGGGTTCACACTGCCGCTGGGGGGGGAAGGACGACACCTTCTGCCCCCTGGGGTTCACACTGCCGCTGGGGGGGAAGGACGACACCTTCTGCCCCCTGGGGTTCACACTGCCGCTGGGGGGGAAGGACGACACCTTCTGCCCCCTGGGGTACACACTGCCACTGGGGGGGAAGGACGACACCTTCGGCCCCCTGGGGTACACACTGCTGCTGGGGAGGAAGGACGGCACCTTCTGCTCCCTGAGGTACACACTGCCACTGGGGAGGAAGGACGACACCTTCTGCTCCCTGAGGTACACACTGCCGCTGGGGAGGAAGAACGACACCTTCAGCTCCCTGGGGTACACACTGCCGCTGGGGAGGAAGGACGACACCTTCAGCTCCCTGGGGTACACACTGCCGCTGGGGAGGAAGGACGACACCTTCAGCTCCCTGGGGTACACACTGCCGCTGGGGAGGAAGGACAACACCTTCGGCTCCCTGGGGTACACACTGCCGCTGGGGAGGAAGGACGACACCTTCGGCCCCCTGGGGTACACACTGCCGCTGGGGACAAAGGATGGCACCTTCTGCTCCCTGGGGTACACACTGCTGCTGGGGAGAAAGGATGGCACCTTCTGCTCCCTGGGGTACACACTGTCGCTGGGGGGGGAAGGACGACACCTTCGGCCCCCTGGGGTACACACTGCCGCTGGGGGGTGGAATTAGTTGGAGTATTCCACGTGGAGCAGTTTCTGTTTCTGGGACAGTCTCTCTGCATGTGGCCCTGCTGGTTACACGTGTGGCACCTGATGTACCGTGGAGGGATTTGGTAGTTCCCACCACCCGGACGCAGTGCTGGGGCGGGGTTAATGGTGGGAGGTGGGTTAGCAGCTCCCAAGATAGACCGCTCCCGTGCCCGCTGCTTTTCCATTATGTATTTGTGTACATCTGTCATTAACCATTCCAAGGTTTTTATGGGAAGCGTACCTGGGAAAAAGGCCAGTCTGCTTTGGAGTTCTCTTCCAAACTCATTCTGTGGAGCAATAAGAGGTACCGTAACCATGAGTTCCTTTCTGTCTGCATCCCTGTAGTCCGCGGCCGCCTCCTCCTCCTCATGATGGAACGCTGTCCGAAAACTAGCCGGTTCCATCCTGCTGTAGCCAGGGGCGCTGTACGGATACTAGCGTTGCCCTCAATTTGTACTCCACGGAATGGTGTCTCCTGTAGCTGTCCTTCTGACCATGGGACCAATTCCGCCACTTGCCACCAAATGTAACGGAGCTGGAACACGCAGTCCAATATCTCCGCTGGTATATGGTAAAATACCCAAGAGGCACTACAGTTTCACCATTCCCGACCTCCCATATTGGACGACACACAATTTGGGAGTCAAATGAATACTGACTTTATTCTGTTCTGCAGAAATATTTATACCCATCTCTTCCCACAGGCAATACACATGCCCCATATTTGGCCACACAATACACATAAAGAGAACAATAGGTGGGTCACACCTCCCCGAGGCTCCCTGGCAACTTTGATACAATCAGACATTGATTCAATTACACTTCTTTGTTCTTATCGGAGAATGAAAACACTGTATACAATAGACTTCCTTTATCTTATGCAGAGTCTCTGTAACAGGATTATCTCCCATGCTAAGTAGCTGCAAATGTCTGGGACAATATTCTGCAGAGCATCAACCAACATACATGCAGTATAATAGTAGGATCATATTTTAACCATAATAATCATAAAACAGGGTAAAACAGTGATGGGTTCCGTTACATGGAGCACAAGGAAAAAGGGGATATAAGGCTGCCAGGACCAGCAAAGAGATGGAAGGGGCATAGGAAATGAAGGACACACAAAGAGATAAGAGGAGCGACAGAGAGAAAGAGGGAGCAGGAAGGTTGGACTCTGAAAGCTGGGTCCTTCCAGTCACTCTGTCAAGAAGTGACAGCATTGAAACCAAAGAGAGACAGAATAAGAAACACAGCAGAGGTGTGTTTTGTTAGTGCTTACTACCACTGGATGTTAGGGAGCAGGTCCCCACCCGAATCAGTAAGCTAAGTGCCCGTGGCATCCATAGAACCAGACCTGATTTGGGGTCTGGTTGAGAATACCAGCTATTCTTTTGTGAGCGCCTCAACTTCCCTCTTCGTATTTAAATGCCTCCTTCCCCACAGGGCCACTGACTGGACAAGTGGTCCACTAGTCCTCTAGTAGATCCCACAGCAGCATAATTGCATGTAAAACATAATAAATTAAAGCGTCTGCAATTTTATTTTTTATGCTGAAAACGTTTTGCATATTTTTAAGTATAGTTCTTAACAACAGTTTAGTTAACATATAGAGCCATCGTTGACATTTAATATAAATGACCCTAAGAGCTTGCAACATGTAATAGTTCTTGCTCCATGGTAAAATAATTTGTATTACCGTTGTTATATGTTAGAATGGCGCGATATAAATAAAGATAATATTAATAATAATAATGTAGAGTGATGACCTGCAAGGTAATTCAGGGAGAAGGTTGATAATCTACTGGATGAATGCAAAGAAATAATGTATGATCTGTATCAGGTTTGCTGATCAACGTTTTTTTCCAGTATTACTCATTACACTTTGAAACACATATACTACACATTTGTGTTCAGTGACAGGCATCGCCTCTTTACCACTCAGCCTTGATACATGACTGTTGTTGATAATGGTTCCTTTTGTTCAGAGTAAATTCTCTTAATCTTTAAAAGCTATTTGCAAAGTAGCAATTCTTGCAATTGATTTCTTATCCTTTCTCCTTAAAGCAAGCGTGTATAAAAATCAGCATAAACATAATGGATTGTATGAAATACTTAAAACCAAATCACATTATATTAATGTTACTTCTGTTAAAAGAGCACTGAATTATCATATTCATTGCCTGTGTTTTTAAATAACTTCACTTGATAATGGAATTTTATTTAGAAAGTTGTTAAAAAGCTTTTGATTTATATGCAAGGTATTTAATTTTGCATAGCTGAAGGTGTGTGTGTTTGTGGGGGGGGGGGAGCTGCTTTTTTGTTATTGCCATAATTACTCACCTGGGAGGGACTAAAGTTCAGTTAAAAGACTGCCAGTTTGAATAGGAACTTAACAATATGATTAGACCCTGTAAAAGCAACCTTTCTCCCTTTGCTCAAGTAGGGTATGAGAACTGTAAAAGTTCCTAATATAATCATTTAGACGCAAGAAGAATTTCATCAATTTAATATTTATAAATCATTGCATGCTGATGGTTGCATAGCTAATAATTTTGTGTTTCATATCTGAATCCTGCACTACTGTGGCATTTTGAGTATAAAATAACAAGTGTATGAAAATGAGTTGTCAACAATGTAAATAAAATGTTTTCTCCTCCTTTGTCCTTACATATTTTAAGAAATAGAAAACGCTGTGCATTCTGGAGTGCAATAACATTGCGTCTTTATCCATGTTCTTTTGAATAAAAAGATGGCTCATTTACGTTAATTTAATGCCCAACAGAAAGTGTAGTACTATAAATATTTTTTGCAACAGAGATGTGCTACATTCACTGTTGGCAAAAGTTATATATGTGGCTCCAGCAGTGGTTGGTTGACCTAGCTTTCATTTATATATATATATATATATGTATATATATATATATATATATATATATATATATATATATATATATATATATATATATATGTATATATATTGTGGCAAAGCACCCTTCTCCTTGTGGTCAATGCCCTGTTTTCTGACTCTTCTTAATGGAAGAACAATGAAGGCCATTAAATGCTTTCCAAAACTTTTAATACTTTTCGACCAGGGCCATAAAACGTAAGAAAATAAATAGGCCTAGCACTTTCAGAGCACTATCTAAATTTCAGAGCACTTTCCTAACTATCCCTATCCACTCCAAACTATGCCTGGGAGGGACAGATAATGTTTAGAGTACTGGCCTCTCTTCTGAAGTCCAGGGCTCCTGCTCTGTGGTCTTGGCTTGACAGCTTTCCCACTTTAGACTCTCAAGTTTCAGATTCTGCCACTCCAGTACAATCCCAGCAGCACCTCTGGTTAACTCTCTGTCTCTGCTGCAACACTGAGCTCCAGGGTACAACTCTTCCTCAGAGTTGCAACACTTCTCTGGCCCAGCTCAAATACACTGCCTCTCTGGGCTCAGGACTGCAACTGCCATTCAACAGACTGCTCCAGCCTGGTCACTGCTGCAGCCACATTGTGATGTAATAGAGCCTTTTTTAACACCTGCAGGACTGGATTGTCTGCCCTCCAGGACTCTCCCATATATGTGTATGATTTTGTCACATATCCCCCCCTCAGTTCAATACCAGATGGTTGAGCAACTTCAGCCGAGAGGCCTAAAATGCTGCACGTTGCATCCATGTTGCCCTCCTTTAACTTTTGCACTGGTTAATCGTTCTTGTAGCTCCTGGACCTTCTGCTCTTCCAGCACTTTTACTACTGTCACCATTCCCCCCAAGAAATAGTTTTGGTATTAGGGTAGAGATGTAAATGAAGTTCCAGTTGCAGATATTGCTGTTCACTTTTCCATAACCTCGGCACTCTGTTTAACAGCTCAACTCTCCAGTCCTCTACATTATGAAGCACTTCCTTCTTCCGCTGTTTCACTTGCAGTAAGGCATTCTGCAGTGTCTGGTTGGCCTCTTGTAGAATCTGTATCACAAACACCCTTGTTGTCAGTGTGCTCAGACAGAGCTGTACAGTAGACCCTCGACATTTGAGGCTTTGACATTCGCGGATTCCACATTCAAAAGAAACCTTTGTGGAATACGCGAATGTCAAAGCCTCAAATGTCGAGGGTCTACTGTACAGCTCAGACAGAGCGGTACAGTAGACCCTCGACATTTGAGGCTTTGACATTCGCGGATTCCACAAAGGTTTCTTTTGTGCTTGAGTACTGGCCTATCGCTTCTGAAGTCCAGGGCTCCTGCTCTGTGGTCTTTGTTTGACAGCTTCCCCACTTTAGATTCTCTGGATCTCTGTCTCCGCTGCAACACGGCTCCTCTGGGTTCTAGACTACCACTCTTCCTCAGAGTTGCAACACTTCTCCTACCCAGCTCCAACACACTGCCTCTCTAGGCTCTAGCTGCAACTGCCTCTCAACAGACTGCCCCAGCCTGTTCACTGCTGCAGCCTCATTGTGATGTAATAGAGCCTTGACCTCAGCACGGTCCACTTGGGTATGTGCACATAATGATTTAGCCACCATTGATATATTAAATATATAATGATTAGGCACAGATCACTTCTTGGTGGATAACTGTTCACAGCGTTTTATTGGTAAACACAGATGATGTAATAACAATAAATAAATAAACATAACCACATGAGGGGAGGAGCCTGGTCAGAGACATAACCCTCGTCCACGGCCTACCGTTATGGAACATCCGTAGCATCTCACCCATTTTACTACTGTCCCAGCGACTCCCCTCACCAACCGCTACGGAGAAGCCTGCAGAATACCTTATGTGGTTTTGACTCCCACAAAACAAAAACACCGTAACCAGCTACATACCCTCCTAAAACACCAGCCCTGCAAGCTCCATATTTGCTCATGAAATTGATCCCGCCTATGATCATACAACTATTACTCTCTGAGCTACCATATCACAAACACCCAGATGCTTGTTGTCAGTGTGCTCAGACAGAGCTATACAGTAGACCCTCGTCATTCGCGGCTTTGACATTCGCGGATTCCACATTTGCACTTTTATTTTTTTTGTGCTTTATTGATTTTTTTATTTTTTTTATTTTCTTGCAAGATTTGCATGGAGAACACAGATATTGGTATAAGATGTATCCAAAACGTGCTCCTAGTGCTTCTAATGGTTCTAAGAGACAGAAAAAAAGTGAAAACTTTGCAAGAAAAAGATATAAAAAAAAAGGGAGGCCAAATTCATTGTGCTGTTGCTACACCAGTGGGGGCGCAAACTTTGCATCAAGTGCAAGATCCGCATGTCTCCCGCGCAGAAAGCGCAGTTTTTCTGTGGGTACAGGACTGCTATAAAAAAGGTATTCCAGTAGATTCCAACCTAATAAAAGAAAAGGCCATGTCTTTATACACTTCTATAAAAGAAAGTAGTGGTGACGGTGAAGGGTCTAGCTCTACAGAGTTTCATGCTAGCAGAGGCTGGTTTCATAATTTCAGAAAACGATTTGGCCTACGTAATGTAAAGGGTAGCACTATTTCAGCGCGCTTGCTAAATGCGCCCTGACGTAAGCGCGCTGACAATTGCGCACACCACAAATGAGCAATGGACTAAAAGTGAGCACGCCAATAGCGTGTCCCGGTAGGTGGGCATGCATTTAGCACGTGTGCAATTACCCTAGTCCTGGGTAACAGCCTAGGGGGGGACATACACCTGTGGAGGGCACATCATACAACAGGCAACTGTAACAAAACACATTGCTAATGGCAACACATACCTGGAACATGTCAACTACATAGGTATGGCGCATACAAACTACATAGGTATACAATATACCAAATGCATGGGTTTGCAGCAGAAGCAACTACATAGGTCTGAAACATACCAGGGTCATGTAAAGTATGACAAGATTGCACAAAATAATACACAATCTCCAACAAACATTATGTAGTAGTCTACAAAATAGATTTTTATAGATCATGCAGACATTGGCAACAGTTACATATCATTTAAACTGACCTTCAACATACATTTTGCATACAACCACACTGCGTGTACAAAGTGGGGTCTCACACAAGACACATCATGCTGTGCCCTGAGGTGCAACTGACAAAGTGCCGCCGGCTTGTAATTAGGGGCCCCCAGTTGGGTTTAATTCACTACATGTGATACTTATATGGTGATTATATTTGTTCCTATTTTGCAGCAATAAATAATCACAAATGTCAAAACATAACTGACCACAAGAAATGCAATGGTCAAGTGACACAAAATATAACACAAGACACATACTAACCCACATAACTAACAAGTTGCATTGTATGTAAATATCTGTAGACCCCAGACCCTGTATAATCACACAAACATATAAATCCAACAGGGCACAGAGCCCACTCACCCTCAGAGAAGCAGAGAGACCCCAGCAGGAGGCTGATTAGGGTGAGGGTCCTCACGTCCATGCTGCTGGTTGAAGATATGGAAATCAGCAGCCTGTTAGTCTATAGGTGGGTTATCTACTAATGGAACCGATTATTGCAGCTGCTAAAAATTTCACCTATACGATGTGATGCCAAGGGAGTCTGGGCAGTGCTGGTCACCAAAGACATACCAACTTATTGTACACCAAGAAAAACTTTACAAGCGCCTCAACAAGCCTCTGAGCCAACTAAGAATATCACTTCATGAAATATGGAGGCATCAGTCCCACGTACGAAGGTGGACATTCAAGACCTGAAGGAACTGATATCCTCCTTTAGAACGGAGATCAAGTCGGAAATTCAAAAGGTGGCAACGGAATTGTCAGAGATAAGGCAGTAGACAGATAAAGGCAGTACAACGCTACCTGGAGGACAATTACAATAATTTTTGTTTCCTCACATACGCGACTTGATGAGGAAATGGTCTTAATGAAGGAGGAACAATCTTTTCAACAGTCTGTCCAAGAAGATTTAGAGAACAGATCCCATAGACAAAATGTCTGCATAAGGAACCTCCCTGAGTCGGTGAGAGATCTCCCACAATATCTGCTAGAATTATGTGAATTTCTTCTGCCAGACATGTGCGAAGAGGAATATAGTGGACAGAGTCCACGGATCGCCGGGAGGTCGGTCATCCAACTTGATGATCAACCAAGAGATGTTATAGCGCAGTTCCATTATTTCTCCAGCAAAGGCAAATTTATGAGAGCGGTTAGAACCAGTATCCCTGAAGTAGAAGGCTGTAAACCAAGTATCTACTCAGATTTGTCTGCAACAACCCAATTTAAGAGGAAGACAATAAAACCCTTTTTGGAACTTGTACTAGGCAGAGGTTGGAAATACACCTGGGGTTTTCCTTTCCGGCTGAACATCTCCAAGGAGGGGAAATTGTACACCATTCGATCTTTTGAAGAAAGAGTTACACTTCTCTCTTCATGGAACATTCAGCTACCAGAAAATTTCAACCCTCCTCCTGAATCAACCCTGCAACAGAGGCAAGGTCCGAATAGCCAAGCTACTACAACAACCTAAATATGCCTTTCATTATTTGTCTAATGGACATATCAATACTAGGGGACTTCACTTAAGCATATTGGTCTACATCCTGGAAGTATCCTGAAGTGCTACTTATCATTTATCTGCATTTTTCACAGTTATATGCTTTTTTACACATACGTTTTATCTTGCGATATCACTTCTAATGTTATCAAATATTTTAAAAGCACCCCTATAGAGCATAAATATAGTTTAATTTTTAGGCGAACCTTCTCAGTATTCATTGTTCTGGATACTAGTTGGCTCACCGATTAAAGTTAAGAGGACAGCTATTGCTCTCCTCTAAGTAATTTAAGTTACTGATTTTTTTTTCTCTTTTTCTTCCTATTCTTTCCCTTCCATAGTGTACCATAGAAATATATCTATACTCCCTTACGTAGTTACTATAATGAAATTGCCTATATCCTTTGAGGTACCAGTAAGCTAGTTAACTATGAATCTCATTTTAGATCACAACGTTGTTGCATAAATTGTCTAAGTCTGGTTTATCCTGCTCTGACTTCTTTTTGTCTTTTTTTCCATATCCATATTTTACTCAGGGAATCGGCCCTTAATTAGTCTCTTGCTCCTTGTGTCCCAGCCAGGAGGTCATCTTGCTTCAGTTTAGTAAAAAGCCTGACTGATTAGTTGAGATCCTCAGTCTCTTTCCTCTCTCGGCACCAGGTGAGTCATGGACATTAAAATAAATTCACATAATGCACAAGGCTTAAATGAGCCCTTCAGGAATACTATAGACTGGGAGCAGATATTGTCATGATACAGGAAACTTACTTAAAAAAAACTCAATACCCAAATACTAGGGAAAACATACTCACGTCTGCTACAGATAAAACAAAAGGTGTCTTGATTTTGTTTCACAAATACTTAATTTTCAACACACTAACACTCAAGGCAGATATATTGTAGTTCATGGAATTATTAACAACAGTTCAGTATCACTTCTCAATGTCTATGCACCAAATTCAGACCAGTCCACTTTCTTTCGCAGAATCTCAAATCTAATTTCCAATTGGCAACATTCTGGGTTACAGGAGATATGGATGCAGTTCTCAGAGATAAATCTGGACCCTCTACCCCATCACAAATCCCCCCCGCTACTAAGGTTTTTAAATGGATCCTGAGCCAAAATTGCTTATTTGACACATGGAGGGGGATGAATCCGACAGGGAAGGACTTTACCTTTTACTCAGCCAGACATAAATCCCAAACATGCATCACCTATATATTGCTACAACAACAAATGGCTTCTAATTTGATTGACACAACAATTCATCCTATCTCATGGTCTGACCACGACCTTGTAAGTGTGTCACTGTGTGATTTGCTCCCAAAAGGTCGCTCCCCATCTTGGACATTAAACCCGGCACTTCTTAATGACACTCTGACAAAAGATAAGATTAATAAGGCTTTGGTGGACTACTTTGCACTGAATAGCGGTGGTGAAGTAGATGGGATGGGAGTCTGGGCAGCCCATAAGGCAGTATTGTGAGGGGTTTGCATACAACTTGGCTCAATAGCAAAAAAATTAGATCAGTCACAGATAAACAATTTGAACAAAAAAATTTCAGACCTTCATAGACTGGTCGCTGTTCAGAACTCACCTCAGATTTTCGAGGAAATTCTTCAATGTAAACAAGAATTAAAAGAGATTCTGCAAAAGAGAATCGTGACTATATTGCAGCGTACACAATCTAAATGTTTTCAATTCTCCAACAAACCAGGTACAATGTTAGCTAGAAGACTTAAACAACAGAGAGCAAACTCTTTTATTCCTAAATTACTCTCTAAAGAAAATGGCATGGTATACCAACCAGACCAGATTACTAAGGCATTTCAACAATTTTATACCGAGCTGTACTCAATGACTGTCCATTCTGGGTCACAAAGCCATAAATCCCAAATAGAGACTTTTTTGTCATCCATTACGATACCCCAATTTGAAAAAAGTAAAGTAGATTCTCTCACATCCCCTATCTCTGAAGAGGAAATTAGAAAAGCAATTGGGGCCACTAAACCTCATAAGGCACCTGGTTTGGATGGATTCACTAATTTATATTACAAGCAATTCATGGAAACTTTGTTACGTCACCTCCAAAATCTATTTAACGAGTTCCCCTCTGGCAAAACTATAAAAGCGGAATTTATGGAGGCAAAAATTATAGTAATACATAAAGAAGGCAAAGACCCGATGCAGTGCAGCAGTTATAGACCCATATCTTTAATAAACAATGATATCATAGCAAATAGATTGGCCTCTTTGTTGCCGACTGTGATTCATCCGGACCAGGTGGGTTTTATCCCGGGTAGGGAAGCGCCTGGTGATACTAGACAAATCTTTAACCTCATGGATATCGCTTCAGACAAAAAATTACCACTAATTCTACTATCTTTAGATGCAGAGATAGCGTTTGATAGGATTGATTGGACTCTTGGACTTATATGAAAGAAGCATTGCTTAAATTTGGCCTTAGTGAAAACTCTGTAGGAAGCATTATGACATTATATTCTGCCCCTAGGGTCTATATTTCCTATCAGGGTTTCAAGTCTCAATTATTGAAGATAGATTGGGGAACAAGACAGGGATGTCCTTTATCACCTGTACTTTTTGCTATAAGTTTAGAACCAGTAGTGATAGCATTAAGGAAAGCTCCAGTTGTTAGTGGAATCAAGTTAGACGATAAAGAATATAAGCTAAGCTTATTTGCAGATGATATTCTCTTCACAGTTACTAACCCATTAATTAGCTTACCTAGCCTATTTAAAACATTGAGCAATTTTGGCCATATATCAGGGTTTAAAATTAATGCAAATAAAAATGAAGCTCTTAATGTCTCATTGCCCAAACAACTGGAAAATTTGCTGACCTTAAACTATCCCTTTAAATGGTCCTTGCATCATATAAAGTACCTAGGTATTCATACCCCTAAATTTACTAAACAGATATATGATGCCACTTACCCCATTATCTTTAAAGAAATATATTCAGATCTTCGCTCCTGGTCTTCATTAAATATCTCGTGGTTTGGAAAAATATACACCATTAAAATGATCACCCTCCCTAAACTGCTATACCTATTTAGGACTATACATCATTGATAAATCTTAAAGACATAGCAACATTACAAAAATCAATATTTAAATTCATCTGGGGCAATAAGAAACCTAGAATAAATAGGGCAACCATGACAGCATCAAAACAGAAAGGAGGCTTAGCCCAAATGGCTAAATGGTATATTAAGAGAGCCCCCCCAGTTTGGGTGGAAATAGAACATCAAGTTTTATGGGACCAAAATATTCTCCTTAACCAAATACTATGGCTAAGCATCCATCAGAGTATTAATTTAAAATCACTTCTGATGTGTCTGAGTCACTCCATCATACTATGGAGGCAAATCAACAAGAGAACTACTCTACTACAAAATGAGATGGTACCTTACCCCAGCTAGACTCCACTGTTCAAATAGTCAGTTGGATGGCAATTGCTCCAGAGGTTGCAACACCATAGGTTACTTAAAACATGTGTTATGGGATTGCCCCAAAGTTCAGCATATTTGGATGATGACCTATAATACCCTGAAGAAACTATGGGATACAGTTCCTCAAAAAACAGATATGGCATTATTATGCTTACCACTCCCAGGTCTTACTAAAAATGCACAATTTCCATCAAATCAGATATTTCTGGCTACTAGAAGCATAATTGCAAAACATTGGAAAAATACTGTTCCAGCCTTTGAGGAGGTTCTACGGAAGATTGAGTTTATTCACTCCATGAGTGTCTTATCTGCTGGGATGCTGGGATATGTGGACGCTCAGAGTTGGCCGCTGAGAGTTGGCTGATGAGGCTGGTGAATGTGGAACTTGAAAGAGGGTAATATCTTTTTTTTATTTTTTATTGTTAGAATATTGCTCAGTATTACATTAGAAATACTAGGAGAAGTTAACTGTACTTCTTTAACAAAAACAAAAAAGAGTCAGAAAGAGTTGCAGTAAATGTATTTATTATAAGCTGTAAAGTGTCATACTACAATGTTTTGTATTCTTTCATTATGAAGACATGTTGTAACCTACTTTTCTCATAATAAAAAATGTATTTAAATTTTTTTTTAAAACCTGAGGTATGCTTCCACATCCTCATCTTTAGTCATTTAGTCTAATTCTTGCCCCATCTTCTATTTCTTTCTCCAAGGCAACTTGATTCTGAGCTATCAGTTTAGCCATTAATTCATTAAGTTCCTTTTGTTTCCTATTGCTCTCTTGTTGAGCAACTGTAGCCTGCTTTAAAGCCTTTACTATGTCCTCCATGCTCTGCTGTGGGTTGTCTTCAAAACCAAAACCAGGCATCCCACTTATAAAACCAGTTTGCAAAGCAACCATCTCCTTGTGGTCAATGCCCTGTTTTCTGACTCTTCTTAATGGAGGAACACTCGAGGCCATTAAATGCTTTCCAAAACTTTTAATACGTTTCTGCCAGAGCCATAATACGTAAGAAAATAAATAAAACAATAAATAAATAAGCCTAGCTCAGAGCACTACCTAACTTTCAGAGCACTTTACTATCTATCCCTATCCACTCCCAACTAAGCCTGGGAGGGACAGATAATAAACTGTATGTTTAGAGTATTGGCCTCTCTTCTGAAGTCCAGGGCATCTGCTCTGTAATCTTTGCTTGACAGCTTCCCCACTTTAGACTCTCTGGACCTTTGTCTCAAGTTTCAGATTCTGCTGCTCCAGTGCAATCCCAGCAGCACCTTTGGGAAACTCTCTCTGTCTCCACTGCAACACTGAGCTCTCAGAGTTGCAACAATTCTCCGGCCCAGCCCCAACACACTGCCTCTCTAGGCTCTAGCTGCAACTGCATTTCAACAGACTACCCCAGCCTGTTCACTGCTGCAGCCACATTGTGATGTAATAGAGCCTTTTTAACACCTGCAGGACTGGATTGGGCAAATGCCTCTATTCAGCCTCAGGCTCACATATCTGCCCTCCAGGACTCTCCCATATGTCTGTATGACTTTGTCACATATCCCTCCTCTCAGCTCAATACCAGAGGGTTGAGGAACTTCAGCCGCGAGGCCGAAAATGCTGCACGTTGCATCCACGTTATGTTGTCCTCCTTTAACTTTTGCACTGGTTAATCGTTTTTGTAGCTCCTGGATCTTCTGCTCTTCCAGCACTTTTACAACTGTCACTGTTTACAACTGTTCCCCTCAGGAAAAAGTTTTGGTCTCCATCACCCTTATGGTAGAGATGTGACTGAAGTTCCAGTTGTAGATATTGCTGTTCACTTTTCCATAACCTCGGCACTCTGTGTAACAGCTCAACTCTCCGGTCCTCTACATTATGAAGCACTTCCTTCTTCCTCTGTGTCACTTGCATTAAGGCATTCTGCAGTGTCTGGTTGGCCTCTTGTAGAATCTGCGTTTCTGTATCACAAACACCCAGATGCTTGTTGTCAGTGTGCTCAGACAGAGCTGTACAGTAGACCCTCGACATTTGAGGCTTTGACATTCGCGGATTCCACATTTTAGTTTTTTTTTTTGTGCTTGAGTACTGGCCTATCTCTTCTGAAGTCCAGGGCTCCTGCTCTGTAGTCTTTGTTTGACAGCTTCCCTACTTTAGATTCTCTGGATCTCTGTCTCCGCTGCAACACTGTTCCTCTGGGTTCTAGACTACCACTCTTCCTCAGAGTTGCAACACTTCTCCGGCCCAGCTACAACACACTGCCTTTCTAGGCTCTAGCTGCAACTGCCTCTCAACAGACTGCCCCAGCCTGTTCACTGCTGCAGCCTCATTGTGATGTAATAGAGCCTTGATCTCAGCAAGGTCCAGTTGGGTATGTGCACATAATGATTTAGCCACCATTGACATATTAAATATATAATGATTAGACACAGATCACTTCTTGGAGGGTAACCGTTCACAGCGTTTTATTGGTAAACACAAATGACGTAATAACAATAAATAAATAAACATAACCCCATGAGGGGAGGAGCCTGGTCAGAGACAGTACCCCTTCAGCCCTGAACCCTCGTCCACTGCCTACCGTTATGGAACATCCGTAGCATTTCACCTATTTTACCATTGTCCCTGGCGACTGCCCTCACCAACCGCCACGGAGAAGCCCGCAGAATAACTGATGCGGGGGGGGCGGAGCCAGCGTCCTATCCAGCAGGACGCGTGAGGAGCGAGCTCCGTCGGGAACGCCGGATTTCGGGGAGAAATAGCCCAGTGATCCCTTCTGAGACACCCCCAAAACCATCAGGGGGCACCAGGGGAAGCCGCCGGACCCCCAAAGAATTACTCCGGCCGAAGGAAAGAGGCCCCGCAGGAGTGCTGGAGCACTCAGAAGCCTGCAGCTGCCACACAGCAGCGGCGTGCCCTGCGCGCTGGCTCTCCCTGCAAGAGAGACACAGACTGGCGGAGCCACCAGCAGGAGCCCGGACTACACGGCAAAGGTACTGTGGGGGGAAGACAAGAGCTCGCAGGAGCACTGGGCCGCCATTGTAGGAAGCCACAGCAGTACCTGCCACAGAGATACCTCCCTATACAGAGCCTGAAGGCATACAGGACACCCCACAGACACCCAGGGACCAGCAGGGGTACCCCATAAGCCCAAACAGTCCCACAAAAGGGACAACCAAGCTGCACAGCAGCCATTAGGGCAGGAAGAAGGGGCAGAAGGAAAGCCCGCGAAATCGCGGCCGCCATCTTGAGGCACCTCGTGACAGAAAGGAGTCAGGCTCAGACTCATCCCACCTCTGACCTACATCCAGGAGTTTAAGCCCCAGGAAGAACTAGCCCCTCTGGACACTCCAAACTGGGTCTTATCCCTCATGCTGGGGAAGAAAATTTCACCAGCAGAATACAGCAACTAACAGCCTATTTTGGAGCTTTAACCCTGACAACGCCAGATCCTGCATTGAGCTTAACTGGACAAGAAATCATTGCAAGCTTACTATTGCAGAGGATCCTGGCACCCTCAAGGTATCAAGCGGGGACTTTCTAACACCTTACCTTTTGTTCCTCAGATAATCCTGCAGTGAATCTCTTGGGACATTCTAGAAAGTACTACTTGAACACGGCTGCAGAGACCCTATACTGCCACCCTGTGGCCACTCAGCAAATCTGCTGTGGATGTATACCAGGATAATTAGCCTGAATGTCCCCCTTCACTTGCATCTGGCGGAGCCTGTAAAGAGCGATGTGAGGCACTGAGCCAAGAGATGTGAAAGGAGCCTAACAAGAGGCCTTGACTAACAAGCTACAAGGACCGATCTCATGAGAACACAACCTTTGTCCACACTGGCCTAACGACATCCGCAGCTATACACTCCTGAGGGAATTGAAAGCGGAGAAGGTAAAGGGGAAGAGTACTGCAACCCCTCCAACACGCATTTATCTATCTTCAGCGATGAAGAAAAGTAGAAAGAACTCCTCTGCAAAGGGCATCCGAGAGCACTTCCCACCCAAGACAACAAAGCCGACATCTCCACCGGATTCAGCTTCAGATCACTCTGAATCATCTGACCAGGAGGAGATTCCAAAGAGGTCAAAACAACACATTGATCTATCGCCCAGATCCATAGCAACGATAGAACAGCTCCTAGCCAAGGCAATTGAACCCTTGAGAAAAGACCTGAAAGAGCTGGGGCAGAGGACCCAACTCCTGGAGGAAATGGTGGATCAGATGGGAGAAGCGCAGCAACATGACAGGTCTGCCATAGATCAGAACTCATACAGCATCATGGAGCTGAATGATAAGATTGAAGATCTAGAGAACCGATCCCGCCGCCACAACATCAGGGTTCGGGGGGTCCCTAGGACTACACAAGACCTGGCAGGGTATTTAAAAGAAACCTTCACTGCTATATTACCCGATCAGCCAAAGGAAGTCCTCGAAATTGAACGAGCCCACAGAGCTCTAGGAGGGGCGAGAAATCCAGAGGCCCCCAAGGATGTTGTGGTGAGATTCTTGAGGCAACAAGCTAGAGACTGTCTCTTAGCAGAAACAAGGAAGATGCAGGGAGTCAAAGGGCCAGATAATTCCACCCTACAAGTGTATGCAGACTTATCCCCCAGCACACTAGACAGAAGGAGACAGATGAAACCGGCACTGGCGATTTTGCAACATAACAAGCTCCAATACAGGTGGAATTTCCCCTTTGCCCTCACCTTCAACTACCAAGGGACCTCACACACCACTCGCAACTTGGAAGACTGCCTCGCAGTACTACGGCAGATCCATCTTTGCCCAGCAGACCTCCCAGCAGAGGAGCTCAACTTCCCTCCACCTCCTCCTATACCGAAGAAACAGTGGACTGTAGTAGGGTCACAGCTACCGAGAGAAGACCCGCTCCCCCCCAGGAGCTATAGAGACAAGAATCTTCCCCGCAGGAGCCAGGGGGGGCTTCATACTCAGCACAGAGGAGACACGGGCCCGTCCCCGGAAAGCCTGGTACCATCGCGATCGGAGTGAAGGCTATCCACCATCAGGAAGTTGTTTCGAGTTTTTTATTTCCTCATTTGCTTATGGGACTTTTCTGACCTGCTTTAGTGGGTCTATAATTGGCATTGAAGACTTTAGATAAGACATATGTTAGTCGAGGCCTCCAGAGAAGGGCCTGTCAGAACCAGTTACCCGACATAGACGGGGAATATTCTAGTTTATTTCAAATAATTGAAATGTTATTGAGGTTAATTGTTATTATGTTTGGAGAAAGGATAGATCTAGAATTGATAGAGAAGCAAGTAAGCCCCCAAGGGGCAACCAGCAAAATATATTATAGTCTAGAAAGACAGATAGAAATGCATTCAGGGAGCTATATCTTCACAGATGACAGTAGCCGAGGTTCAGACAGCCAACAATACCTAGCTCAAGGGACTAGCCTACAGGAGATTAGAAGAATTTATGCGGCAGAAGGAACTTGGTCAAATGTAAATCTAATGTTGTCTCTTTTTGCTTCTCCATGGCCTAGCAGCGGACGGAGTCTCCGGCCCCAGAACCTCTCCTCCAGGCCTCCATCCCTCACCGGTCACCAAGGAGTGAACGTCGGACAAGGAATAAAAGGTAGCCGGGCAGACCATGCACACCTATCCACCAAATCACAATGAGTAGCTCAGAGTACATATTTATAACCCACAACGTTAAGGGTTTTAATTCCCCCTTTAAGAGGAGGAAAGCATTTAGGCAATATAAAAAGTTGAGACCCTCGGTTATCTTCATGCAGGAGACTCATTTCACACACGAGGGTAAACCAAAATATTTACATAGAGAGTATCCGACAGTGTACATGGCCACTCAATCTACGAAAAGAGCAGGGGCAGCCATTCTGATACATAAACATTTTCCATTCATTCCGGAACATACTAGAATAGACAAAGAGAGGAACTATGTTTTGGTCACTGGCTTAATATCAGGCCAAAGAATCTCTCTACTTTCCCTATACTCCCCCACAAAATCACCGCACCAAACCCTGATTAACATGCTAAGAGAGTTAAGCACACTAGATCTAGGCAAACTGGTGATTGGGGGGGATTTTAATCTGACCCTAGACCCAGCATTAGACAGATCAGGGCACGTCCAAGATTCTAGCTTTTCAAAAAAACGGGGTCAAATTAAACAGCTAATGGCCAAAATGGGCTTAGTGGATGCCTGGAGAGGCCTACACTCAGATAATAGGGAATACACATACTACTCCCCCACACACGGCACCTACTCGAGGATCGACACGTTCCTAACAAGCTCCCTACTCTTTGATGATATCCGAGAATCTGACATTGTCCCCTGCCCCTGGTCTGATCATGCAATGGTAGCTATTAAATTAACGTTAGGCCCCAATCTATCCCCATTTAGGAGCTGGAGGATCGACGAGCACCTTCTGTCGGATCCCATTAGCTTAGCATCCTTAGCGGGAGACATTAAGCAGTACTTCGAACTGAATGATTCTCCTTTTACAGGGGCTGGCTGGCTTTGGGTAGCTCACAAGGCTTATATAAGGGGTTGCTGCATCAAACTGGCAGCCCGGCGTAAGAGGGAACTTAGACAGAAAGAGGAAGATTTAACATACACCCTAAACAGCCTAGAAAAACTTAATCAAAATTGCCCCTCCATAAAGCTCCGGGGCCAAAATAACAAAGTCAGGATAGAGTTAGACGGAGTACTCTCTGCCCATACAGAGAAAGCCATGAGGAGGACTAGACACCTATATTATTGGAAAGCTAACAAACCAGACAGAATGTTAGCTAAGAGATTGAAAGCTAAGGAGACCCAGTCTAGAGTGACTCAGATTAGGAAGCCAGATGGCATAGTCTCCTGCAGCCCTAGGGTTATACAGAGGCAGTTCCAAAACTTCTACCAGCAGATTTACTCGTCGGGTAAACTGGCAGAGGGGTTGGACCTGGACTTCTTCCTAAATATCATTGACCTCCCCTCAATAACTGAACAACAATTAACTAACCTTAATCTAGATATCTCACAAGAAGAAGTGAGAGCAGCAATTCATAGCCTTAAGTCAGGTAAATCCCCAGGGCCGGATGGCTATTCTAATCAATACTATAGGAAATTTGAAACCCTATTAAACCCCTATCTGACATCCCTATTCAACGCTATCATGAGAGGGGAAAATATGCCCTCGGAGCTTAATCAAGCGGAACTGGTAGTAATACCAAAATAAGGTAGGGATAGTCTAGAGGTAAAAAACTACCGGCCCATATCCTTACTGAATGGAGATGTCAAGCTAATGACCAAAATAATGGCAACCCGAATCTCCAAGTTCCTGCCAGAAATCATCCATAAAGACCAGGCGGGGTTTATACCCCATAGACAAGCAGGGGACAACGTCAGGCGCATTCTTAACATCCAATACCTAGCGCGGAAAAACAACTCTCCAATGTGCCTGCTAGCTCTAGATATAGAGAAGGCCTTCGACACGGTCGAATGGCCGTTTATGTTTAAAACTCTGGATAGATTTGGTTTCAGGGGCCGGTTTATCACCCTTCTCCGCACGTATTATGAAGCCCCAACAGCCTTTTTGAGGTTACCAGGTGACCACAGAGCCCAAATTAACATTCAGTGGGGAACGAGACAGGGATGCCCACTCTCACCCCTACTGTTCGCCATAGTTATGGAACCCCTAGCGCAACTTATTAGAGCGGATAGGGAAATCCAGGGGCTGCAGGTGGGGTTGCAACAATACAAATGTACATTCTTCGCGGATGATATTCTATGCACCTTAACAAACCCCGGGTTATCTATTCCGGCACTGATGTCGACTCTTGACAAGTTCAGTAAGCTATCAGGACTTAGGCTGAACTTGGAGAAATCGGAAGCTCTGAGCTTAGGCATTCCAGAGATCTAGATAAGTTAGGCTCCTGGATTATGGGGGATCGCATGGTGACCCTGAGACAGTTTGAGGAAAGGTATTCTCTCCCCCCAGGGGAATACTATAATTATTTAAAAATAAGAATCTGGGCTAGGGAAGCATTTAAAAAATGTGGACCCCCAAAAACCTCCTGGTTCTCAGTAATTTGCAAAACTCTTCCCTTACAGAAAGGAATATTAGGCTCTTTATATGACACATTCACTAAAACAAATAATACAGATAAACCATCATATATATGTAAGTGGGAAAGGGAGCTGGGAGATGTATGGGATTGGAAAAAATGGCAGAAGTCATTCTCCAATTTACGCAGGGCAACAAGTAATTGCACACACATAGAGACATCTATAAAAGTTCTCCAGAGAATATATTGCACCCCAGACAAATTAAACAAATTTGATCCCAGAGTAAGCAGTAACTGCTTTATGGGCTGTTCACAGATAGGTGACCACACTCATACCTGGTGGCTATGTCAGAAAGTTCACAGGTTGTGGGAAAAAATAGCACTAATGGCAACATCACTATTTGATATAAGAGTTACAGCAACTATGGAATCCTGCCTGCTAGGGGTTACATTTCCTAACTTATCAAAAAAACAGAATAAGCTATTCCAGATAATGGCCGCAGCCACCAAAGTGCACATAGCTAGCCAATGGAAGTCAGTCAAGTTAAACGTGCAAGAGGTTATAAAAAAGATTAATTACATAGCAATAAACGAGAGGTTAACATCTGCTATTTTAGACACAGTGACACAATTCCAAGAAATCTGGAGGCCTTGGCTAGAGTCTTCGTTAGGCTTCCCTCTGTCCTGAAAGGTCCACAGATAGCATTATAGTAATAACAGTATAGAACTAGACCAAAAAGAGGCCTGAGGTGGAGGAGACTCGAGGACTGTATCCGGAGGCTCCGATCTGACTGGTACGTTTGGAACACAACACTGGAGGTGAATGTCTGCATAATAACTGTATAAACTCAACTTGATCTATTGATTCCTCCCTTATCTCCATAGTTATATACTTACTTGTTTATTTAAAGTTTCAGTTTCTATGTAAATAAGTTTTGTTTGTTCATGCTTCCCTTACTTAAATTAAAAGACCTAAATTACTTGACAATACCGTCAAAATTTAAGGGTAAGGAGAAAAAAAAAAAAAAAACGGAAAGGATAGGCTAGAAATTTGATTTCAGGTATATATGTTTACAGACAATCCTATGTGTTAATGTACCTAATACCTGTCTTTATTCTGTATTCCTTTCAATAAAAATGTTATTATAAAAAAGAATAACTGATGCGGTTTTTACTCCCACCAAATAAAAACACCATAACCAGCTACATACCCTCCTAAAACACCAGCCCTGCAAGCTCCATATTTGCTCATGAAATTGATCCCGCCTATGATCATTCAACTATTATTCTCTGAGCTACCATTGCTGCATTTAAAAACTAAATTCTGAGCAAGGCTAAACTAGAATCTGACTGCTCTCCCACAGGCCTTAAATTGACAGATAAGGCAACTACATCCATGCCTGATCCCTTTAGCCTAGGTTAAACCCACTACCCGACTGATATATTACCCTAAACGCTACTACCATCTTGAAAAATGTAGAATCTTAATCATCGATAACCAGTCCTACTCTGAGTAAGGAAAGGTGCCACACAAACTACGCTTTTTTTGGTAAAAAGAAAG
Source organism: Discoglossus pictus (assembly GCA_027410445.1). Taxonomy (NCBI): domain Eukaryota; kingdom Metazoa; phylum Chordata; class Amphibia; order Anura; family Alytidae; genus Discoglossus; species Discoglossus pictus. The sequence goes on from CM050174.1 coordinate 47,065,245, forward strand.
CCGTAATACTAACCAAAGGGGAGCTGTCAGTGTGCCTGACAGACTGTAAACTGCCTCTCTTTAACCCCTACTCAGTCTTGGACCATCACTGTTAAATGGCCACATGATCACCTTGGATTACCAGACCAGTCACCTGAGGCCGACATACCTTGTCTGTTTACTTACCTACCTCTTGCTACCCCCGACCAGCGGAAAAGAGATGGCAGCACAGTCACACAATCACACTTTTGATCTCAAACCAGCCATATGGTCACATGATCACCATTTGAATCCAAAGACCAGGCACCTGAGGCCACCATACCTTGCCTGTATACCAATCAACCTCTCGCTAACGGAAAACCAGCCCTAGGGAGAGCTGGCTGCACAGACCACAAGGCTTCGCACTTATCACCAACCTCCATCCAGAACAATGGTATCCCTGACCCTTGGGAAAAGACAACAATACGCCTGCCGTCCCTTTGCCATACCTCCTGTTCACCTTTCACCCCTTGCTTTTCGGATTCATTCCCTTTGTCAGGTCCAATGTATCTGGCCCGTGTCCGATAGGTCAAGGCTGCTACCTGACACCCCACCTTCGGTGGACACCCCTTCTGGGCCTTGGGTTACTGAGAACCCCCAACCTTGATAGTACAACACTCGCGTATCTACACGCATACCCCAGGCACAAAGACTGCCCTTCCTCACACTCAGTCCATACATCTGAGGTGCGCACATAAAAAAGGACCAGTCAGCCATCCCGACCTGAAACCTGGTACATGCGTTCCTTTACACTATATGCTCCATTATCGGTACTGCGCCCGGTGTATGCAGCATCGTAGTCCCGAGTGGGATGATGCATAACCGAGAGACATAGCCTGCAGAACCGCTGTATTATCCAAACAGATGTTTTACTGCTCCTTTGATCCTCCGCCGCCCAGCAGTGCTTACCTCCAGAGGAAGCTGCGAAGCCATGTACCCTATAGCACTGGACATCATCACCATAGCTTATGCTACTCCCCTGACTGATAAAGAGTGATACCCCGAAGAGGAGAAATACCACATAAGACAACACGCAACCGACCTTACGCTTCTTACCTAATCTTAGACGCACCCAATAGTGGAAGGGAAGAAGAAAATTGCCTACCACCGATATATACCCGTAGTTGTACCGAACCTCCAAGGAGTATACGTCATACCCAGAGGAAAACCCAAGAAAGGATAACACTAAGCCTGACTCACAGCAGGGCTAAAGTGGACCCAACCAAGCTATAAAACCGCTAGTGCATTCGGACATACTTCTACACGCGGTACCATAATCAAGTCTCCCAACCTATTAGAAGGAAAATACTGAACATTCAATTAAATTTTGAACACAACCATGATGACATACATAGACCACTACAGAACCTACCAGACTGAGCCGTGGTACCTACGAAAGTAAGATGAATAACGTGAACCGCAAAGTATGCTAAACCAAAAAAACAAGGGGAATGAGGAACCCCTTACCACTGCCCAGGAACCCATTTTTGAGGAAGACCCTGACCGGAAACCAATACCTAAGCTGTCGCAGTCAGCTAAAAGTGACTCGCCATTCACTCCCAAAGGGCGGCAAAGCTAAACATCTTTAAAGCCAGTTACTAACAAGCGCCGTACATGGTGCCTTTGTTGATGGTACACCAATGTCGCTTCAAACTAACCCATATATATTACAAGACTGCGAGTTATAAACCGCGTGGGGTCTCGTAAATGAACTACTGACACTAATGAAGGCTAATAAGACACGCTTTCCTCTACGTGCCAAACCGTAGCAACTAGCGTAGCCCGCAATACTTGGACATATTAAATTAGGAGCCCTAGTATTCAGATACGCCAAAAAAAAAACATGTGAGCCAGATGGTCAAACAAAGAGGAAAAAACAAGAAATACTAAGGGATACCATGTAAACAATGTTAGCTTTGAGTAGGGCTTTTAAGTATATAAGTATTGACTGTTAGATTGAAACAAATATATACTTTTATTTGCTTACAGCAAGAATGTTTTATACAAAATCCTGACATTTCTGAGCTCTCCAGAACTGGAAAATCATGTAAAATAGCACATGCTGGTTTAACCTACACTTTATCAATACAACATTAACCTGTACTGTGTTTATTCCCTGTCTTTATAGCAAAATAAAAATAGTTATAAGCAGGGTCGCCTCAGAAAACACGAGGCTAAGTATATATGTAAATAACCAGGGCCCCAATCTAATGCACAACCATTGTAACCATCTCCTACAGCCAGCCTATATGTTATAAACATTTATAATACTGTCTGCCAGCTAGGCCCCTTTTCAGAACAGGCCACTACAAAAGTGCCAAACAGCATCAATTGCACCATCTATTTTGGAGGGACAGTCCCTCTTATAAGGTACATTCTTATTCTCCTTCCAGTCCCCCTACTTTCAAGGGGAATCCATTGTAACCCTGTGTCATTACATAGCCCATACGAGCTGCCTGCGCATGTTCTGGAAATGACCAGGCATTGCTGCCAAAGGGTTTTGTTAATCTGAATTTTATGTGATGGATCAGGAAACAATAGTCTAAGTGGTGAAGTGAAATGAGAAAAATATATACATAAAACTATTTTTTAGAAATAGAAAACAGAAATTTGGCATGTGCGTATGTATTCACTCCCTTTGTTATGAAGCCCATAAAAAGCTCTGGTGCAACCAATTACCTTCAGAAGTCACATAATTAATGAAATGATGTCCACCTGTGTGCAATCTAAGTGTCACATGATCTGTCATTACATATACACATCTTTTTTGAAAAGCCCCGGAAGCTGTAACACCTAAGCAAGAGGCACCACTAACCAAACACTGCCATGAAGACCAAGGAACTCTCCAAACAAGTAAGGGACGATGTTGTTGAGAAGTACAAGTCAGGGTTAGGTTATAAAAAAATATCCAAATCTTTGATTATCCCCAGGAGCACCATCAAATCTAGCATAACCAAATGGAAAGAACATGGCACAACAGCAAACCTGCCAAGAGATGGCAGCCCACCAAAACTCACGGACCGGGTTTCGAGGGCATTAATCAGAGAGGCAGCACAGAGACCTAAGGTAACCCTGGAGGAGCTGCAGAGTTCCACAGCAGAGACTGAAGTATCTGTACATAGGACGACAATAAGCCGTACGCTTTCAGCAAAAAACAAAATGGCACGTTTTGAGTTTGCGAAAAGGAATGTGGGCGACTCCGAAAATGTATGGAGGAAGGTGCTCTGGTCTGATGAGACTAAAATTGAACTTTTCGGCCATCAAAGAAAACGCTATGTCCTGAGCAAACCCAACACATCACATCACCCAAAGAACACCATCCTGCTGTGGGGATGTTTTTCTGCAGCCAGGACTGGGAAACTGGTCAAAGTTGAGGGAAAGATGGATGGTGCGAAATACAGGGATATTCTTGAGCAAAACCTGTACCACTCTGTGCGTGATTTGAGTCTAGGACGGAGGTTCACCTTCCAGCAGGACAATGACCCCAAACACACTGCTAAAGCAACACTTGAGTGGTTTAAGGGGAAACATGTAAATGTGTTGGAATGGCCTAGTCAAAGCCCAGACCACAATCCAAGAGAAAATCTGTGGTCAGACTTAAAGATTGCTGTTCACAAGCGCAAACCATCCAACTTGAAGGAGCTGGACCAGTTTTGCAAAGAGGAATGGGCAAAAATCCCAGAGGTAAGATGTGGCAAGCTCATAGAGACTTATCCAAAGCGACTTGGAGCTGTGATTGTCGCAAAAGGTGGCTCTACAAAGTATTGACTTTAGCGGGGAATAGTTATGCACATTGACTTTTTCTGTTATTTTGTCCTATTTGTTGTTTGCTTCACAATAAAAAAAAGAAAACAACTTCAAAGTTGTGGGGATGTTCTGTAAATTAAATGATGCAAATCCTCAAACAATCCATGTTTATTCCAAAAACACGAAAAATGCCAAGGGGGTGAATACTTTAGCAAGGCACTGTATGTCTGTATAGAGAACTGTGTACATGGTAAGTGAGTTTATGTATAAAGCTCAGTTCACTGATCATACAGAATGGCTATAACACTACCAAATAGTGTATACATATATCCATAAATACAAGTGTCCCTATTTGGCCATTCCAATTATTTGGAGATATGCTCTAAGGGCTTTAAAATATTACTACATTTTAAGTGATATTTGAAGGAGGTGCTATAATGTGTTTGATGTCTCCGGTATTTAATCTTTTTAGTGCATGGGTATAGTTTGTTTATTAACCACAAAGTTGGCAAGAGATCATATTTAGGAAGCCATGGAAAGATTGATTTATTTTGCGGGTGTTACTGATAAAAAAAAATTAAGAAAAACATTTAGAGTCTTGTAGTAGGGTATATATGCAATTTTAGGATTAGTGTCAATAGGTTATCTGAATAAATATAACTGGAAACTGTTTGTTTTGCTTATACTTCCTTTATATTAGGAATGTGTATTTAAGTTGCACTGTATTAAGGGTACATATTTTATATATTTCTTTCTGTTTGGCTTCCTCTGGATCAATTAAAATTAATCTGCATATTGTAGATCAGAGGAGATCTAAAAAGGTTGAATTTGATAGACTATTGGTCTTTTTTCATCCTCAATTAGTATATAACTATATATATATATATATATATATATATATATATATATATATATATATATATATATATATATATATTAAATATAAGCAAAACAAACAGCTTCCAGTTATATTTATTCAGATAACCTATAGACACTAATCACTTATCCTAAAATTGCATACATACCCTACTACAAGACTCCAAATGTTTTTCTTATATATTTTATCAGTAACACCTTTATATATACCGTATATATTTATATATATATATATATATATATATATATATATATATATATATAGATAGATAGATAGATAGATAGATATATAGATAGATAGATAGATAGAAAGATAGATAAGACAGTGGATCTATCCTGTTTTATGTACGCATTGGTGCACTGCCGACAGCTCTAGAAAAACGGGTGTGCTCACGTCCCAATCTAGATGTCAAAACTAGGTATTACACCACAACCCACTAACCCTCTATCCCTAACCCCCTAAACCTCACTTCCTAAACCTAACCCTCGAAACATCACTTCCTATCCCTAAACCTAAGCCCCTAACCCTCTTACCCTAACCCCTAAACCTCACTTCCTAACCTTATCCCTAACCCCCTACCCTCTTACCCTAACCCTAACCCCCTAAACCTCACTTCCTAACCCTCTAACCCTAACCCGAAACCCCTAACCACTTACCGGGCGTAGATACAGCTAGAGGGGGACGTCGGCAGCGTGCTTCCAGCACTTCCAGAAATGCGTACATATAACAGGATAGGTCCTATATAGTTATAGCTTATCTGAATAAATATAACTGGAAACTTTTTCACTTTATTTTTATGTATATTTACTAATCATTTATATTAAGAAGGTGTATTAAATTTGTATCTTATTAAGGGTGCAATATTATATAGATAGATAGATAGATAGATAGATAGATAGATAGATAGATGTATATTATCAGAATAAATATAACTGTAAACTGCTTCACTTTATTTTTATATATATTTGCTAAACATTTATATTAGGAAGGGGTATTTAATTTGCATCTTATTAAGGGTAAACTATTTGGGTAATATAAAGTGTTGTTCCTAGTAATGGCAGATCATTTATGGATTAAAATCAAGGATCCATGCACATTCAGGCTCCATAGCAACAAGAATGGCTTCAATGGTTGCTAAGGAGGAGAGTGGATTACATCACTTCCTGACCTTGATAGGTTTACTTCCGGGTCGCGGCTGCGGATGCCTTTTGTCTGTGAGTTCTGTTATTAATGCTACTGCCCATTATTATCTCCTGTCACTCTCTCTAATGCTCCCACCATGCCATGTTACCCCTTTACTATCATATAATGCAGTGCTCCTTCTCCCCACATTTATGTCTTAGCATCCTATAATACTGTTCCTGCAATCCCCTAAGACATAATACTTTCTATACCCTCCCATGGCATACTCATAGCACTCCTCAGTACCCCTCCTTGTAACTTCCCACAGATAACCCTTTCCCAAAGGGTATATAATGCAGTATTTTCCCAAGCCCTGACAACACTGCTCTGTTACTTTCTTATTACATCCTCTAGTCTGTCTGTTTATCTGTCAATTGTAAGAGACAATAGGAAATATAGACAGTCAGTACAGTATTGGAAATATTTAGTTATAATTACCATGGCAGGCATATTTGCAGTACTCTTTTTGGATATTGTCGCCCTCCTATATCCCACGCCACCCTTACCTTTTGATTGTAAGCTCTTCAGTTGTACTATGCTGCCAGATATCCATTTGTATTGTAGCTATATTTCTACTTACCTTACTGTTTTTATATAGCTTTGTAATTTGATAATTGTACCCACTGTACTTTATTCTACTAAGTAGCTCTAAGGAATATATTGGTACTTTAGAAATAAGAGTAATAATAATATTCAATATAAAATGTGCTGCCATTTAGCTTACACTTGTGTTCTCCACACACACACATATATATATATATATATATATATATATATATATATATATACATACAGTAAACTCCCCATTATCCGGGACCCACGAGGACTACCTATTGCCGGATAAGTGTAGTTGCCAGGTAATCGTGAGTCCCTGAATTTAAGGGTCTAAACGACCCTTAAACACCCCAAAACCCCTCAAAAAGCATTTAAAAGGCATTAGCACCTAAACTGGGCCATTTTGGCCTAGAAAAAACAAATCCGAAAAAAGTTAGGCGGTTATGCCGGTTTCGTAGGAGTTTTTTTGAAAATAGGGAATTGGTGCCGGTTGCTTGAGAGTGCCGGTTGGTTAGGTGACGGATAACCGGGTTCTACTGCATGTGTGTGTATATATATATATATATATATATATATATATATATATATATACACACACACACACAATATGTAGAAATATGTATACAAGCTACAGTTTGATTCTTGGAACTCAAGTTTAATCTGTTCGGGACTGCAGGTTGAATACCAAAAAGTTAAGTATCGTTTATCATAGGGATCAATGTCAATTTAAATAATGTGTTCCGGACCCCAGAAATTTCACATTTTAGTTTGAACCGATGGTATTGTTTCGCGATACAAAATCTTAAAACTAATCACACATAAATTAAAAACAATAATTAGAGCAAATAACACAGAATTAAACTTCACTTTAACTGTACCGAGAGGACTTGAGGGCCCAATGGGATGGTGGTTATGTAGAGGAGATGAGAGGTTGTTGCTTGGAACTTTGGTCCTTTTAGGCACAGGCTCTACTTTGGTTCTCATAGGCACAGCCTACACTTTGATTCTTGAAAGCACAACAGACTCTTGTGGAAATATGGCTAGATAAGTTTTTTGAGGCTTAAACACAAATAGACTTTAGGTCCAGCTTGTGTGCTACACGTAGCTGTTGCAGTAATGACCACATACAAGCAGGTGGAGCAGTTGACCCACCCTCTCCAAATCCTCCACTCCAGTGACCCTTAAACATAAAGTGGTTAGCCTCTTCACTGTGCAGACATTAATGTCCAGTAATTTAGTAATTATTAATAATATATATATATATATATATATTAATAATGAGTACTGCAATATAATTTGATACCTTTTGTATTGGACAAACTTTCAAGAGGTTTAACCTCTTTTTATCAAGTCTCAAGCAATACGCATTATAAATAAGACGTTTGTCCAATACAATAGGTATCAAATTATATTGTAATACTCATTATTAATCTATTATATATATATATATATATAAGTAAATATATTGTACATTTGTGCTCTAAAATAAGTAAAAAAAAAAAATATTTTGTGCTCAGGTTTCCAAGAAATACAGTTATTGCACTGCATTCTGGGAACCTGGGCAGGGACATGCAAATGTGTCCCCAAAGCTACACCCTTTAATACATTACCATTTCAAACAGGGTTTCTTTTAAGCATGTGCCTGCTGTATTACAACTTTAAGCAAAGCCAAGGATGGATTATTCACAAGTCAGGAATCCCACCCATATACAGCTGTTTCAAGGTTACTGCCTGTTATCAGTGTGGGGCTGGTTCCTAGCCTGTGTAGTAGATTTTATGATGAGGTAGTATACCAAAACAATAATTTAATATATGGTGGGTAAAAGAGTCATAGAAGCCTCCACTCTAGGAACCTTGGCACTTTCCTACTCCTATACATATTTGTTATCAATATTGCTTTTTGACATGATATATATATATATATATATATATATATATATATATATATATATATATATATATATATATACACCTTACAATAGTCCTTTAAGAACAACAATATCACCATATGCCCTCTCTGTATTGTTTTAGGTGGGGTAACCCTTCACCATGGCGGAACATCTTGATCTCTCCCCTCCAGACATCCCAGAACCAGGCCTTCTTGAGACCCTTCTTCGATATGGACTCTTCTGTGGGGCCATCTTCCAACTAGTCTGTATTCTGGCAATTATCTTCCCAGGAAGTAAATCTCAGGATGTGGTGAGATTCTTATAGATTTGTGTTGGAGAGGCTGGATCACTCTTTCTTTTTACCAGACGTGTGTACTTGTTACATGCTTCACAACCAAATGGTTTATATTCCATTTTTTTCAGAAGTAATATAAAAAGCAAAAGAAAATAATGTGTGTACTTCTGGAGTTCTAGAGTACACAAACCTGCAGTGCGTTGTATCCACCAACACGGCTACTGGACATGTGGTTATTATAATGTAATATATAATCCCTTAAAGACAGCAGGTAGACTACAGTAATATTTTGTTTTTAAAACAACAGATAGCTTTTTTAAATACTTTTAAAATATGTCGCAAACAAGATAGGAGCTTCTTCACCTGTTATATTACATATTTTATACGTTTGGTGAACAACTACTGAGGTCATTTTTTTCTATATGATCTTTTAGATAACACAACTTGATGATAAGAATAATGTGCAGAATGTTGCTAGAAAGTAAATTAAAAAAAGAATCGCAGCCGTTACGTTTTGTTTTACTTTTATTTGCAATTATTCTTTACTCCATTTAGTTTATATACTAAGTCAGATTCTTGCAGATCTACCTGTCCGTGTAAACTAATGAGTTTCCATTAGATCTAATGAGAGCACTGATAGTTGTATATACTGTGTATTCAAAGACTCTTTCCACCTCAGGAAGTTGATCACTAGTAAAGTGGTAGTCAAAAGCAGAATAATTGCATAGAAAATAGTAAATTAGAGATGACATTATAATTAAAATTATTACTAAAATTGTTTTCAAGTGTTTTATATTTTTTTAATTTTTTATTAAAGACAGAAGTTCACAGAAATATCACAACTTTAAATATACCAAGTTATACAATCTATCTTGTCCATACATCATTTACTGAGGATAATACAAATGACTCGTTATATCTACATAATACAATATGATACAACATAGTGCAATATAAATCCAGGTAATTCTATATGATACCATATACTACATAATCCTATATAGTTCCATATAGCTCTGCAGCCAAAATGTATAGGGAAGTGTAGTTCTTCAAAAGGGGATATTGTTTTACCACAATGCTTTGTTTGCTAAATTAATTTGACTGCAATGGACTCCACATGTACATAGTAGGAGAACCCAAGTAAAGGAGTCAGGTTCTCCTTCTAAGTACGTGGCCATTTTAATGGACCTCTTCCATGATCGTACAATATGGTATTAGTAGTTTTCTTAATACTGGTTCGCAATAAAATCAGCATATGGAGAAATGAAGTTCAGTGCAACTTTTAAAATGTAAACGTCAAGTTTAGAGCTTTGGACTTTCTCAACATCCCCTTTAAGGCTCCAGGGGGTGGGAGAGGATCTTTCCTGGACGGATAGGAGTTTCTCTACTCCTTCCTCAGAGGGTATACAGGTAAGCCTATGCCAGTCAGAAACACAATTAAAAATGCCTCCTGACCACATAACAGGTTAGAGAAGGATATCTTCTGGAAGCAACAATGCTAATGTTCAAATGTCATTTTTAAAAGCTTCATTGCTAATCAGTTACTAAACAAATTAAAATGTATTGTTGCCAAATACAGTTGCCCTTTAACTATACTTTAATACAATAAAAACCAAAATATTTTCAAAGTCAACATTTTACTGATTATTCTGAAAACCCTTGGTGTACCTTCTTACTTTTGGATGCGACCACTCTGCATGTTAGGCATGAATGTGACCCATGACAGACTGAAGTATTGCCTCCCTCAGGGTAAGAAGGTCTCTCACCATAAATCTCCCTCTACAGGATGCTGATACCACAGAAACAAGAAGCACGGAAGTGTTGAGAAGGCCCAAGATGCCAGCAGTGTTGGCAGGGAAAAAACAAAAGAAGGAAACCAAGAAGAAGCGATGAAAGCAGAAATGGAGACCCCCCAGCCCTCATCTTATCTGGGACCCATTTCCCTGCTCCAAAACTATGTGCATGAAAAATCTCATATTATATATAACACTAATGGCTGTTTAACCCTTAATAGATGATTCTTATACGATGTCAAAAATTCAAGTACTCAGTCTGTCTGTGTCATGGCTAATCTGTACAAATCACGCACGTCTTGTACAGTGTAATAAGAAAACTAAGAACTTTACATTGAGTGTAAGTCATACATATTAGTTATGTTTCTCAAAGATTCTGATCATTCTTAAATTCACTTCATATGGAACTGCAAGCATTTTGATAAATAAACAATAAATGGCATAAGAAGTTGTCTTATTAATTTTGCTTATTAGCGGCATTCTTTGACTGATGTGTGCTATTGTGTATTGCACAGTTATTGAGTTTACAAAGTTTATTTTCCCTTCTGGATCAGTACCTGGTTGTGGTGATGGGAATAGTGTACTTTCATGAAGCTGTGAGTTATACCATGTAGGGTCACCCAAGATGGGCAGGTTATAGCAGAGATGTCAGACAAATTGTGGTCTACTGGAGAAGGATCTGGCAACCCACTCTAGTATTTTTACCAAGAAAACCTTATGGATAAGCAATACCAGAGACAAGATGTGCCTGCTGTGGCCCATGGAGAGACACGGTCAGACACGACTTATTGTTATAGTTTAATTTATAAACTTATTAAAGCAAATCTAGGGGTATCATATATTGAAAGGGATTTGGGAGTGCTTGTGGACAACCACCTAGGTAACTAGTGCTCAATGCCAAGAAGCATCTGCAAAGGCAAGTAAAATATTAGCATGTATTAAGAAGGGTATAGAAGCCGGGGAAGCAAATATAATTCTACCACTATACAAATCTCTAGTACGCCCTCATTTGGAATATGGAGTACAATTTTGGGCACCACTTCATAAAAAGGACATTTTAGAACTGGAAAAGGTACAGAGGAGGGCAACAAAACTAATATGGGGAATAGAGGGGCTAAGCTATGAAGAAAGACTAACCAAATTAAACTTATTTTCTCTAGAAAAAAGGCGTCTAAGAGGGGATATGATTACCTTATATAAATACATCCAGGGTCAGTATGAAGATTTGTCAAGTGAATTTTTTGTGCGAAGAGGTTTTCAACTGACAAGAGGACATCCTTTGAGATTAGAAGTAAAAAGATTTCACCTTAAAGAAATAAAAGGGTTCTTCACAGTAAGAGTGGTTAATCTGTGGAATTCTCTACCAAGGGAGGTGGTGACAAATAACTTTAAAAAGGGATTGGATATATTTTTAAATAAAAAGGGCATTCAGGGTTATCCTGGATAATTAGAGATGGAGTATTGATCCAGGGAGGGATCCGATCACCAGTTTGTGGGGTCAGGAAGGATTTTTTTTTTCTTTTCCTTTGAGACGATTGGCAAAGTTTTACTCGTTGCGGATGCGAATGTCTCTCAAATGTCACTTTTATCATCTCAAACTGTAAAATCTATAAGTCATTTATGGAAGGCTATAGATATAGCATTAGATATGGTATAACGCTACCATATGTGAATAGCCTTATTTGATCAGCTGGACACACATAGGAATTATATTCGCACACACTTCCGTGCTAAAGTATACCATACCAATATATGGACATTGTAGGGGATTAAAACTAATGACCTTTGTTAATATAAACATTTAAAATATTTGTAATAAAAATATGTAATCCAATTGTATTAATAAAATCAAATGGTAAGGCGGTACCACGGGTGCCTGTCTGTATTAAACCAGATATATATCGACCTTATAATGGTATCTCAATAGTCATGTAGTTAGCATAGACCAAGTTGTTATGAACAATTAATCCCTTGGGTCCATATATAATAGTGACTTACTCAATTTACACCTATATTTAATTCAATAATATCATGTGAATAATACAGAAAATGACTTAGAGAACAGAAAAAAATTAAACTGGGCAAAGGGCAATCACTGGCTGGCACCAAGACACCTCAATCCGACAAGAAACCTGGATGTGCATTTCATCCGCATTCCCCATATGAGGATGACTATCATTTAATTTCCCCTTCTGGATCGCTACCTTGTCATGGTGAAGGGGCTTGTGTACCTCAATGAAGCTGTGAGCTATACCGGGTAGGGTCACCCAAGATGGGCTGGTCATAGCAGAGAGGCCAGACAAATCGCTGTCCACTGGAGAAAAAACTGGCAAACTACTTCAGTATCATTGCCAAGAAAACCATATGGATAAGCACAATCAGAAACACAGACAGATGTGCCTGGTGTGCTGCATCCATGTGGTCACAGAGAGTCGGACACGACTGAACAACAAACAACAAAATAATTTCATCTGCAAAATCAATCATCGGGCAGAAAAGAAGGGATGTGCCAGAATTTCAATCTGTGCACAGGTAAAGCATTGATGCTTTATACTAATTGTGTTTCTCAGGATGCTAATTTGCGACTGTGCATTGGATAGGGGTGGAGGAGAAAATGTAACTGCATGATAACCTTAGTGAGGAATTATTTTGCCACCACAGACAAGCATTCTGCAATTCTAGTTAGCACGTGATACTGGAAAAGATTGTAGGTATATGAAGAAGGGAATGACAGGTGAAATGGATAGATAAGCTTGATGGAGGTCAGGGGGGTCAGTGACAGACTGATGCGCCTGGCATGCTGTGGTCCATAAGGTCACAGAGAGTCGTATACGACTGAGCAACTAAACAAGAACAACAACAAGGCCACCTAAAAACATAACAGGTTGCAGCTAATATGAAAGCAAAACTGGTCTTACATTTAATGAATACTTGCATATAAAAGTTGCAAAAAATGAAGGATGTTTATTTATTTATTTATTTTGCTGTCCTGTAAACCTTCTTGTAGGAGTTGGAGGGAGGTGATGCTATAATTTTCATTCCGTGACATGTTTTACTATACAATAGACCAATGTGCAGGGTGAGATGTAAGAGGGAGCATGTGACAAAACCCCAAATCCCTCTAATCTTCAGTGCAACCTGATCATAAGGGAGGATTTGTAGGGACTGAGCTACTGTGTGTGTGCAGTGAAATTATATGTGTACAACAATGGAACTGTGTGTACAATCCAGAAATAAAATATGTACAATACTGAAAACTGTGTGACACTGAAGTACTGCCTGTGTACTTGTGTATATGAGTATTGGACTAAGTATGTAGAGTGTACATCCAAGCAAATATAGCATTCTGTTTTGAGACTGTAAATACATTTTGATGAACATGTGCCATCTTTTCCATATCACGGTATTCTTCTTCATAGTATGGCCAACATATACATTCTGTTTTGCTGGTCATTCCTGTATTTAGTTGCCTTGGAGTAGCTGCTGCTGGTCCAGCAGGTGCAAAGTACTGGGTCCCACATCAGGATCGGGGCCCTCTGCTGCTGAGTAAATGAGGAATCGTAATTTATTACATAAGAAAAGATGAAAATTTACTTTATTAAAAGCTGATTGTATTACCATGGGGGTGTTCTGATCATCTACAAGTATTTTTGGCTTTTTTTTTTATTGATCCCAATGGATAGATGTGGAAGTTGCAAAGGGGCCCCTCAAATTATCTTACACTATTGACATCACTACTTGTAGACATTCACATATATGTATGTTCTGTGGATATTTGTATATCCTGTTACATTGAAAATATTTGTTGCTATTTTCAACAGTTGCCATCAGTGTATAGTTTTACTGTACTTTCACAGTTTACCGCTATCGCACTACATACACTTTCCTATCCATTGGCGGTGTGTTGTAGGGTAGTTCTGTGACATCTTGTGATTAGGAATAGTTGAGTTTTTTTTTTGTTTTTTTTTAAAGTTGGTGGAAATTACTTAAAAGTGTGTTTTTTTTTAATGATCCAGGACTAGGAGAGTGTTGGTAGGCAAAGGCAAGTTGTTGGAAGTTGGAGCACATCCGTTGCCTGGACCATATTTTATGAGATACGTTATACATAACACTTTGTTTTCCACTCCCTACTATCCGTAATAAATTATACATCCTGTCCTTAGAATGATAGCCAGGGGGAACTAAGGAGTGCCTGGGTGCAGGTTTTTTATTACTAATACTCTAAGGCTTAGTTAATGGGCCATAAGATACCTGGATGGTGATTAGCACCTTTAGTGTAGTAGTGGACTATTGCTACCAAACGGGGCATCTAACCAAGAGTCTAACAGGCACATTACCCTGGCAAATTGTCCTCTGTGCCTGACAAAGATAAGTATCCTCATATTCCAAACTCCCAAATAGTTCAATGTCCTAGAGGTTTACAGTCACTTGTCCAGTGTGGGTGGCATAATCCTACCTTTGTCCCAGTGGCCATATACTATAAGGAGCCATGTACAAAATGGTATTGGATTAGAAGTGAAATACATCGTTTGCATATCCTCGCCCATTTTATCATAGTGCAGTGCAATAACTGAATTTCTCAAAATTCTGAGCAGAAAATATGTTTTTTAACTTATTTATGGATGTCTAAATAAACTATTTATTTACACTACTCCCAATGGCCATTGAAGAGTCCAAAATAACTATCTGTAGCAATAAAGCCCTCGAAACTACATAAACCCATTCTTAGTCTGGGACCACTATGCTGAAATGACTGAACTGGAAGCTTGAGGCAAGTATTGTGGCTTCCTACAGAAATAAATGGACCCCCCAACCTCCATATATGCCTTTACTTTTCAAATAAGGGTCAACAAAATGCCTGACCTGGACAAGTACCCACAAGACTTGAGTAATCTGATCCCTTTGATGAAGAAAGAGTGTGAACACCTGTAGAAAAGGCAATATATCCCAAGACATCAATACCATGACCTCATTCTTTTCTGATTTTACTCTCTACATCTATATTTCAAAGGCCATGGCATTAACACGGTTCCTGTTATGCTATGTAAACTTGGGGACTTCCATGTCTGTTCTCTTGGTGGAAGGAGAAGTGTTTCACCAGAACAAAGGTACCATCAGTTGTAATAGGATTCAACCTTGTACAAAAGAAGTCTGAGCAGCAACAGTAACATATCCTCCTATATATCTTCTATCACTTCTTTTTTCACTTTGACTCACCCTCTGTAATTCCCTCTCTGTCCTATTGTATGTTCACACATAAGAGGAACATTTGAATCAACTTGTTCTCATAAGAAAAATCTTGAATTAAAACATTTTTATAAATGTTAACCGGAACAATTGACTTGCACAATACAGAGGGTACTTGGTTCTCATAGTAATTAGTTATTTGTACTTTTATTGATAATTGGAAAAGGGAGATTTTTTAGATGTGGGCTATGTAATGCATGCCGAACCTGTAAAAATACATTTCCTAAAGACAGTATAGTGGAAAGTACTTCAAATACAAATCAAATTAAGGTGTCAAACAAAATATCATGTAAATCTAGAAATGTGGTCTACATACTAGAATGTAGCTGTAAGAAACAATACATAGGCCGCACCTCTAGACCTCTTCACAAAAGAATTGAGGAACATATCAGAAATATCAAAAAAGGTTTTCCAAATCATTCAGTTTCAAAACACTTTAAAGAAGTGCACAAACAAAACCCAGGAAAAATGAAATTTATGGGTGTTTTAGAGATTAAACAGAATTGGAAAGGGGGAACACAGTAAAAACATTATCTCAAAAAGAAGGAGAGTTAATAGATCATTTAAACACCATGGCCCCCAAAGGTTTAAATGTAGATTTTGACTTAAATTGTTTCATCTAATAAAATCAGCTACCAAGTCACTATCAAACTGCAATACCATGAAGTAACATTAGTTGGCAGTAAAAATGGGAAAAAGATACCATTTATCAGTTCCAATCAGCAAGAATATATTAACACACAAATAATTATGTTGTTAAATAAACTACATCATGAGTGTAAGAAAACTATTTTAACACATATAATGTTTTAACTGTACCTTGTAATTTTATAAAAGTGGTATATTTGTTTTAAGTATACTATGGTGTAAAAATGTATTTTTTATTATTTATGAACTAATTGAAAAGTTAATTGTAAATGCTGAGCATTATCAAGTCAATTAAGATAATGACTTAAATAGAAGAACAGAACAATACAACCACCCACTCCAGATGAAGCACAAGTGTGAAACCGGTTGAGTGATTAAACAGTTCCACCTGTGACTACCAAAGCAGAGAACAGAACCACAGCACGTGGAGGGCTGCTGCTGCTGACCAGTGGAGATACAGACACAGAGGACTGAAGGAAGTTATCTTCCATTTGTGGACATTACTAAACCCAATCTAAAGACACAATATAAAAAAAAATATATATATATATATATACAGTAGAATCCCAGTTATCCGGCACCCAACTAACCAGGACTCTCAAGCAACCGGCACTGTGAGCAATTTCCCATTTTCAAAAAACTCCCACTAAATCGGCATAACCGGCACTATCCGGAGTTCGAGACTGCAAAAAAAAAAATGCAAACTTTGTTTCCAATTATTTTTTCTGGGCCTAAATGGCCCAGTTTAGGTGCCAATGCCTTTTTAAGGCATTTTGAGGGTTTTTGGGTTGTTTAAGGCTCGTTTAGACCCTTAAATTAGGGAATCCCGATTAACCTGAAACTACACGTATCCGGCAATAGGTAGTCCCCGTGGGTGTCGCATAACGGGGAGTTTACTGTATATATATTCTATTTTGCTTCTTCTGGATCTCTCTGCCGCCTTTGACACAGTTGACCATCCGCTTCTACTCCATATCCTCTCCTCCCATGGCATTCGAGACACTGCTCTCTTGTGGTTCTCATCATACCTCCAAGAACGATCATTTAGTGTCTCCTTCTCCGGCACATCTTCTTCTCCTCACCCCCTGTCTATTGGCGTACCCCAAGGATCAGTCCTAGGCCCCCTCCTCTTCTCCATCTACACATCCTCACTCTGTACCCTAATAAACTCTTTTGGGTTCCAGTACCATCTCTATGCAGGCGACACCCAAATCTATCTCTCAGCACCAGATCTATCCCCCTCTCTTCTAGCACACGTCTCCGACTGCCTTTCTAGTATATCCTCTTGGATGTCCGCCCACCATCTCAAACTCAACATGTCTAAGTTTGAACTCTTAATCTTTCCACCCTCTACTACAGCTTTAATTCCTCACATCTCTCTCTCTGTCAACAACAACATAATAACCCCCACCTCCCAAGCCCGTTGTCTTGGGTTTCTACTGGACCCTGCCCTCTCTTTTATCCATTACATACAGTCTCTAACCAAATCGTGTCTTTTCCATCTAAAAAACATATCCAAAATACGCCATTACCTTACACAAGACACTACTAAGATTCTAATACACTCTCTCATCATGTCTCGTCTTGACTATTGCAACTCGCTCCTTGTAGGCCTGCCCATCACTCGCCTCTCCCCACTTCAATCCATAATAAATGCCTCCGCCAGACTCATCTTCCGTACACATTGTTCAGTGTCGGCAGCTCCTCTTTTCAATCACTTCACTGGCTTCCCTTAGCCTCCAGAATAAAGTTTAAAATCTTGACCCTAACTTATAAAGCCCTCAACAACAGCGCACCCCCATACATCTCTGCTCTCATCTCCAAATACTCCCCCACACGCCCTCTTCGTTCTGCTAACGACCTTCTTCTTTCTACCACTCTTGTCACCTCCTCTCACTCCCGCCTCCAGGACTTTTCTTGCGCTGCCCCAATTCTCTGGAACTCCTTGCCTCGCTTCACCAGACTATTCACCAGACTGCCTTAAATCCTTCAAAACATCAATAAAAACGGACCTCTTTAAAGAAGCCTATAACCTTCCACCCTAACATGCTCAGCCCTACTCTCTCCCTACTGTACCACATACAAACTTTAACCTTTAGATTGTAAGTCTGCGGGTTTCAATCCTGCGCAGTGCTTTAGGGAAAGCGCTATGGACACCGGATTCCAAGCTCAAAGACAGGGCCATACACTCTTTGCAATGTGTGAATCTTGAACTTGTCATTGCCTGTAACTTAACTTATGTAAAGCGCTACGGAATAGGTTGGCGTGTTACTAATGAACGATAATAATAATAATAATAATAATAATATATATATATATATATACATAAACACACACATACTTCAGCTACAAAACACTGCTGGAGAGCCGTTTTCAGCTTTTAATATACTGCATAATAAATAAGTTTTAATGAATTAATATATGCATAAAATTGACAGATAAACAGCTGGTTTTATACACAATATTTGCCACTAAATCTGCATTTTACAGATGTCATTAGCTTAGGAGAGAGATGCCTGGATTTGTATAGTAGAAAAAAAAGATAGTATGTAGATCTAATCATAGTGCAGTATTTAAAACCAATGGTTTATTATAAAAGTAAAAGTATTATCACAAGTAAAATTGGTATCTTCATATTAACAAGACCATACAATAAGGGTCTTCTCTGTTTTTATAAAAAATATGGTAATAATCCCAACAATAAAAAATATATCTTTTGGACCCTAAAGTTGACCTTAAATTCAAAACACATATTACTTAATCAAATTTTGTCATAAAACATAGATAAAAGTACCGTAATATCAGCGCTACTATGTAAATATTATTCATTAAGGACTCTCTCCTAACCTACCCGTTTCATGATTAAACTTCATCTGGGTATGCATTTCTTAGGGGTGATTTAAAGAATATATAGTCTATTGTTCATTAAAACCTTGTGTTTTTAATATATATTTTTTTTATTAAACTTAATTTAACTTTTCTATGTTTTGAAGAAATTGCCTGGATTTCTGTCTTTCCTGCAATGTATGTGTGTATAGAAGACAATAATTGTGTCTGTACTGTAGTGTATATAGAGAGAGGGGTCTGGAGTGTGTTGTTTTGTAGGATGTTTAATGACGTGTGTGTATATATATTAAAGGGATATGAAATGTTTTTGTATATATATATATATATATATATATATATATATATATATATATAAATATATATCTATATATATATATATATATATATATATATATATATATATATTAATATATAGCTGTGTATCTATTTACATTTGTGCAATTTGTTTTATTAAGAAGTACTCGCTGTTCAGTGTCTCATACTAACCAATCAGTGATCATCTCTCAGCAACTTTCTGCAACATGCGGAGCCGAGGTCCCTGATAGGCTAGGACACTACACTGCATATCCAGCACTACAGAGTCTGTGTCTACGTATGCTGCAGTGGTCAGACCCATAAAGGGACTATTTGTTTAATTTTAGGCAGAAAAAACAGAGCTTATATCCACGTCTTAATAAAATAAAGTACATAAAAGTAAATAGATACCCAGGTATATTCTATAGTGGAATCCATTCCTTTAAATGCACACATCTACTTCCACTATCAACTCTCACAACCAGCTGGTGTGAGATACCTGTAGTGTGGTGGTTAACCATTTCCATTCACAAAGAAATAAGTAAAGCAATAACTAATCATTTTCTCCCACAAAGCCTGTGTCAGAGCTCTTTGGCGAGTAACCCCTCTCTACTACAGAGAACTCTTTCCCTAAACAGGTTATTTATTAACCTTGTCCCTGACTTGCACTGATCATGTTTCCTGGAAACTTGTAGAAAATATCCAGAGAGGATTTGGAGAAAGACGGTCATAATTGGAGTAAAGTATATGGTTTAGTCTTTAAATGTCGGAATGTTCTACCAATAGGAAAAATTGGGGGAAGAGAAGGATGGAAAATGTCCTTCCAAGTCATTGACAGGAGGTATGTATGTATATTATATATATATATATATATATATATATATATATATATATATATATATATATAAAAAGAGTGAGGTAGCCGTGATCAAGATTTATTGATATACACACATCTTTCTACATTTTTTGATAAATATATATATATATATATATATATATATATATATATATATATATATATATACACATACAGTATGTACATATAGATAGATAAATGAATAAACAGAATATTGCAGTATATGGTGATACCTTTTTTTATTGGACAAACATACAGTACTCATTGAAATGACTAGTATGTTTGCCCAATAAAAAAAAAGCTATTACTATATACTGCAATACTCTGATTATTCAACTAGATTACTGGACGCTCATGGCTGCCTCACGCCAGAAGGAACTGGCAATTCACTCCAGTATCATTGCCAAGAAAACCTTCAGGATTTGCACAACCAGACACAAGATGTGCCATTCATGCGGCGGTCCATAGGGTCATGGAGAGTCGGATACGACTGTATGACTAAACAACAACAACAATATATATATATATATATATATATATATATATATATATATATATATATATACCTCTGTACAAGAATATGTTGGATGATATTGGATAATAATTATAATTTATTAGTGCTGTGCACTTATATATATATATATATATATATATATATATATATATATATATATATATATATATATATATATATATATATATATTTATATGTGTGTCATTGTGTACATGGGTGGTTATGTGTCACTCTAATTAATCACCAGTCCCATTCACCAGGAAAGAATGAAGGAAGCAGAAGATGGGAAGAATAGGAGGAGGAGAGGGAGGGAGGAGAGATGTGGGGAGGGGGATACAGAGAGACACACAGAGAAGGCCCAGGGGGTGTTCAGGGGGCAGATTTAATGATAAGGGTGGGATTTAAGACAAGGGATAACGTGATATAGTGTAGGCACAGACTGACAGACACACTATGGGTGGTGCAGACAGACATACTATGGGAGACACAGACAGACATACTATGGGCGGTGCAGACTGAGTGACACACATAGGGGCGGTACAGACAGCCCCCACCCCGGGGGAGGGTCTCACACCGTCAGGAGGGGAGGAGGGAGCAGCCACCGGCCGGGCGTGAACCTCAATCCAAGGAAAGGCACAAACTTCCCGGCCTGGGGGTATCTGGAGCAATATCAGGGGGTGATCTAGGAGAACGGGGCAGATACTGAGCACAGGAAGACCCCCAGCACCCCCCTCTGAGTGAGGGGGGACCCGGACAGCAGGAGAGGCGAAAATACCCCCATCAGGGGCAGAACAAGGTGAGCTGGGGCACTGGGTATTACACTGGAAGGGGGTGACTGGGAAGGGCGAGGCCTATGTTATTGCCCATGGTCTGTTTCTAAGGGGTATCTGTGTGTATATCCAGGGCCTCTGGTCCTATTTGTAAGTAGAAAGGACCATCATTCCCACTTCAGATACAGGTCCTTCCTGCTCTGGGGATTGTCTCTATGGTCAGGGGCAAATTGGTACATTGTTCAGTGTAGTGAGGAGATTTGTATTGAAGGAGGTTCAGTGCCCCTAGGGGCATCGATTTCATCTGTAGATAGGTTATCTGTTCAAGGGGCATCCTCAGAATTGTATCCATATCCTTTCAGGGGCAGAATATCATTCCCAGAGCACATCCATTTCCTTCAGGGGCAGATTATCAACTCCAGGGAGCATCTATTCTTCTTCAGGGGTGAATACTCTCCCTCAATGTGCATTTATTCTCTTTCAGGGCCAGGCTGTCGCCTCCCCAAGGGGCTTCCATAGCCATTCAGGGGCCCAGCTGTCGCCTCCCCTAGGGGGCTTCCATAGCCATTCAGGGGCCCGGCTGTCGCCTCCCCCAGGGGGCTTCCATAGCCATTCAGGGGCCCGGCTGTCGCCTCCCCCAGGGGGCTTCCATAGCCATTCAGGGGCCCGGCTGTCGCCTCCCCCAGGGGGCTTCCATAGCCATTCAGGGGCCCGGCTGTCGCCTTCCCCGGGGGGCCATTCAGGGGCCCGGCTGTCGCCTCCCCCGGGGGGGCTTCCATAGCCATTCAGGGACCCGGCTGTTGCCTCCCCCAGGGGGCTTCCATAGCCATTCAGGGGCCCGGCTGTCGCCTCCCCCAGGGGGCTTCCATAGCCATTCAGGGGCCCGGCTGTCGCCTCCCCCAGGGGGCTTCCATAGCCATTCAGGGGCCCGGCTGTCGCCTCCCCCAGGGGGCTTCCATAGCCATTCAGGGGCCAGGCTGTCGCCTCCCCCAGGGGGCTTCCATAGCCATTCAGGGGCCAGAATGTAAACCCCACTAAGACAGCCATAGCCATGTTATGTATTCTATATAGACCCTTAATGTAAGTGTGTATGTCAAGGAGTAAACTTTTTAGCAATTAGTAGCCATGAGTGTCTAATAATCTCAGTATTGCGGTATATAGTGATACATTTTTCACTGGACAATCACATTCATGGTAATGACAAGCTTTCGAGGATGCACCTCTCCTTTTCATGTCAGGAGCAATACTAGTTAAGGTAAGCAGTAAGTGAGCAGAAACTCAAAGTGACAGTCCTCATGAATTAAGTCCTGATCTGTCAATTGTGCATATGTCTGCATAGGAGTTTAGATAAGCCAAAACCAGAGTAATTAATAGGGCCATAAACATCATCCCATATTACGGAGTAGAAGAACAACAGTAAAAAATAAACCTGGGCAGGAATGTGGCAGGGTCACAAAATGCTTTGGTAGTATGAGAGAAATCCCAAGTCTATATTAAGTCCTGTATTTTTAGTATTGAAGAGTGTTACCTTCATTTCTTAAGTCTTTCTTTCCTGTATTGTTCTGAAATTCCCTCTGAGTATTTTGATTTTTAGGTTTTGGATGGAATGATGATTCTGGGTTAAAATGTTGTCCAACTGGGGTACTGTAACTGTCTCAATTGTGTTTTTAATGGAAAGTCTGTTCAGATTCATCCTTAGATGCAGTTTTTGGATGGTTTCCCCAATGCAGCAACCACTTTCACATATTACATAGTTACATAGTATTTGAGGTTGAATAAATACTTTTTTAGTCCATGAAGTTCAACCTTTTTATATCTCTTCTGATCCTTTAATATGTGGATTATTTGTTTAATAATAGTGAATTGGTCCAGAGGAAGGCAAACAGAAAAAAAACATTGCCAATTGTCTCATAAGTGTGTGTGTGGGGGATGGGAGCAAAATCCCTTCCTGACCCCAGATACTGGCGATCAAATTTCTCCCTGGATCAATATTCCTTCGCTAGTTATCTATGATAACCTTGAATGCCCTCTTTTATTCAAAAAAATATATATATATAACCCCTTTTTAATGTTATCTATCATATTCTCTGTCACCATGTTCTTTGGTAGAGAATTTCACAGTTTAATCACCATAACTGTGAAGAACCCTTTTCAGATTTCCTCTTAGACACCTTTTTCTAGGGAAAATAAGTTTTAATTTGGTTAGTTTTTCTTTATAACGTAGCCCCTCCGTTCCCCATATTAGTTTTGTTGCCCATCTCTGTACCCAGCTCTAAAATGTCCTTTTTATGAAGTGGTGGCCAAAACTGTACTCCATATTCCAAATGAGGGCGTACTAGGGCTTTGTATAGTGGCAGAATTATATTTGCTTCCCTGGCTTCTATACCCTTCTTAATACATGCTAATATTTTACTGGCCTTTGCAGCTGCTGCTTGCCATTGAGCACTGTTACCAAGGGGATTGTCCACAAGTACTCCCAAATCCCTTTAAATATCGGATACCCCTATGTTTGCTCCATTAAGATTATGAATTGCACTTTACATTTATTTGTATTAAATCACATCTGCCATTTAGTTGCCCATTTCTCTAATTTATGTAAATCCCATTTGGAGGAAACGTATTTCATTATCTGATTTAATTACCTTGCACTACTTGGTGTAATCAGCAAAAATGGAGACAATACTTTCAAGTCATTAATAAATATGTTAAAAAGGAGAGGACCTAATACTGAGCCCTGAGGAACCTCACTTACCACATTAGTATAATCTGAGTATATTCCATTTACCACAACCCTTTGCTTTCTGTCTTTTAGCCAGCTCTCATTCCATGTGCATATATTTACTGCAATTTCTGCATCCCTTAGTTTGCACAATAGTCTCCCATGTGGCACTGTATCAAAAGCCTTTGCAAAATCCAAAAAGACTACATCCACTGAGTTGCCTTGATCCAAGTTCCTACTTACCTCTTCATAGAAACCAATTAGATTTGTTTGACATGACCTATCTTTCATAAATCCATGTTAACTGCTACTTATGATCTTGTTCAAATAGACATATTCTTGTATACTGTCCCTTATTAACCCTTCTAAAAGCTTTCTCACTACAGAAGTGAGGCTCACTGGTCTATAATTCCCCGGGTTTGCTCTTGCTCCCTTCTTAAAGATACAAATCACATATGATATTTTATTATATAAACTACATTGGATGATGTGCATGAATATGAACCTCTGATGTTATGTGTAGCTGTGTCCCTTCCACATATGTGCTGACCTAATTTGCAGCAAACTTTATTGCAAGGTTTGGTACCATTTTCCCTGTTGGGCTATTCATTTCCTCCTCCATAATATGGAAGGCACCTAAATGTTATACAAACTTGTCAACCCATGCTGTTGAGGAATATATCGTTTTAGGGTTGTATCTAAAAAGGGGGTATGTAGGTAGGAGACATGGCTTAATAGGTAGGTAAGTCGGAGATCATCCAAATGAGACAGGTTTGCAACTGTCTGCGAAAACTAGCCAAATAGAGCCAGCAATATTTGGGTTTGCCAATCCCTGGAATAAGAGCTTATTTCCCAGGTCATTAAGATAAGGGGATAGCGAAAGTTTATTTTTATGTGTGTGTATATCTTTACATAGTAATTGAGGTTGAAAAAATAATTTTAGTCCATCAAGGTCAACCTTTTTAGATCTCTGATCTGCGATATACAGATTAATTTGTGTGTGACAATATTATATTGTTCAGTTTCCTTGTTCTCCTTGGTTTAACAGACCACCAAAAATTCCATATTGCATTTATAAGATACCTTTTTTGTAATGTTTAAAATGTCGTTTTGTATGAAAAATAAATGCTCCATAGTGTAGATAAATTACAGTAAATTGAGATACAATTGTATTGCTTCCTCCTCAGTCCTGACTTGTTACAGGAAACAAAGGGACAATGAGTCTTATTGAGGTCTATACTGCAATTCATTGCGTCTGTAGTCCCATTCAGATGAATGTGATCAGACAAGAAATCAAAACTACATTTTTAGTCTGTGCCCTTCTGAATGTCATTATATAAAAAAAATGTATACCATTTGAGACTTTTTATATATTTATACATACGTACGTATGTGTTTGTGTACAAAAAAACATTTGAAACTTGTAATAAACAAAACAAACATTGACTACCCTATTTGGATTATTGCTTCCCTTTTTTGATGGGGAATCTTACTTAATGACTTCCTGACTTGTCCTGATTGGGAAATGGTTTACACTCTTTGAAGTGTCAGTTCTTATGATTCCAGGTTGAAGGGGCATTGAAAGAAATTGTTCCTTGTTTCATCAATAAGAGGGTATTTGATAATGTGTCACAGTTTCTTTTCTTCCTTTTTTTTTTTCTGCATATTCTGCAGTCTAATTGATTTAGGGCCTGTCCTCTGCCAGCCAATGAGACTACAGACTCTATATGTTCTGTGTTTCTGGCCTGTTTCAATTAATGTGCGGATATAATGAAGGCACCACCCCGAAGCTGAGCAGGGTTGGGCCTGGTCAGTACTTGGATGGGAGACCACCTTGGAAATCCAGGAGCTGTATGCTGTGGCCCACTGAAGAAGGAACTGGCAATCCACTCAGTATATCTGCCAAGAATACCAAGTGGATAATGACCATGGACATAAAGATGTGCCTGGTGTGTTACGGTCCAGGAGGTCACTGAGAGTCGAAAATGACTGAACGCAAAAATAAATAAAAATGAAGGCTACATTTTGTAGTCTGTTCCCCTCCTTTTCCCCCACTCCCTGCACCTATCCTCTATCACTTCTCCAGGCATGTTATAACCTGCTTGCCTGTTTCTGTTAAATCTTCCACCAAGCCCCAAGAGGGACTGATTTACACATGGACGCACCAGTCGCTTCCTTTAATATGTTTTATTTTTATTTGTTAATTGCTCTGAATGCTTTACAGTACTAAAAAAAATAATACAACGCTGGCATCTCATTAGTTAATCCCCCCCCCCCCCCCCCCACTCCATTGTTTCTCTCAGTTCTCCAAATTTTAATATTATTAATTTCCAGATAGTGTGGAAATGGTGATTAATGAGGGAAGAAAGAGAACAGCCACTGATAAGGAAATAATGATGGTAAAACAGGAACTTGCGAATTGGGATCTCCACATTAATATGAGGTGTGTCTGACTGACATGTATTCTACTTCCTGAAAGCAATACCTTGCCAGGAATACTAATTAAATCTGTGTATTTTTTATATTTTCTCCTAAAGCGGATAGGTTTCCTTTTTTCATTTGGATATTTTGTAAAGGGGGTTCCCTGGTGGTCCAGTGGTTAGGATTCAGTGCAACCTGGGTTTGATTCCAGTCCCACCACCCTGACGCCATGCAGGGTTGGGTTTGGTCAGTATTTGGATGGGAGACCACCAATACCAGGAGCTGTATGCTGTGGCCCACTAGAGAAAGAACTGGCAACCGGCTCCAGTATCTCTTCCATGAATATAAAGTGGATCCTCATGATGTGTTGCGGCCCATTAGGTCACGACTGTACAACATGCACACACCTATCTTGTAAAACAGAAAATGCGGAAATAAAAGGTCAATGTACTTATTAAAACTAGCATTTTCCTTTTTAGATGGTCTGCTTTTTTCCACCCACTGCTAGGTATCCATGAGGTGAAAGAGGATATGCTGAGGCGCTGTCATAAATTGTTTCGTACTATTTTAGGTTTGCCGGCATTGACCACTGCAGGGAAGAAGGGCGATTTAAAAACCTTTCATGGGACAGTTTCCCTGGGCAGATTCTGTCCCACCCCTGGACACCAGATAGGGGGTGGAGAGCAGCATATCACTGGAAATCTAAAATACTAAACTTCACATGCAATTCTACATTGAACTTATTTTTTTGCCAAATATTGTTTAACAGTAATGAAACCCTATTGTATGAACTCTCTGTGTTTAGTCATTCAGTCATGTCCGACTCGTCATGACCCTAAGGGCCGCAGCATGCCAGGCACATCTTGTGTCTGGCTGTGCTAATCTATAAGGTTTTCATGGCAAATATCCTGGCACCCCTTCAGGCTAATGCTAAGAAATAAAGCTGCCATGATGAACTATATTACGGTTTTGAGGGTATACATGATGAGCTGGGCAAGGCATGGACAGATGTAAAAAGTACAGACACACTGTCAAACATAAGCCATTTTTTTTTGCTGCGGCAGTAATTCAGCGTTCTCCTTCTGGATCATTACAGTGTTGTGGTGAAAGGACTTGTGTACTTCAATGAAGCTGTGAGCTATACCATGTAGTGTGACCCAAGGAGGGATCTGGAGAAGGAACTGGCAACCCACTCTAGTATCTTTTGTCATAAAAACCTTATGGATTGGCACAGCCAGAGGTCCTATCCTGTTATGCTGGTGCAGCACAAGGCTGTGGCAGTGTCCATCAGCTAGATGGCGCTGTTGATATTTAAGTGCCATATCATAGAGTCCAGGTTTAGGTAAACGGTTAGGCTAACATTATAAGCTTACAACTTCTCTCACATATTTGCAGCACTGCAAAATATCGGCATCGCCATCTAGCGGTGGAAGGCCGCACTGCAACGGCGGACCTGTCCCGACAACATAACAGGATAGATCGTAGCCAGATACAAAGTGTGCCTAGCATGCTGCTCTCCCTAGGGTCACGAAGAGTCAGACATGACTGTAGGATGGAACAACAACAATTTAACATTACTAAACCTTGGGAAGTCATCATGGGATAGGAGAGATTGGCAGATAAAGTGGCAGTTGGCATGCGTTTCAATTGTTTATGGTTGTTTAGATGCGGATAATACATACTAATAATAATAATATAAATAAATATATTTATATAGCTCACAAATATGGTATTTCTGCGACACCCCCTACAACTGTGTATTTTGCTTGATCAAGAAGATGCTTGGTGTATATACTGAGAGGAGGATATCTTCAGAGGTGGTTAAAATATGGGGTGGGAGCCAAACAATGAATGGAGACATTTCTTGAATATTATTGGTACCGCTTCACTATGTATGGGAAATCTTTTCCATTTATACTATTTTGACAGACTGACCAATTCTGGCATCAAGCTCTGCCCTCTTCCTATCCCTATTCATGTGCTGTGACAGCCAATCTGTACTACATGATGACATTTAAAATAGTAATCTGAGCTGCTAGCTTTGTAACACCTTTCTACTTTCCATCCACAATCCACCTGCAGTTGTGATATGCAAATTTCAGGAGGGATGCTCCACTCCAGCCACAATATTTCATTCAGAGGTGCAGAGATCGGGAGCTTAGTTCTCCTTGGGAGCATGATTGTAAAATAATAATGAATTGTTTCAATGAAATGTACAGTACACATCTGATAATGTTTTCCTCCTCATTCTCTACCTAACTATTTAAGCAAAGGCACAATGAATATTTGTATGTAAGGCACAGGACCTGAGAAAATAAAATATTTTGCCACTGCTTGCTAGAAAAAAAAATGTTTAGTGCTATCATTCTGTCCACAGGTCCTCTTCTTCTCCATGTTATCTATGACTGGTTTATATGACCACTGTGCAAAATACTTAAAGGCATATTTTAAGTTTCCTGGATTATGAGTGCATCTGATTGAACTTTTTGGTAGAGCCCACAGGAAGTACTTGCTCCAGGGTGGAATCACATGGTTGGGTGGGGTCTGAGGTCACAGCTGAATCGGAGCACAAGGATATAGAGAGACCCTACATATCCCAGGCTGCTTTGCAACACAGGAACCCCATAGTATGATACAAATGTATCAACTAACCTCTGATTTCTCCTAATTGGCCAAAATAAATTATGAGTTTTTCAGGGGTGTCAACTAACAAAATCTGCAGTTTGCAAACTAAAAAGTTTAAATAAACATCAGGGTGAGTTTGTTAATGTTTATTTTGGTATTTGTTCATGCAAAAAAATGTTTGCATACACTACTGATTCTCCTCTATCTAATGCATTCATAATCCAGGAAACTTAGATATGCTTTTAATGAAAATCAAGCGGGTTGATTGTGGCTTGGGAAATGTAAGGTACAGCTATACGTCGTTTAACGCTGTAGATAGGTTCCAGGCAATAGGAGTGTTAAGCGAAACGGCTCTAAATGGGGCAATTAAACATGGGAAAGATAGGGATAGGGGAACTCATGACAAAAACACACAATTTAAATTTAATGTTTTTATATGAACTTCAAAGAGAAGGCAATCGTAACACAAACTGAACATTAGCAGAAATATAAACGTCACATTATTGATGTTGAAGCTTCTGGATCATCCTGGATTCTGTCTTCTTTGGAGGAAAAAAAAATCAGTGTTATCTGAATCATAGCTAGCAGGCAAAACAGCGTTCTAGTGAGGTAATGCTATAGGGAATCGGAGCCTTTAATATGGGATTGGCAGGTAAAAAACGCTTTGTAGCAGAGTTTAGCATTGTCAGGAAAAACAGCTCTATAGTGAATCAGCTCTAAACTGGGTAGCTTTAAGCAGGGAAAACCTATTTTAAACTTATTCAGTGACCCAGTAAGTTAGCAATGTTGTGGTTGAAAGCTATTTTGGAGAAATAGTTTTTTTTATTTTATTAATCAATAGCTCTGGTTGATGTAATGCTAGCAGTTTACATTGTATTAGGACGCTATGTATACAACTCTCCGAGCTTCGTAATACAGTACACTGGGATCTGCCCTGTGGCTATGAATTCTTCTAGAAATACCTGGTTTTGGTATTGCGTCTTGCCCAGAAGCACACACAAAAGCCATGTTTATACTGATCTATTTTATACAGTATATATATATATATATATATATATATATATATATATATATATATATATATATATATATATATATATATATATATATATATATATTTACACAATTTAGTAAACTGTGTCCTTTTTATTAGATATACACAGTATGGCTGTATGCTAATGTACAGATAGGTCTGTGACTTTCTGGTGTAGTGTGCTAATTAGCCCTAATTATTCCCATTTTGGTCTGCATGACCTAATTTTTATCAATTTCATTTCAATTGATTTAGGGGACAATTATTGACCATGATCGCCCATGACAAAAAAGTAACACTGTGGTTGGATTGAAAAGTAGATATCACAAATGTTGAACTTGCAATTTAATAAGATTTGTATGTATTGTGTGGTTAAGTCGTGTCCGACTATCAATGACCTTCTGGACTGCAGCATGCCAGGCGCATCTCTTGTTTTTTGGTAATGTTTATCCATAAGGTTTTCTTAGCAACGCTACCGGAGTGGATTGCCAGCTCCTTCTCCAGTAGACCCCTCTGCTATGACCTGCCTATCTTGGCAACCCAACATGGTATGGCTCACAGCTTAATTTAAATACACATCCCACTTCACCATGACAAGGTAGCAATCCAGAAGGGTAAAGTTTGTATTGGCTATAGTTTTAAAGCATACCATATGCAGAACCTTTACCGTGTCCCCTTTTTAGGGAAGGCATATACTTGTGTGGTGACCTGAGGATATATTCTACTTCTAGAAAAGAAAATTAACAAGCAAAGACAGAGCAAGGGTTAATCTATAAAATACATTAAACAATATTTTGTCCACTGTTTTTTATTATTTGGAACAATGTCATAAATTTACAGCATAGGAAGTCTGATATTGGGCAAAATGCTCTTAAAAGCTTTAATATAAAATTTAGTTTTCCGTTCAGTTTTGCTTTTGAGGGCAAAGTTTGATTTTTGACACTTGAGAAGAATGGGAGGAACCTTGAATTCATTGGATCTCTATTCCATTCTATTGAAAGATTGTCATTATAAAGAGCCCCTTAACAACTGTACTAAATAGAAGAGTAAATGGTGATGTAACCACCCGCCAAGGCACTAGGACAACAGGCAGTCCAAGATGGAAGCCCCCCCGGAAACAATATGTTTCCGCTCATGATCTACATTTCCCCAAATTACAGTGGTCTTTTTAGATACTAGGCCTCGGATGGAGCTTCATTCTAGCTGTATATAGAATGTTCCATCTTATCTGGATCCAAAACTGAAAGCTTGGAACCAGAGAGAGTGTACTTTATAATGTATATATTTTTTTATGTTCCATTAGTGTTTCATCTTGTCCAGTTTTAGCAATTTCTGGTAGCTAGAAGCCGGACGGAGGATTCTCTTTTATATCACTGATGCTTTAGGAATTTGACCCCCTACCCATTCTACGTACATGGTCAGAAGCAAGCAAGTATCATAGATGCCTCCAGGGTGCTGCAGAGACATAAACATTTATTTTGTCTCTAATTAATTAGACACTAGCTTTCTGATGTTGGAAGGCCATGGTGGTGGTATGTATGTCACATGTTGGTATGTGTGTGTTTGTGTCATTCAGATGTGTCCGACTCTGTGACCTCATGGACTGCAACCCATCATGCTGATCGATAGCAGAGAACCTGGAGTGGGATACCAGCTCTTTCTGCGGTGGGCGACCGCATACAGCTCCTATTCTTATGTGGTCGCCAACCCTGCTTGGTTTCATGGTGGTGTGACCTCTTGGGAATAAAACCTAGGTTGCATCGGTGAAAGCACCGAATCCTAACGACTGGATTATAGTCACACTGTATTGGCACTCAGACCGCTATAAGAGAATATGGTGAGTGCAGTTGGCAAAAGAGAAGTTCTTGGCAGTGTGTAATGACAGAGTTAATGCACATGGGAAGTGATACATAGGCGGAGGAGGGATATGGACCTATTAGTCAGATTCACACCTACATAGGACAAGGCTGAATGTGTGTAATGTGTCATGATGCAACATATCTACATAATGATGTTGAGAATGCTAACTATCTATACATTGGTAATGAAGATGTTGTACTGTATAATGATGCAGAGTATGCATACACAGGTAAGGAACATAACTGCTCTGTATAATGATTCTGAGAATCTATACACACATAATAAACCCTCTCCATTGAAGGCCTATGCACTGTTAACGATGATACTTCACTATACAGCAATACAGTGGACTTGCTCTTTTTTTTATATTATAATAATAATAATATTATTATTAATAATAATATATAAAAAACATTTTTATTTTACATTGATTTGTGCAATTTTTACCTGTCAATGTCTTTAGGGTCCACCCACCAACCCTTTGCCTTCATCTTTTGGATTGTAATAATTAATAATAAAATAGGATAATTTTAATTACAAGTTAGAAATGTGGTGTTTTCATATCCATTTGAGTATTAAAATACATTCATTTAATTGTGCCCTGTTGATATTTAAGTGTTCACGAGTGAATTCTGGATTATGTCCCCAGCGCCCTGTGGAACAGATTATCTGACGGTTCCTTCCTTGCTGTACTTATCATCTGTGCCACTCTTCCTATTGCTATTCAATGGAGTCATCTCATTGTTGCAGTAGACTTTCCTCCACTGTTATCAGTAGCATGGGTGGAGTGCAGTGTTGTTGGATGTATGATGTGTGTATATATTGTGTGTGCATAAAAGTTGTGTAATAAAAAAAAAAAAAAAAAAAAAAATTATTTATATATATATATATATATATATATATATATATATATATATATATATAATGTGTTAAAACTATGAATAAAAAAAGTAGGTAATGAAATGGTACTGTGTGAGCCGTGGCCCTCGCAGCTGACGTTCACCTCTGACAAAAACGGCACGTGGTTCTCAACCGTTTCCACGCCGTTTATTCGCAATGGTAGTGTTTGTCCAGTCAGGCTACATTATAACCACAGCAGCAGGTGAACAGTTCACAAACTGCGCCATTTAAGAAATGCTGCCGCTCTTAGCCTGAAAGCCAATGATCAGCTCCTTTTCAAAGTCTGATAAATCGCACGTTTTAACCATGACGGTGATGGTTGAAATGTTTGCAGAATGCCTACATGTCACCTTATATATCCACCAAGCCAGTTCTCAACCAGTGCCTTATTTCATTGGCTACACAGACAAAATTGATGGTAGAACGGCTGGGGGAGGGTGGGCGACGAGATAGACGTAATGGGGTAGGAAGTGTAGAGGGGTAAGGAACTTATTAACTAGTCAAGGGGGAGCAGATGGGGGGAGGGGTAGTATAGTCAATAGGGAGGTATTACTAAGTAACTCAAGTTCAGTGGCAGGCACTTCAGAACTATAGGCTCATAACATAAGGTGTATGCTTGCTAATGCCAGAAGCTTGCCAGGAAAAATGGGAGCGTTAGAATTATTAACAATTAATAAAAAATGGGATTTAATAGGCATTACTAAAACGTGGTGGGATGAATCTCATGACTGGACTGGTAATCTGGATGGTTATAACCTATTTAGGAAAGATAGAGGCATAGGTAAAAGAGGAGGAGGGATTTGTCTGTATGTTAAGCCTATAGTCAGAGAAGATATTTATGGTAGAACTAGCGGTAATGTTGAAAGT
This sequence comes from Discoglossus pictus, assembly GCA_027410445.1. Lineage (NCBI taxonomy): Eukaryota > Metazoa > Chordata > Amphibia > Anura > Alytidae > Discoglossus > Discoglossus pictus. Next base: position 47,099,202 of record CM050174.1, read on the forward strand.
TTGTGGGTAGAGTTAAATATCGGAGGAGCAAATTCTAAAAGAATATTAGTAGGAGTATGTTATAAACCCCCAAATATAATTGAAAGTGAGGAACTGCGATTATTGTTACAGATTGGTAATGCAGCTAAGCATGGGCAAGTTCTAATAATGGGAGATTTTAATTACCCTGAAATAAACTGGATAAATGAGACCAGCAGTTCATCTAAGGGGAGCAGGTTCTTGAGTACACTCAGATATCATTATCTGGCCCAGGTTGTACAAGACCCTACTAGAAATGATGCTATCTTAGATTTACTCATCACAAATAATATTGATATGGTATCAAATGTTGGAATAGGGCAACCTTTGGGAAACAGTGATCACAACACAGTCTCATTTGAGATGGAATTAAAAAAACTAAATTTTGAGGGGCCAACAAAAACTCTTAATTTTTAAAAGGGCAGATTCTAACAGTCTTAGGGCAGCAATACAAAGTATAGACTGTGACAGAGAACTGATAGATAAAAACACTGAACATAAATGGACAACATTCAATTCCTTACTAAATAAACATACTTACAATATACCACGTGGAAGGAGTAAATAGCAACCCATGTGGCTTAGCAATGAATTAAAGATGAAGATGAGGAGTAAAAAACAGGCATTTAAATTATACAAACAAGAGGGGACAGAGACTGCTTTACGCAAGTAAAAGGAAATGTAAAGTTATGCATCTGGGAAGGAAAAATAGCCATGCAATTTTATAATTTTAATGGAGCAAATCTAGGTGTATCAGATATTGAAAGGGATTTGGGAGTACTAGTGGACAACCACCTAGGTAACAGTGCTCAAAGCCAAGCAGCAGCTGCAAAGGCAAATAAAATATTAGCATGTATTAAGAAGGGTATAGAAGCCAGGGAAGCAAATATAATTCTGCCACTATACAAATCCCTAGTGCGCCCTCATTTGAAATATGGAGTACAATTTTGGGCACCACTTCATAAAAAGGACATTTTAGAGCTGGAAAAGGTACAGAGATGGGCAACAAAACTAATAAGGGGAATGGAGGGGCTAAGTTATGAAAAAAGACTAACCAAATTAAACTTATTTAATCTAGAAAAAAGGCATCTAAGAGGGGATATGATTACGTTATATAAATACATCCAGGGTCAATATAAGGCTTTGTCGAGGGAACTTTTTGTGCGAAGAGGTTTTCAACTGACAAGAGGACACCCTTTGAGGTTAGAAGTAAAAAGATTCCACCTTAAAGAAAGAAAAGGGTTCTTCACAGTAAGGGTGGTTAATCTGTGGAATTCTCTACCAAAAGAGGTGGTGACAGCGGATTTGATAGATAACTTTAAAAAGGGAGTGGATATATATATTTTTTTTATTAAGGGCTTTCCTGGATAGAGATGGAGTATTGATCCAGGGATGAATCCGATCGTCAGTATCTGGGGTCAGGAAGCAATTTTATATTTTTCCCTGTTGAGACAATTGGCAAAGTTTCACTTTTTTTTTTGTTTGACTTCACTCTGGATCAATACACAATAAATCCACATATTGCAGATCAGAGGAGGCGTTAAAAAGGTTGAACTTGGTGAACTAAAGTCTTTTTTTCAACCTTCATTCGTTTTTTTTTTCTTTCTTAAAAATGTATCCATATATCTATGTGTAAAATTATTTTATATCTCACATATACACACATAATGCAACCAGCTCTTTGTCAGTCCCTTGCTTTGACTCCCTTCCTTGCTTTGTGTCTCTATCACTTTCGTTTATGTAAGAATGTCGCAATAGTGGGTCCTCCTGACTTTCCGGGAAAGGGAGGTGTGCCGCTAGCTACCTGTCCACTTACACAGGCTATGCATGTATATACAGGATATGTACGTATATGGATAGGGAAATGTAAAATAATTGCAGTCTGTGATATCTTTATCGGACAGATATGTACAAAATAAAATGTTTGTCCAATAAAAAATAAGTTCACACACAATAATAAAATTATGTTTAACTAACATGATGGTCACCTCTGCTGAAAAAGTGTTCCTAGTATATATAATTTTTTTTTTTTTTTTTTTTTTTTTTTAATCGTCCTTTTGGATGGGTATAAATCTTAAAACTTCTCAAGATATAATAAATTCAGCTCTGATATCAATTGGATTACACCAAACAGACGTCTCTTGATGGGTCTGTGTGATCTTGCTGTATAATCATATAGGGTTACATTACATATAATCAGTGTTTATGTGTGCTAGGAAGATACAGGAGCAAGACTGGGCCTGTATGTGGGGAATGTTCCACCCCCTCCCTAGCACCCCTCCACTCTCAGGAATTTGCTATCTCTCACCTATAGCTTGGCTTCATGGTAGTGCCCTCCCCTCTCCTCTTGCTCTTTCAGTCCATCTCATTAGCCTTATTATTGACCTTTTCAGCCTCTGTTCAGTGGATCTCCCTCAGACCTTTTTTAGCTCTTCTCATTTCCACTTTTAGCCTCTCTCCGGTCTCCTCTGCCAGTCTCTCTCCTTTGTCCGTACCTGCATTGTGCCACCATCTCCTTGTACCCCCTTAAAGTGCCACTTATTGCCTTCTTCCATTGACACTACGTTACTGATGATGTTCTCATTTCCACTTCTAGCCTCTCTCCTGTGTCTCCCACTCCTCTCCTTTGGCCATTCCTGCATTGTGCCACCATTTCCTGGTACCCCCTCAAAGTGCCACTTATTGCCTTCTTCCATTGACACTACCTTATTGTGGTGGTTATCAATGTGACATCTCTAGAGATACTGATGGAGCATACTTGAAATGCAAGGTGCATGAATTGGGGGCACAGAGGTGGTCTTATAGGCCGGGAGAGGGAAGAGTGGGATTAGTCAGTTTCTCAAGTTGTCATGTCTGGTTCATAAGAGGTTAATTTAGCTCTTGGTGTAAATGTCAGACAGCTCCCCTTGCCGCCTCCTCCTCACTGTACTCTTTCTCTGTCTATATTCCCTCTCCTGTCTCCCCCCACCCTTTCACTCTCGGTCCCTCCCCTCTTTTTGCCTTCTTAGCACATTCCAAGATTTCAATTAAGTCTCTCTCCATCCCCCCTCTCATTTCTCCTGGGGGGGGGGGGGGGGGGGGATGTCACATCTTGCATTCTTCGGCTGGCAGGTCATAACCTCATTGGGTATCCCGGAGACCCCCTCCCTATATACTATAAATTAGAGGAATGCAGTAAACAAGTGGCTGGTGGGCCAGCCTTTATCTGGCATACAGTAGCCACTTCCCATCAGGGTTATTATGAGAGGGAGAGTTGCAATTGCTTATTGTATCTGTCCATATTATTCCACCTATGGCTTATGCACATTAAAGTGCAGAAATTAAACTTGCACAAATAAATATATATAATTACAATAAGAATTACATTTTTCTAGTGCAAGTGTTAGATAATTGCGCTATAAATATAAAAAGTCTGCACACTTAAAGCTAGAAATCAAGATAAGTCGTTCCATCTTTAGTGTGACCTTTGGGACCAACAGAAAAATAATTAGTGGGAGGTAATTAGTCATGTGATATGGTCATTAGGAGAGAGGATGGATCTTTTCATGTAAATTATCAGTTCACTCACCTTAAATTTTTTTAAAAAAAAGGTAACTTTCCATTAGTAGGCTTATGGCATTAGCTCGACCACCTCTGGGGTGGGAGTCTGATATTAGTGCAGCCACCTCTGGGGTGAGAGATCATAACATTTTAACATTGTATTGTTTCTATTTTGTCTCATAGATAAATGGGCAGCACAAAGAGCAAGCCCCGGGAGGGGGGACCTCGAAGTCGCAGTCTGGACATTGCTGAAGGGTCCCACCCACCCTTTACATCCCTCTCTGCTTCACAGACCCCCAGCAAGAGCCTGGATCACCACCGCCCCACTGCTCAGCCCTTTGGTGGAAATTTTGACATCACACCGTTTGGGGGTGTAAATTACCCTGACACTATCACCTCCCCGCAGAGGACGGGACCACTGTCAGGTGAGGGCTGCCCCCAAGGGAGCGGTTGATATTCAATCAGCCTGTCTATAGGTATAATTTGTGAATGTTCTGCATTGCCTGTAACTGTCCATGTACAGGTCTGTAACATTGGGGTGACAGGAAGAGTCTCAGGATTACTGCCCCCTCACTTCACCTCCTTCTGTCTCTTTAGGAGGGGTCACAACCTTTGTGGCTTTGTATGATTATGAGTCTCGGACAGAAACGGATCTGTCTTTCAAGAAGGGAGACAGACTACAGATTGTCAACAACACGTGAGTGGGAAGCAGATATATATATCTTTTTTTTCTATTTAATTTTCTACCTTTTTCTCCACTTTTTTTTTTTTTTTTTCTGTTTGTGTTTTTCTTTTTTTTATTAATTTTTTTCACACTTTTTTTTTTTTTTTTTTCTTTCTTTTTTTAGTTTTTTTTTCTTTATTTCTTTGGTTTATGGATTTAATTATACTATTTTATTTTTCTGGTATTACTCATGTGGTTTCTCGCTCTTGTGCTGCATGTCTCCCTCTCGCCATCTCATGCTCTGTCTTTCTATTTCACATGCTGTGCCACAGGAGGCCTGACATCAGGTATGTTTTCTCTGTATGTCATGTACGTCAAGCCCTCTTTATATTCTAATAAAACCCAGCTCTTCTACAGTGAAGTGTTATATACTCAATCTGATTCCATCTTGTGCCCATAGGGAAGGTGACTGGTGGTTGGCTCGTTCACTCAGCTCTGGACAAACCGGGTACATTCCCAGCAACTATGTGGCACCTTCGGACTCTATCCAGGCTGAGGAGTAAGTGAAATTTAGATTTATGAAGACCTGCTTATCACCAGCTATCATGCCACCCTAAACGTTGTTCTTTCCCATGCAGATCTAAATCGTGTTGGCTATCCTCCCATCTCTTAATCGTATATGTACTTGTACTCCTAAACCTCAATACTTTTTAATTTCAACCCTGGTTTTGCAACCTGCTAGTCTCCATTTATCATAATTGTCCTCCAATCATACATGCTCCCCCCCCCCTCCTGCTCTTGTAACAATATTCTGCCCCCATCTTGCAGGTGGTACTTGGGGAAGATTACGCGCAGGGAATCTGAACGATTGCTGCTCAATCAGGAAAACCCTAGAGGGACCTTCCTAGTAAGGGAGAGTGAGACCACCAAAGGTGAGGTAAAGGTGATGCTGAATGTGCAGACTTGGTATGAGCAGAAGAAAAGAATGGGGTGGGGCATCAAGGATAGGGTTGGTGGGAACAAGTTTAAAGGGACAGAGGGGTGGGAGAGGTCATACCTCTTATGGATGGGGTGAGGGAGTTGCATAGAATCCAGATGGATTTATCTTGTAAGGTGCTTTGGAAATAAGCCCTATGTACGTTCGATGACCGGCCCCTACATTTGGCAATGTGCTAATACTGTGTTTTTTTTTGTTTTTGTTTTTTTTAAGCCCTGTATAGCACTGTGGAATAGGTAGGCACCTTACAAATAAAGGATTATAATAAATATAGTAAATATGTATGGGAGGTGGAAAATATCAAGGGGAGAGGGACAGACAGATAAAGAATATGGGGAGTACTGGAATATATCAAACAGAGGAGGGGGGTAGCGGATATTGCAATCCGAATGGGTGAGACCAAGGAGAGGACATTGGATCAGATGGTGAGATGATGTTCCTGAAGTGGGATGTGGAGAGACCAAATTAATCGAGAGAGTGAGAGCCTGTCTCCCCCTGCTTTTCTTTCTCTTTCATCCTCTGTGTCTGTCTCCAGCCCGTGGCTGTGTGAGGAGGGGGCTAGTTGATATGGGGGGGGGGGGGGGAGCTGCAGTAAGTGGGTCAGTGAGAGGAATATCCATGTTTCCCATAGCAACAGGAAGCCATGTGTTTGCTTGAGGCCTGAGGGTTTCTCTTCCCTTTATCCCCCTCTGCTCTCCCTTCCTTTTATCCCCACTGAGTATTAGGTGGGGCATATGATGTATAGCCCCCTACCCAGCCCTTTTAAATAGAGCTATAACAAGGACTGAAACACTATGAATCTTTCTTCAGTCTAAAATGGGAGCTGTCGCTGGCCTCCGTTTGTTCCTTCCTAGAGTGCATATACAGTGCCCTGACTGTCTCTATTCTCTGTCTTTATATCTCTGTTAAACGCTCTAATTTTTCATTACTTTACCACCTTTTTTTTTTTATACATGTTTCTTTACTTTTCCTTCTTGTCTTCTGTTATTCTCTCTCCTTTTTTTTTTCTTTTTCTTTGCAGTTTTCCTATATCGGTTTGCTGTCTTTCGCCCCCATTTTTTTAATTTAAATACTATGTCTATTTTTCTTTCTCATTCTGGTCCACCATAAGTTTGTATTGTCAGTCTGTGTGTCTTCCAGTGTTTCCCTCCTACATGGTCATACCCTAGCCCCCTCCTCCTTCTCTGACGCTCAGCACTGCCCTCTGATGACCCTGCTTTGATCTGCCCTCTGTCATGGACACTCTAATTGTATGCCTGTGTTGTGTGTAAATGAATAGGTTAAACAAAAAAACAGCTATTCTGGCCATTCTTCAAAATTAGGAAAAAAATACTAAGTTTACATGTCCCACAAAGACCCTGCTTTCAGGACCAGGCCCTTGCAGCATTTTCATTAAAGGCATATTTAGGTTTCCTGGATTATGAATGCATCTGATAGAGTAGAATCAGTAGTGTATGCAAACACTTATTTGCATGAAAACATCCCAAAATAAATATTAAACTTACCTTTACAATTTGCTAAATCTATTGTTTGCTTGCAGTTGATTGTGAGAGTAAACACCCCTGAAAATCCCTACTAAAATTAGCATAAAATTCATAATTTGTTTTGGCTAATCACAGGCGGCTTCAGTTTGTGCAGCAAAGCATCATGGGCTGTGTAGTCTTGCTTCTGTTTTTCTCCTGCACAAGGAAGCAAGGAGCTTAGACATTTCTCTGTGGATCTCTGCACTGTGCGGAAGTTAGTATAGGATTAATATGTACCGAAATATTGTGTTTCTATTGGATAGTACCTGGTGCCTAATGTAAGCAGCTCTCGGGGTGTGGAAACCAATTTTCTTTTTACAGAAAATAAATTTGTATGTGTTTAAAATTGCTCAATGTAATGTGTGTGTCTCATATAAGCCGCATGTGTTAGATTAGAAAAAGGTAAAAACGGGGAACCTTCCATATCCCTTTAACTGAATCTAAAGTATTTGCCGTAAATAATGGTGCTATATTAACAAAATTAGATGATAATGTAGGTTTTGAGCGCTCCTAAAATTTTACTAATTGAAATCAAAATGTAATTTAGTATTAATTAGAAATTTCCCAATGAACTGATACTAAACCGATATAACTAAATTTATGGCTTAAAGGTATTTGAAATTTGTCAATGCTGCGCTACATCATGAAACAAATCTCTGAAAACTAAACATGTTTTAGTGTTTATAAAATAGATGCACATTTCACTATTTTCTATTCTGGAAATACCAATAATCACAGGCTCGCTGTAGATACTCGTGTGCACTGTTTGCAGCAACACCGATCCTCTTTCATTTGTTTTCTCAATAACCCTAAAGGAAAACTAATATTTTGTATTGTAATATACAGCGCTACTGAATATGTTGGCGCGTTACAAATAAAAGTTGGTAATAATAATAAAGGATGCATTTAGAGGGAGCTTGTAATTTATGGTCGCTTCTAAACTCAATATATCAGCTGAACTGGACATATCACCACAGTAATCAGACACTTTAAAGGACTTGAAAAAGCTAACCATTCAGCAGTACAGAAAATATATAAAATAGTGAAAAGTGCATCAATTTAATTTTTTTTACCACTTCATTTTTACTGCTTTGCATGATTGTATAGCATGTATAAGTTCAGAGTAATGTATTGGTTAGAGTACATTCAATAATGTTTATGGCATCTATAATCAAATAGTGAAACCTAAAATTGATGTCAGAGAAGAACCAAAAGGCTCATATGACCTGCCCATTCTATTCACCTAAAGGTTTGTCTTAATTAAGTCCTTCAGTTGTGTCCGACTCTCGGTGACCATACTTACAGTACACCATACTTGCAGTGTTTTTAACCATATAATTCTCTTGGCAAACCACTACAGTATCTTTGCTAGTTCATTCTCCTGCAGTGGACTGAAAATTGTCTGCCTTCTCTGCTATGACCTGCCCATCTTGTATGACCTTTTATATGGTATAGTTCACAGCTTCATTGAAGTACCCAAGCCCCTTCACCACAACCGCGATCCATATATTAAAACATATTTTGATATCCATGTCCTTTTTTTATCTTTACGCTTCAATTATTTTATGTGTGTGTAAATATTATTATTATTATTATTATTATTATTATTATTATGTCTTTGTCTCATTCTGCCTGTCTCTTACTCTCTCTCAGGTGCATACTGCCTGTCTGTCTCTGATTATGACCCATCTCGTGGTTTGAATGTGAAACATTACAAGATCCGGAAGTTGGACAGCGGAGGATTCTACATCACATCTCGCACTCAGTTCAGCAACCTTCAGCAATTGGTCGCCTACTACAGTAGTGAGTGTCTGGGAAACTTGGGTGCTTGTGGGAGATTAACAAGGGGCATGGAACCCGAGGGAGGGAAAGAAGGTGCCACATAGTTAAAAAAATTTTTTAAGAATTATTGTGACTCTGTGCTTGTACCTGCCTCTTCCTGCAGAGAATGCAGATGGTCTGTGTCACCGCCTGACCGCTGTGTGTCCCACCTCCAAACCTCAGACTCAGGGTCTATCCAAGGACGCCTGGGAGATTCCTCGTGACTCTCTGCGGCTGGAACTCAAACTGGGACAGGGCTGCTTCGGAGAGGTTTGGATGGGTGAGTGGTAGTCACTACTTAACTTTTTATCATTAACTCCACTTACATTAAAAGATTTAAGGTCAGACTGTATTATAGGTGATATAGTGATCAGAGAGTCTCTTTCCCGTCCATAGGCACATGGAATGGAACCACCCGAGTGGCTATTAAGACTCTGAAGCCAGGGACGATGTCCCCTGAAGCATTCCTTCAAGAGGCTCAGGTCATGAAGAAACTGAGGCACGAGAAACTGGTTCAGCTGTACGCTGTGGTATCAGAAGAACCAATCTATATTGTGACGGAGTATATGAGCAAAGGTGAGAAGAATCAGAGGAGCACCCATTGTCTAGAAAGTCCTTTTTAAAAATACACTAAATATAAATGGTTTTTCGTTAGTGGATTACATTGCATGTATTCATTCTATATGTGTTATATTCTATTTCATTTGTTAAGCCTTTGCTGTGTCCTTCTTCTACAATGACTTTATTCTCTCGTCCCCAAACAGGTAGTCTCCTAGATTTCCTAAAGGGTGAAATGGGGCGCTACCTGCGGCTCCCACAGCTAGTGGACATGTCTGCTCAGGTAAGTGGGAGGTACCTTGTGTTGTGGGTGGGTTTGTCTATATAAACCTCTTCTTCATCTAGTCCTCTCCTTACAGATTGCATCTGGCATGGCATATGTGGAGCGCATGAATTACGTACATCGAGATCTTAGAGCTGCAAACATTCTCGTGGGAGAGAACCTGGTGTGCAAGGTGGCCGACTTTGGACTCGCAAGACTAATTGAGGACAATGAGTACACCGCACGGCAAGGTACCATAATCATACTCCATATCATCATACAGTGTAATATGTTAACTGTTCAATGTAGTTGAACATAAAACTCTCTTTAATTTATGTTCAAAGATCATATTTACAGTACATAAAATGTTTTTAAATAACAGCCATTTGCAAATGTCCTTATTTTTAGGTAGTTTGATGCCTGATCTTGGTTGTTGCTATTTTTAGGTAGAACTTACTTCTCGAGATCCTGCCAACTGAGCATGCTCTTCCTGTTTATATCCAACTAATGAAAACTGTTAAAGAGCACCTTGTGTTTTGTTAGCAGCGTGTAGATACTAGTCATGATCACATAGGGCCTCATTCTATTATCGGCTGTAGGAGATGCGGGGCCGCAAGGACCGGCCGGGGACTCTGCCTATTCTATTCCCTTCCGGCCGGGGATTCCGGCAGGCTTGCGGCCGGCGCCTTGATATCCCTTGCGGCCGCTCGCGCCGGAGGAAAGCCTTTGATCTTAAACGGCCGCAAGAGTTTCGGCCGCAAGAAAATCCTGTTTGTTATTCAATTGCTCCGGGAACCCTCTCTGCAAGGCTAAAACCGAGCCGCAGCTTACTTGCAGAAAAAAGGTCCCGCAGGCACATAATAAAGCCACCCTGCACTCTGAGGAGACTATAAAGTGATTTTAGGTGTTAGCAAAAATAGCACAACATTCCCCTACACTCAAATCCGTAAATAAATTATTTTTTAATTTATGTCAAAAATCCATGGAAAAAGTCCTGAGGGCTTGGAGCACCTCAGACCCGCCCACGCTGCGGCCGGAAAATAAACAGTTAATGAAATATCGGATTTGGGCTGATGTGCAAGCTTGAGAGGGGGTTGCTATCAACCCTCATGTCCCCCATTATGATCCCTAGCGTTTACAGAGCTTTACAGTGCCGTCTTGAATATATATTTGCTTTTAAAGATTTCTGAGCTTACGGCCGATTGCAAGATATACCGCCGGCCGTAAGGGGATATCCTTGCGGCGCCGTCTATTTGAATTGCAAGGTAACAGGAGCCCCACAAGGAATTGCAGCTTTGCGGCCGATTTACGGCCGATAATAGAATGAGGCCCATAGTGTACAGTTGTCCACCGCATCATCGTTATAAGTGGTCGGATACCCGTCCCCAAGTCAGATTCCATGTCAAGCTAAAGATGCCTTGAAGAATCCTTAAGAGTCCTCCTTCAGTGCTACATATTGTATAGACTAGCGACTTGCCCGTCAAAAAATGACGGCAATACAATTTTAAACCAGGCAATGCTGTTTGCCACACAATGCGAGGCTTTGGCCCCTCTGAGCACCTTGGACGCTCATCGTGAGCCCCACGCTGAGCGCCTTTGGTGCTCATAGCAAGCCTCTTACCCCGTCTACCTTACAGACACCACCATGAGCGCTTTTGGTGCTCATGGCGAGCTCTGCAATGAGCGGCTTTGCTGCTTATTGCCTTTTTTGGCAAGCTGCACCTTTTCTGCTTTGCAATGATCCCCTTTGGTGCTCTTTAACCCCCCCCCCCCCCCCCCCTAACGATGAGCGCCCCTTTGGCGCTTATTGCTAGCCTCTCGTCTGTACTTTTATAGGCCTGTGTAGTTTAGGGGCATACTGCCTTGGGCTAAGTGTTACTGGTTTGCGTTTAGTCTTCGGGCTCGTATTTACATCCTTCAGCCGCATTTTACATCCTTTATGGTTTTCATCTTGTTTAATTTTTTTTTGGCAGCCATTTTTTCTCTTGCTTCTGCAATTTTTTTAGATTGTGAAAAAAGGCAAAATATGCCTCAAATTAACTTGCAACCTCACTCCCAGGCTCCCTGGCCCTCCCCCTGTGCTGTGTGTGAGCGTGTAAGTTAACTTTCCAGTTTGGCCATTTTGAAAGTCGTATTTTTGCGAGCCCCGCAGTCCATATATGTGCCTCAGGTACTAAGTAGTACGGGCCGTAATTTTGCGTCCATCCCGCGGGTCTTCGGGATGAGCGCCTTCGGCCAGCGCAATGAGTGGCTACACAAGGGCCGCGTTTGCAGGGCTTGCTTTTCAGGCCGCAATTTTAACAATGCGTTACCAACAACTTTTGGCTACCCCGCAATTATGACCACTATATATGTGATACTGTGCTCAAAAATAGCAACAGCCAAGGCCTGGCATCAAACTCTACCTACCTGCAAAAAAAAATCTAAATTTTAAAGTTTTTATTTATTTTGTAAAATGGATCTCTGAACATTAGTGCTCAGTCTGTACATCTCAAGGCAGATTTCTTAAGGTGACCGGCAGCACATGTTCAACCCACATAACATCTACACATCTGCCGAGCTAAGAATATTACGATAAAAATAATTTCGATAATGGGTTTTCTCAGCAGCAATCTACAATGTCTGAAACTTTTTTTTTTTTTTACTCAAAATGTTATTATAAAATTGGATGCAGTTGCAGTTTTTGAGTCTCATTTGCTGTGGCTAGAAGCTTTATTCGCAATTAAGCTACTTCTGATTATATGACAGACCGGGCCATGGCTGCAGTTTTACTAGCAAGCTGTATTGTTTCATGTTATATTGTAGTTGTGGTTTTGGATGACACTGTCACCGAAACGGGAACTTTGTTTCATTCCTGCCATATTCCACATTGAAATTGAGTCTCTTTCATACTAATGTGCGCTACAAATACTGTGTTGGAGTGCTTGAAAAGGGTGGGGAGGGAATCTGACCACATGATATCCTTATAGGGACATTGTTTTGCCACCACAAACTGACTGTAATCCTAATTGGCACGTGAAGGCAGATAATTAATATTTGTAAGTCATTCAATTTGATAAGACTACAGCAGAAAAAAGCAGATTAGCTCAGGAATGACTTGCTTTATAGTTGAATGGATAACACAATGTGTAGCTAGTTTTCCATTCTATTTTTTTACACACTTTAATAATCCCTTTTTAAAAGATAAGAGCTATGGGAGTAAGTAAATGTGCGTTTTTTTTGTTAGGGATAGAGAGCTTGGTGCCGTTGTCTCTCTGAGGATTTCTGGCACCTGCTGGTGGCCACAGTGATGAAGTACACTGGTTGGAAATACATATAAATTGGGCTGTAAGGAATATCCATCCCTGCCACTGTAGGTTAACATTTATTCTCCCCCCCGCTTTCCACAGGTGCAAAATTCCCAATTAAATGGACAGCTCCCGAGGCCGCCCTGTATGGAAGATTCACCATTAAGTCTGATGTTTGGTCCTTTGGCATCCTGCTGACTGAACTCACCACAAAGGGCAGAGTCCCATACCCTGGTGAGTGCCAGCTCTGCTCTTGTGGCAGTTGCCATTTGCTGGACTACAGTAGACTGGCATCCTGTTATTCAGTGTTCACCACTCATCCCTCCCAAATGTTATCTTTCATCACTTTATGCCAATGTTCACCCCCCACCCTCTTCATCCCTCCCCTCCTCTTCATCCCTCTCATTTTATCTGGCAGGAATGGTGAACCGTGAGGTGCTGGACCAAGTAGAGCGGGGATACCGCATGCCTTGTCCCCCAGACTGCCCTGAGTCCCTACACGACCTGATGTGCCAATGCTGGAGGAAAGACCCAGAGGAGCGGCCAACGTTTGAGTACCTGCAGGCATTCCTGGAGGATTACTTCACTGCCACTGAACCTCAGTATCAACCTGGAGACAACCTCTAGAGAGCAGCACTGAGCTACGGCTTAACCTCTAGGATAGGACATGAGGCCATTGGCAGGAGCCACTTCCTGGCCACTGAATTCTGCTCAACATTTGTTGGCTGATCAATGACAATAATCAGGCGGTACAACCTATTACTACTGGGAGAAGAGACAGAGATCTCTCTACTAACACCCCTTTATGTCTAATATTCTACTTCCGCCCCTATTTATGACACTTTGGGGTACTATATGTCCCATTGCATTTTGGGACTGGAGTAAGGATGCTGCTGGTGCCCCTGATGTAGCGTTCTAGAGAGGTATTTTCCCCTTCTTCCTTCTGAGAGGACGTTTCTAGCAGCCATGTTTCACCGCTCTCACGACCTTACATGGCGGACCCTATACCTCCTAAGACCTGAGTGGATGACTTTGTACAAAATACACTAGGGAGTGTGCGCCGCACCTCCCCGCTCAGCCAACACTGTAAATCAAACCTGCGACTTGAGAGTGGACTGCCTGCGATATCTCCATCTTCCACTCTGGATTTTTACTCGCCTTTTCTGTACTACATTATGGGACTTCCGAATTCTTAAAGACATCATCACGAGGGCTGTGCCCCTAATTCTGTCTTCCAGTCCCCACTGTCCTTTCTAACCTTTCCCAGTGTTAAGAGAAGACTAAGCAATCAACATTGTGATTAGAAAAGCTCCCCAACGGCCTTCCATGCCTAATATTGTATACAAGGTGTTAGAATTATATTTCAATCCTTCCTTCTTTCCTTCAGAAGATCATTTTCTTAAAGTTTCTAGAGAGCCCCCCAACAACCAATTCTACAAATTGTTTCCATATATAGGATTCATGGTGTTTTTGCAGCAGGAGTCTTTGAAAATAGTCTTAAAGAACCACTGTAGTCAGGATTTTTTTTCCTGTGTGGTCTTTTGAATTATCAAACTTGATAATGGTCAAAATTTATTTTAGAAAGTGGGGCAAAAAAAACAACTCAGCCTTTACATTATTCACTTTTATATTCCGTTATCCTTTAATGCAGGCTTCCATTTTCTTCAATGAACTTATCTTTTAATAGGATGTGTCCTTGTAAACTGGATGAGTATTCCACTAGTGCTAAATAATGCACTGGATGATGTATATGCCACATTCCCACTGTGCATACACACACGTTCTGTGTATTCAAATTTTCCTCCCATGTCCGGAAGTTGATCTGCTGAAGCCAAAATGGCAGATTCAACTGCATACAAAAATAATAAATTGCATTTTTTTACAATCTAAAATCATGTGGCCTATTTTACAGTGTAGTTCGTGAAAAGGGCCCGTTTACAGTATTTTTTTAGGGATAAGCTACTTAAAGGCACGCTGTCATCAGATATGCAGAACCATTTAAATTCTCGCTATACCTTTTCTATTGTGCACTTATTCTTTCTGTATGAATTTTTGGTTTTGAGCCCACACCCCCTTTAGCAACAGAGCTGAAGCAGACAGATTATATGACGGCATACCTTTACCTGGCCAGTTGCTACCTTGTTAGAATTATAAAACTGGTATACAGTTTTCTGCATTACTGAATATTTTAGGATTCAGCATTTTTGATAACGGTACACATTATAGTTTTTGTGAGGTTGTTGAGACATGAAAGACTTGGATTCCCATCTTCACCCTAACCGCTACCACTTCCTAGCAAGGACTAGGGATGGCAGCAGGGAATGGGTTAAGCCTAATTTTCTCAGGGACAGAGGAGGTATGGAGCTTGAAACTGCCAATCTGAGTAGAGATTAAGAGGAGGGGACGAGGCAAACAGTGTTTCATGCATGCTCTGGCACCCGCTGGGTTAATTGTTACCCTTGCAGTGCCTGTAGGTAGCTGCTACTTCCATTTTTGTGGATATGACCCTAGTACGATATTCCCTTACTCATTGTGCCAATCTAATTTATATGCCAGGGTACGTTCATTTCTTGTTTATATACCACTCGGGTATAAGGCAGAAAATATATTTTGTGCCTGTAAACCCAGATACACTGTAAGTAGAAGAATTTTTTTTATGGACATGTCTGTAGAATGCCAGCGTTTAAAGGGGGGATTAATCAAATAATTGGGAGAGGGAAGGAAGGGGTGCATTATTATTATTAACACTTAAAACACTGGCACTTCTGCTTTTTATTTCCGTAGCAATAATATTAATAAGAAACGAATAAGGAATAAAAAGGAGAGGTGGATTTGTGTCTCTGTGTCCTTTTTTATTCTTTTTTTTTTTTTCATAAAGTTTTTATTAAGAATTATCAAGAAAAAACTTGTACAAAAATAAGCACATACTATAAAACATAATTCCACATGTCAGGAAAGGATAATTACTATCCTAAGCAACTGCTTCTCTTTGTTGAATTATTCCTTAATATAATTTTAACGTTTTCAGTGCACAAATTGGTTTAAATAAACAATCGTGTTACAATCAATATATTCTATGAACACATGAGAAGAGAGAAAGAGGAAGAAGTGAAGAAAAGAGAAAAATAAACAAATAGCCAAGAAATGAAGAAGTAAAGAAAATAACAAATAGTAGATAATTGCTTCCCATCCGCTCTTCTACTACAAAAGGTCAGGACTTGACTATACCGTGGCCTTTTCAGTTCCTGTGCTACCCAATCTTAGTTTTACTGTCGTTACCTTTCGTCCGAAGTAGCCTCCAGTGTCCTCTCCCGCTCCGCCTGCTCCAGTCCGCCCCCCGCTCCACTCCTCTTCCAATTGTAAAGAGCCTCCCTAGCAAAAGTCCTTTTTTATTCTTAAGGAATTTTCTTATCATAAAGTAGCACCACATTCCAAGATTCTTAACATGCACTGGTGGTCCAGTGGTTTGGATTCGGTGCTTTCACCATTGAGACCTGGGTGTGATTCCAGTCAAGGAAACAAGGTCACACCGCCCTGAAGCGGAGCAGGATTGGGCCTGGTCAGTACCACCTAGGAATACCAGGAGCTGTATGCTGTGGCCCACTAGAGAAGGAGCTGGCAACCCACTCCAGTATCTCTGCTATGAATACCAAGTGTATCAGCATGATCATGCACATAAAGATGTCCTGGTGTGTTACGGTCCATGAAGTCACAGAGAGTCAGAAACTACTGACAATGCAAAACAAAAAAAAAGTTCCACTTATGGGAGGAGGTAAAATACTAATAGCATTAGGAATATTTGCAATTGGAAGTTACAAAAAAATGTCCTTTAGTACTAGAAAAATAGCTTTGGAATTACTAATTTTTGGTTGTCACTCCAGCTCAAGAGCTTCACCACAAGATGATCTTGGTACCAATACCTAATTGCTCTCATGATTGATGAATGGCCCCTGATTAATAATTTACTTTTGCAGGCAATATCAGTCATCCACGATTATTACTACAGAACTAGGAAGCAATTAAACCACCAATGAGTGTAATTGGTTAATGAAAACAAGACCACTCTTGTGAGGATGTTTGAATGCAGCCTGACTGCACAAATGTTAATAAATTAAAAGCATGTTTTTCAGTTACTAAATTATATTTTTTAATTAACTTTCAATTGCAAG
This sequence comes from Discoglossus pictus, assembly GCA_027410445.1. NCBI lineage: Eukaryota > Metazoa > Chordata > Amphibia > Anura > Alytidae > Discoglossus > Discoglossus pictus. The sequence continues at coordinate 47,116,041 of CM050174.1, forward strand.
TATACATATGGTAATTGTTGGGTTTATGCTTTGTGCCTGATTTATGTTCTATCACAGAGTATTTGTATAGTGTTTGTTTGATGGTCCTATATCCCCATCTATTGGTTGAAGATTAAATTGCACCTTTCCATACATTGTGTACACCTATAGACCATCCATCTGTGGAATGTGATTAAAGGAACTCCACATTATGGTAAATTCCATCGGGGGAGCAGGATTCCATACAATTTTTTTTGGAGCATTTAATTCTAATTTAAAGAGTTTACTTTCAGTGTAATCTTTAGATGGTCTACCTAGTAAACTGTATACCAGGGTTCTTCAACCTTTTAATACCTACTGCCCACTTATGATGGTAAAATTTCCTTACCACCTACCGGTGCTGCAGTAACTCACCCTGTACTTACTAGATAGTGATCCTGTCCTGACTGCATTCTCCCTAGGCTCTCCAACCAGCAGAGCGTGATGCTGCAGGTCTCCGGCGTCTGACGTCGCCTAGCAATTACCCTGCCGCCCACCATGCTAGCTTGAATTGCCCACTAGTGGGCGGTAGGGACCAGGCTGACTGACGTATATTTCGATTGGAGCAATGTTTCCAAACAAAGGCATAGCATAAAGAGCAGGCTTTTACCTCAATGGATCCTCCAATCTGGAAGGCTCTTTATTACATACCCCAAAGCTTGCTATTGTCGCTATCCTGAATAGAAAGATACAGAAGTCCACAGTGGTGGGTGCCTGTTGGCTACCGTATACTACCTAAAATATACAATGGGTTATGTAACATACCTAGTGATTGCTATTGCTCCTACTACTATATAATTAGTCGATATCAAAATGTAAAAACTAAAGTATACACTTACAATATACAGGGGAAAGTTTGTAGCATAATTTGTAATCCTCTCATAGATTGTAACCTATACAAAAGGCTGCCATTGCCCTATCCTGAAATGCCCATTGCGGAATGGCACACGTGATCTATTCTGTGTTGTAAATGCCACAGAGTATTCTAATGTATAAAAGCCTAATCGTTTCGCCTCTATTGCGGCTTTCACAAAGGTTAAATATAGCTGGGATCCCGCCCCACGCTGATGATAGGCAGTAACCTTGAAACGGCTGTCTGTGGGTAGGATTCACAGCTTGTATATTATCCAACGTTGGCTATGCAAACCAGCTGTGTAATGCAGCGGGCATAAGCTTTAAGGAAGCCATGTTTAAAATGGTTATGGATAGAAGAACAAAGCATTTGTGGGCACATTTGCATGTACCTGCTCGGCTTCCCAGAATGCAGTGTAATAACCGTTTTTCTTGAAATTCTGAACTGGAAGCAGGTTTTTTAACTTGTTTTAGACATTCAAATGTGAACAAATGTACTATTTATATAAATATATATAGGTAAAAAGAGGAGCGAGATCAGCTAACCAGGGAGCTAACCATAAGAAATGTGCGAGGGCGCAAGGTAACACTGCCATCGAAGAATAGGAAAAAAAAAAAGCTGAGGGTCAGATAATGTGCAAGGGAGAGAGTGTGGGCTAACATTATAATAATAAAGTTATTATACATTGAAGAGTATGCTTAGAAGAGGTTAAACAATGTGGTGGTTGCTATACAGTCTAATGGTCCAGAGCTGCACAGATCCTAAATCGCCATGTAGGGTAATGAGGATCTAATGGACCACTGTAGTCCAAAATACTCCGTCATGCATTTCAAAGAACATGTTTTAAAAAAATTGCAAAAGAGGGTCGGACCCCCCCCCATTAAAAATAAATTATATTTCTTGAAGGCAAATAAAAAAAAAGAAACAATGTAATTAATTTGCCTTTATCTTACCAGTGAAGTAAGCGATAGTGTGAAGGACACATGGAGAACCTGTTGATTGTTACATCGCAATTGAGTTTGAAAAAAAATACTTTTAGTCCATCAAATTCAACCTTTTGTTTGTGGTTTCTTATCAGATATATGTTCACACCAATGGAAACGAAAACACTATATTGCAGTTTAGCCAACCAGAAGGCTAACTGTCTCTCTCTTTCCTTATCAGGACAGAGAAGAAAATAAGATTACACTGTCTATTCCTAATATAAAACTTTTCTCCCCTTATTTAAAAAAAAAAAATAATCAATTAATATTTAAAAAATGTTTAAATGTATTCTAGAAATTTTACTACAGTGGCTCTTTACAAACATCTAAACTGGAAAATTAATAAAACCAAAACCCTTCTACCACACTATACTGTCATTTTGCACAATAATTTACGCAACTAACGAGTATTCAAGGTGAAATGAAGACCATACATAGATAATCAGGTAAACATTAACATCTAAGGGCACCCCACCGCGCTGCAGAACAGCGCGCAGTCATCAGGGCGCCGAGACCTGCGCCCTGATGGTGCTCTGTGCTCCAGCCTGCATCCAATCTGCCATAGAGGCTTCTCATGTGCGCACCCGCATCTCATATACTGGACCTACTTGGCAAGGTAAGGGTCTGACAGTGTGCCACATGGGCCAGACATTGTTTCATGTGTCACTAGTAGCATGTTGCATTGCATGTTTATCACACAAATAATGACAGTGACATGTAGTTATAAACATGCAATGCAACATGCTCCTAGTGATATATGCACACATTGACAGTGACATTACATACAACATGCTGATAGTGACACATGCCAGTCCCACATGCCACACTGTCAGCCCTGACCTTGGCCTTGGCAGCCTCCAGCAAGCAGGTCCAGTAAATATGAGATGGGGTCACGTGCAGGCTGGAGCGCACAGCGCAGTTCTTGGCGCCCTGATGACTGTTCGCTGTTCTCCAGTGCGTGAAGGACGTGCCACCCATCTTACCTCTCATTAACTTCATATCTCAAGCCTTGTCCCAACATATCCTTCATCAGAGTATATGTATAATTTCCTCCCTTTCACTAAATCCTTTTGACCAGTAATTTTTTTATCGCTCCATTACCAGCACCCACTGTTTCTCCCCCCACCACACCCATTTCCAGTTGTATACATTATATATGGGGGATCTTGGTTCTAGGTCTCCACATGCCCCCTTACAGCTCACTCAGCATTCCTCTCAGTCCGTTAAAGGATCAATCCCGCCTGTTACTAGCCCTTCACCACCCTCTACCTCCCATCTCATGATGCAGAATGGTAGGAGATATGGGCATCTATTGTACATTAACAAGCGTGTGTTGCATTACCATTCTTTCTAATGTAGAACAAGCCATGGTCTGGCAATTGCCTTAACAAACGTTTGATAAGAACGTGGCATTAGTCAGTTTCCATACAAATATTAAGGTAAAGGCTGGTCCAACACTACTCTAGAATCATTCCTACATTGCTTTCAAACCTTAAAATCACTTATAAACTATAATAATTGTGGTAAGTGTGTAACGCTCCATGCGACCATACACACCTACCACTTCCTAAGTCCGGCCAGAGCTGCACTCTTGCATATGGTGAGCGTGCATATATGCAGAGGAGAAGAGGGAGGAAGAAATAAAGGGGAGAGGGGGGGGAATAGACATGGGAGGGGAGAGGTAGGGGGGAGGAAGACACAGGGGAGGGGAGAGGTGGGCGGAAGAGACACAGGGGAGAGATTGGGAATAGACACGGGGGAGAGACAGAGAGGAAGGGGGGGAATAGATACGGGAGGGGAGAGGTGGGGGGAAGGGACACAGGGGAGAGGGTGGGAATAGACGGAGGGGAGGGGGGTTAGACACGGGGGGGAGAATAGACACAGGGGAGGGCGGAAGAGACATGGGAGGGGAGAGGTGGGGGGAAGAGACGGAGGCGAGGGGGGTTAGACACGGGGGGGAGAATAGACACAGGGGAGGGTAGAGGTGGGCGGAAGACACAGGAGAGAGCGGAAGAGACAGGGGAGGGGTGGGGGGAAGAGACACAGGGGAGAGGGTGGGAATAGACGGAGGGGAGGGGGGATAGACACGGGGGGGGGGAGAATAGACACAGGGGAGGGGAGAGGTGGGCGAAGATACAGGAGAGGGCGGAAGAAACATGGGAGGGGAGAGGTGGGGGGAAGAGACACAGGGGAGAGGGTGGGAATAGACGGAGGGGAGGGGGGTTAGAAACGGGGGGGAGAATAGACACAGGGGAGAGGAGAGGTGGGAGGAAGACACAGGAGAGAGCGGAAGAGACATGGTAGGGGAGGGGTGGGGGGAAGAGACACAGGGGAGAGGGTGGAAATAGACGGAGGGGAGGGGGGATAGACACGGGGGGGAGAATAGACACAGGGGAGGGGAGAGGTGGGCGGAAGACACAGGAGAGAGCGGAAGAGACATGGGAGGGGAGGGGTGGGGGGAAGAGACACAGGGGAGAGGGTGGGAATAGACGGAGGGGAGGGGGGTTAGAAACGGGGGGGAGAATAGACACAGGGGAGGGGAGAGGTGGGCGAAGATACAGGAGAGGGCGGAAGAGACATGGGAGGGGAAGAGACACAGGGGGGGGGGGCAACGCAAGGGAGGGAGAGAAAAGTTAAAAATTATACTGTCATTTTTGACAGGCAATTTACTGGCTTTTAATAAAACTTTTGTAATGTATAGGAATTAACCTGCATGAGGGGCTATGGTATCTTTTCCTACCCAACTCTCCTTTTTTTATCACCAACCTATTTGTTCTTTCAAACTATGTTTGAAAGAAAGTTCTCACCCGGGTTATATTATATTGACATAGATGGATCGTATTTAAAGACCTAGCTGATAGAAGTGAAAGTGCTTTAGGTAGATAAGAGCTGGAACCCTGACCCCAGCCCCATGGCAGTCAGTAGGGCTGTTCAGTCTAGTGGTATCACCTGAGGGGGTGTGGCTTCTACAGAAGCAGGGATAGGTTGACTGAACTATGCAATAGGTGTATCAAGTTAAAGGTTAAGAGGAAAGGCACTAAGTATTATATGAGTGATAAAAGAACACAACATTTTGCATTCTGGACTGAAACAATCATTATTATTTTAATAATGTATTAAAAATACAATACATATAATTTTATATTAATTTCCTTTAAAAAAAAAAAAAAAAAACACAACGATCACAAGCATCTAAATCACAATCACATAAACAAGATTAATCTGTGGAAACGGACCATTTACAGGGTCGAGTCACATTATTATGATTACTTTTGACGTCAGCAAAGTGTAGTCGGCTTGGTGGAGTCATTTTGCAAACACATCAACCATCGCTGTCATGGACAAAATGTGCAAATTATCCGACTTTGAAAAGGGAATGATCATTGGCTTTTGAGCCAAGGGTAGCAGTATGTCTGAAACAGTGCAGTTTGTGATTGGTTCGCCTGCTGCTTTGGTTAAAGTGTCCCATGACTGGACAAATGGCATAATTGTGAATAAATGGCGTGGAAACTGCAGAGCCCCACGTGCCAATGATGGCTGTGAATGTATGTGAGGGCCAACCGACACGCTACAGTTGAGCAACTCACTGTCCAAACGAGCCAGGGGGCTACTAGACGTGTGTCTAAAATGACAGTACAGCCAACACTGGTGCGTATGGGGTTCCAAAGCAACGGCTGGTCACTGCACACAAGCTGACGAGGGTTCATCATCAGAAACGGCTTCATTTTGCACAAGACTACCGAAACTGGACCTCTTCTGATTGGCAAAGGGTTGCTTTCTCTGATGAGTCACTTTTTCTGCTCCATCGACTGGGAGTTGGCGTGTCAGGAGTGAAACCTCAGAGAACAAACACTCTGCAACAATTGTTGGAAAAACACAAGCTGGTGGCGGCAGCGTTATGGTCTGGGGAATGTTTTCTTGGCATTGTCTGGACTCTCATACCTCTGGAAGGCACACTCAGCTGATTTGGGTTATCTAGCCATCCTTGCAGATCAAATACACCCATACATGTTGACTGTCTTCCCTGGAGCGGATGGGATCTTCCAGCAGGACAATGCAACAAAATTTGCCCAGGAGTAATTGAAGAAGGACAACAATGACTTCTAAGTACTTCCTTGGCCTCCAAATTCCCCGGAATTGAACCCCATCCTCCACCACGCACTCTTCAGCAGCTGTCGGATGCACTTTAGTCTGCATGGCTCCAGATACCCTTGCCAATCTTCCAGCATCTTCTTGACTCACTACCACACCGTCTAGCTGCTGTCCGTGCTACACATGGCGGTCATGCTGGACCTTAGCGGTTATAATAATGTGAATTAACTGTGTATGTAAACATTCGCCATAATCTCTCTGTTCATAAGAGAGTGTTGTTAAATAGAACTGCTATTTATGTAAAAAGTACTTGAATCACAAATTTCTATTTTCAGACATATCTAGGTGATCGAGTAGTAAAAATCTTTGAATTTCAAGTCTCAAGCAATTTAAAGAGGGTGCATTAGGTGACATTTTGTTAGTGCAGTGGAACCTCTATAATCATCAGTCTCTATATTCGTGAAATCGAATATTAGTCACATTTGTTATGCAAATAAATGCTCCGTTATTCATCTAAACTCCAATATTAGTCACAAAAAAACAGACAGACACTAACCACATTGAACAAGTTCTTTGCTAAACTAAAAAAAAAAATACATTCATCACTAGAATTGGAGTTACCTGATGTTTAATGGAGGGTGACTACTCTTCTACACAACAATTCCTTTGCTCCTCTTTAGCTTCTGCCATCATCGCTCCTCAGTAAAGGTACAATTAGTTTATTTGAAAAGCTCCAACATATTCTATTGCGCCAATTCTGGTTACATTTTCATTTATTTATCAGTTTTGGGACTGGGAACAAATTATTAACATTTCTGTTAATTTCTATGGAAAAGAAAATTCATTCTATCCAATTGAATTTATCCAATTCAGTATCTGCCATCCCTCAGGATAAACATCCCACATTTCAAGCATGAATTATCAAGGTCTCCACCCATTGTATATAGAGGGAGTGTAGTAAGCCTGGTGTCTAATTTGCTCTTACCAAGCATTGTTGCAGCCTTTCATTTGTCATGTCCTCCATACTTTGTTGTTATTGTTCAATTCTTCAGTTGTGTCCGACTCTCGGTGACCATATGTATACAGCTTGCTAGGAACATCTGTGTTTCTTGTTGTGCTTATCCATATGGTTTTCTTGGCAAAGATACTGGAGTGGGTTGCCTGTACCTTCTCCAGTGGACCGCGATTTGTCTGAGCTCTCTGCTATGACCTGCCCATCTTGGGTGACCCTACATGATATAGCTCACAACTTCATTGAGGTACACAAGCCCCTTCACCATGACAAGGTAGTGATCCAGAAGAGGATCCATACTACTAGATGTCTATTTTCTCACTAAATACATTTTCTTTTCTTTCCCTCTGCCACTTTATGCATCATCAACTGATAAAGAATCTCATACAGTACCTTCATTGTTTCATATTTCTTAATCGGATCAACGATTTTGTTGGACTTCCACAAATCTGACTCAACACTTTTAAATCTGATAATAATCTAACCAAAAACAAAAAACTAATAAACCAGTTTACTTCCCTATATGCTATGTCCGTATTCTTGTAAAAATGTATGAAATAATATAATTCTCTTCTTCGTCTGACAAAAACTCAGCCGTCTATCTCTATCCAATCTTCTCTCTCTAAGACATTCTCTCTGAATATAATGTGGTAATTGCTGAATGTGTCAGTCGGGTTGCTGTGAGAAGCAGGTTCTTAGGGGACAGCGGTGTGGCCAGTTGTTGGATCACACTAATGCAGGAATCATAGTGGTGTGGACTTTTTACCTATTTGGTTACATTACAGCCTTAAGTTCAATTTTTGATAATCTGAATTATATGTCTAAATTGGTGAAAGTGAAATGAGAAAAATATATACATAAAAGTATTTTTTAGAAATCGAAAACAGAAAATTGGCATGTTCGTATGTATTCACCCCCTTTGTTATGAAGCCCACAAAAAGCTCTGGTGCAACCAATTACCTTCAGAAGTCACATTAGATAAATGATGTCCACCTGTGTGCAATCTACGTGTCACATGATCGGTCATTACATATACATGTAACAGAAACCCATCACTGTTATTATACCAAGGATATTGCATCCTTGCCCAGGGACAGTATACCAGGCCAGGGAAGGGTTAACTGGACTATACAAGGCCCAAGGGTTAATCTTGGCTTTCCATCATCTTTGTTTAGAAATGGAAGTCTGCAAGGGACAGGAAGAGCTAACCCAATTATCCATCTGCTTTGTTTGTAAAAGCTCTATTGTGTAGGGAACCAGTCGGCTCCAGTGATGATGTGTTAAGATTATAATCCAGTTGCTAATTAAGTCTTTGTATGGCCAAAAGTGGGAGTATTCCATTGTCCTTGTGGAGACTCTCACCCCTCCGTTCTGACTGTATATATATGTGTGTAAAAGAATTAAAAATGATTGCCTGTTCTGAAAATCCACGGTGTGTATCGTCCATTGTGGAAAGAGGGACTTGTGGGACCGGGCTGCGCTATACTTGGCTATCTTTGTTATTTATTAGCGGAGATATTGACCTCTGATGTCACAGCTCTGTTACAATACACACCTTTTTTGAAAGGCCCCAGAGGCTGCAATACCTAAGCAAGAGGCACCACTAACCAAACACTGACATGAAGACCAAGGAACTCTCCAAACAAGTAAGGGACAATGTTGTTGAGAAGTACAAGTCAGGGTTAGGTTATAAAAAAATATCCAAATCTTTGATGATCCCCAGGAGCACAAAAATCCATCATAAGCAAATGGAAAGAACATGGTACAACAACAAACCTGCCAAGAGACGGCCGCCCACCAAAACTCACGGACCGATCAAGGAGGGCATTAATCAGAGGCCGCACAGAGACCTAAGGTAACCTTGGAGGAGCTGAAGAGTTCCACAGCAGAGACTGGAGTATCTGTACATGGGACAACAATAAGCTGTACGCTCCATAGAGTTGGGCATTATGGCAGAGTGGCCAGAAGAAAGCCATTACTTTCAGCAAAAAACTAAATGGCGCATTTTGAGTTTGCGTAAAAAGGCATGTGGGAGACTCACAAAATGTATGGAGGAAGGTGCTCTGGTCTGATGAGACTAAAATTGAACTTTTCAGGCCATCAAAGAAAACGCTATGTCTGGCGCAAAACCCAACACATCACATCACCCAAAGAAAAACATCCCTACAGCACGATGCTGCCACCACCATGTTTCACTGTGGGGATGGTGTTCAGCAGCCGGGACTGGGAAACTGGGCAGAGTTGAGGGAAAGATGGATGGTGCTAAATACAGGGATATTCTTGAGCAAAACCTGTACCACTCTGTGCATGATTTGAGGCTAGGATGGAGGTTCACCTTCCAGCAGGACAATGACCCAAAACACACTGCTAAAGCAACACTTGAGGGGTTTAAGGGGAAACATGTAAATGTGTTGGAATGACCTAGTCACAGCCCAGACCTCAATCCAATAGAAAATCTGTGGTCAGACTTAAAGATTGCTGTTCACAAGCGCAAACCATCCAACTTAAAGGAGCTGGAGCAGTTTTGCAAGGAGTATTGGGCGACAATCCCAGTGGTAAGATGTGGCAAGCTCATAGAGACTTATACAGAGCGACTTGGAGCTGTGATTGCAGCAAAAGGTGGCTCTACTAAGTATTGACTTTAGAGGAGTGAATAGTTATGCGCATTGACCTTTTCTGTTATTTGTCCTACTTGTTGTTTGCTTCACAATAATAAAAAGAACACCTCTTCTAAGCTGTGGGCATGTTCTCTAAATTAAATGATGCAAATCCTCAAACAATCAATGTTAATTCCTGTTTGTGAAGCAACAAAATACGAAAAATGCCAGGGGGGGGGGGGGGGGGGGGGGAATACTTTTGCAAGGCACTGTATGTAAGTCTAGTGATAGTACAGTGGTTTAGAAGGGTACACACTGGGAATGTTGACATCTCCGTCCGTTCAAAGAAAGAACACAAGGCAAGCTGAGACCCCATAATGGACTCTCACTCATTTCCATGGCAACCCCAAATGCTTAAGACACAGTTGTCGGAGCTAAAGCCAATTGATACAAATACTCTGTGTTCAGGGGAAAAATAAATCAGGGCTATAAAAATAAACTAGGGACCATTCAATTATAAGACTTCAGTGGCCCTTAAAGGATCCCTATGGTCTCATATTTACAATATAAAATGGGCAAAATGTTTTTAGAAAATAAAAACGAAATACAACTTCAAAATTAAATAAACTATCACATATATAGCTGTAATTACGATTTGTCCGTCACACTATGTTAAAAGTTATGGGCTTGCGCTCATCGCGAGGCCCGAAAGTTGCGAGTTTGACGGGGGGCTGCAAAGAGTGCCGGTGGCGCTCATTGCGGGCCTTCCAATGGGCATTGAGAGGCCCATATGCCAGTGGCTTGACAAAGCTGCAATGAGCGCCAAAAGCATACACCGCGAGGCCCGTACATGTCCGGCATCCCCTCTACCTCACCAAAGGCTTTCATTGCGAGACCTGAAAGTTAGAAGGGGGAAGTTACAGGCTTCTAAAAAAATGTTGGGTTTAACAACCGCAATTTTGTTAAAGCTCTTAACTCAGAAGCTATTGGGAGACTGCCAAAAAAGACACCAATTAATTAGAATATTATTCACAACCTCACACACAGCACAGGGAGAGGCAGGGACCCTGCAAGTGAGGTTGCAAACTAATTTGCTATGTAATTGCTGTTTTTGGGAAGTGTCAAAGCAGCTAAACAAGGAAAAAAAAAAAAAAAAGTGGCCGTAAAGCCGTCATTTTTTTCAAGCCCGTAAAGCAGAAAACATTTTGGGCTTGGGGAAAATTATCAATTTCCCTATCCCGCAAATGGTTTCACACCCGTTATTGCAAACAGGAGCAAAGGGGAGGGAGACACAGGGGTGAGAGACACACAGGGGTGAGAGACACACAGGGGTGAGAGACACACAGGGGTGAGAGACACACAGGGGTGAGAGACACACAGGGGTGAGAGACACACAGGGGTGAGAGACACACAGGGGTGAGAGACACACAGGGGTGAGAGACACACAGGGGTGAGAGACACACAGGGGTGAGAGACACACAGGGGTGAGAGAGACACACAGGGGTGAGAGAGACACAGGGGTGAGAGAGACACAGGGGTGAGAGAGACACAGGGGTGAGAGAGACACAGGGGTGAGAGAGACACAGGGGTGAGAGAGACACAGGGGTGAGAGAGACACAGGGGTGAGAGACTTGCAATGACTGCTGCAAAGGCGCTCATTGAGAGGCCCTTAAAGTAGAGGAGGGGGAAAGGCTCACAAAGAGCGCCAAAGGTGCTCATCGCAACCCCCAAAATGAGCACCTTGGGAATGAAAGTTGCGCGATGGCCGAGGCCTGCAATGAGCGCCAAAGCCCATAACTTTGTAAGTACACTGAACACATCTTTTTCTGATAATCACTTGACTGTTTCTTACATATATATTATATACATTATTGGCGGAATACACATTTTTAAACAACATTCCATATTTGTTATTGCCAGTAATTTTACATACCATAATCTGTGTTACTTTAAAATTACATAAGAGGAAGTTTTGGTTAGTCACAAATACGATAGAAAAATAAGATTTCAGTGAACATATAACTTCATTGTTGGCTCACTTTTGTCTTAAATTTTAATGACATAAATTGACAGCGATTGGATCCTTGTTGGATTTCAGTCAAAACCATGCAACCCAAACACACATAAACAGATGCTCACTATGGTTACTGTGTATACCTAGCTATGCATATTATGTACATGAACATCAATAGCTCACGATTAATAAAGCTTTATTCAGATTTTTTTTTCAACACAAGGAATAAAATTTCTGGAGGCAAAAGCTGAGAACTTCATGATCGAGTCACAACCCCCCAGCAGGATAAAGGACCCATTGCCAGTAAGCTGAAGGCATTATTTAACCCATTCACTAAAACCAGTTCTGGAAGTGCAGTAGTGAAATAAAACACTGTAAGAAGTGCCACCTGCTTAAAGTCTTTGAAGGATTTTGAAGAGAAGCGGAGGTTGTGGGCATCATTTGTGGGTGGCATGAGATTGGGACCCCTGAGCAGTGACGATGCATAACAACTAACACACTCCAGGGTGGGGAAGATTAAATGACGCTTGAACATGATTGTGAAAAAGAGAGAGGAGGAGCGAAATACCTCAAAATACAGATGAATACAAATCCCTTCCCCACCCGTAATGCCAGGGAATGGCAGTGCCATGCAATCAAGAGTGGTGCCAATGGGAGGACTTGAGGGCACCATATAGCAACAAGGAATCCAATGCTTGTCCTTGCTGCAGAAACGTTCTCGTCACCATTTAAGATGGCATCCCTGCTGCCCCAGATCAGTCTCTGAGACATACATTGGCGCAAGCTCTGCCTGCTGGTATAAAGTGACACCATGGGATGGGGCATTACTGCACAGGCAGAAAGCAGCACTCCACGGGAAGGGGCTGTAACACAAATCTCTTCTAAGTGCCCACCACTGCAGGGTCATGGGCGGAATCCGGCAGCTGACTGGCACTACAGTGATACAGGAAGCAGTTGCCCCAACAGCTGTAGCAAATGAGGAACAGGGCACCAAGGAAAACCAGGGCACATATAGTGCAAGGTTTCCTTTCTAGCAGGAAGCTCAGCAGGTAGAAGCCCATGAAAACTGAGTGACTGAACCAGAGGGCCGGGTTCAACGGTTTCGGGATAAGCAGGACAGGAAGTAGCCACTGTAGGCAATACATAGTGGCAGCTGAGCGTTCACTCCAATGTGTACCTTCCCGACCAGAACCTGTGAAAAAAATAAATTCAGAGTGAGCACCACCTAGGTCAAGAAAAGGAAATACAAAATGGTAGTGGGCTACAGTCTCATAACAATCTGCCCATAGTGTTTTTTTTTAATGATAGCAGTCGTTTAGTTGACAGTCACCTATTTCTGGACTTGCCGTCACCCACGTCTTCATGTTGAAGATCTCTATTTCTATATCTTGTCTGTCTTTTTCTCATGTCTCAGTGACTGGCCTCTCCATCTTCAGTCTTAATTCATTTCCTTTTTCCCAATTTAACCAACTGGGCCTTACTCATAAGTTTAAATCTATGGGCCCTAATCATGAGCATCAGATATGCATCTATCCTCTAATGTTAGTCTCAGCGATAAAGTTCTCTCAGCTCTTTGCCAATGCAGTCTCTCCTCATACAATATCTAATGTCAGTCTCTCCCTTCTTTCCTATGCTGTCTCATGTACCTCCCACCTCTCCTCAAAGCTGTCTCGCTCTTCTCTCCAAATGTAGCTTCCCTTCCATTTAATCTCAAGTATTTCTCTGAAGCCAACCCAGTTTCTCCACTCTGATATCGCTCTCTCCCTACCCTTTCTAGCATGTCTTCATTCCACATATAACCTCATGCCCTCCTCATGTAGTCTCTCTCCTGCTACTAACCTTTCTACCCACAGCCTCTCCGATGCCCCTCGCACTTATCTACCCACAACCTCTCCGATGCCCCTCAAAAGTCTACCCACAACCTCTCTGCTCTCTGATATACCTTGCACATGTCTACCCACAACCTCTCTGCTCTCTGATATACCTTGCACATGTCTACCCACAACCTCTCTGCTCGCTGATACCCCTCACACGTCTACCCACATACTCTCCGCTCTGATACCTCTCACACGTCTACCCACAACCTCTCCGCTCTGATACCTCTCACACGTCTACCCACAACCTCTCCGCTCTGATACCTCTCACACGTCTACCCACAACCTCTCCGCTCTGATACCTCTCACACGTCTACCCACAACCTCTCCGCTCTGATACCTCTCACACGTCTACCCACAACCTCTCCGCTCTGATACCCCTCACACATCTACCCACAACCTCTCCGCTCTGATACCCCTCACACATCTACCCACAACCTCTCCGCTCTCTGATACCCCTCACACGTCTACCCACATCCTCTCCACTCTCTGATACCCTTCACATGTCTACCCACATCCTCTCCACTCTCTGATACCCCTCACACATCTACCCACAACTTCTTCACTCTCTGATACCCCTCACACGTCTACCCAAAACCTCTCCGCTCCCTGATACCCCTCAAGCATCTACCCACGGCCTCTCCGCTCTCTGATACCACTCACATATCTACCCACGGCCTCTCCGCTCTCTGATACCTCTCACATGTCTACCCACGGCCTCTCCGCTCTCTGATACCTCTCACATGTCTACCCACAACCTCTCCGCTCTGATAACCCTCACATGTCTACCCACAACCTCTCCGCTCTCTGATACCTCTCACATGTCTACCCACAAACTCTCCGCTCTGATAACCCTCACATGTCTACCCACAACCTCTCCGCTCTATGATACCCCTCACTTGTCTACCCACAACCTCTTCGCTCTCTGATATAACTTACACATGTCTACCCACATCCTCTCCACTCTATGATATGTTTCTATCATTATATCTCTTGTGTTTATCTCCACTCTCTGATTCTTCTCACGTGTCACTCCTCTCTCAGGGATGTGCCCTCACCATTTATCTTCCATGTCTTATCCAATCAGTATCTCTCTCTTCTCTCCCCATGCAGTGTATCTGCTGTCAGTCTCAGACATCTTTCTCCTATCTCCCATTATTCTCAACTCTCTTATGTCCCAGTCTCCCAGCACGTTCTGTCAGATACCAGCCTCTCCCCTATAATACTCCTCCTCATACAGTATCATGTCTCCCGCTCTATTCTCAAATCTTGCTTCCCCCCAATCTCACCGGTATAACTCCACAGGCTCCCCCGTCCTAGCTTCCCTCCAGGCCGCGGTTTCGCACAGGCAGTTTCTCGGACAACTTAACAGCACGTACGGGTCTTCAGAGCGTCATGACGTCACAACAAGCCGTGCCCCTTTCTTCATTACGTGAAAGAAGTAAGCAAACAAAGATGTCCGCGACCTCTAGTGGTGTGCGCGGGATCTGCAATGTGATAGCAAATTCATAAAGTATACACTGTGCAATTTCTCCAAGGGGGCCATATACCACTAACTGCCTCTGCTTGTGTCATGGGGGCTTCATGATTCAGGGTGTTTTGTTTAGAGAGCTCTTTTCAAAAGAACTCAATATGGCTTATCTGGATCCACAGTTCTAACAGATATATAATCTATTTAGAACAAAATGTCAAAATTTGAATCCTAAGAAATCAAGTTTTTCAAAAGAGATTATGAGAATATGACAAATTAGTGGACCATTTATAATTAGAAGTATAATCTGGGTATATTTACAAATTGGCCAACAAGTTTATTACATTTATTTACCCCCTTTGAGAAAGACGTCACAGCACGTTGAAACGCGTCAGGCATAGGCGTATACACGCATACGTGCGTCATTACGCACAACGCTGTCCACGCAAATCTAGGAAGTGAAGCCATGCAGCATTAGCGTTCTTAGTAAGAAGCATGGCACTAGTTAGATAACTCGTATAACATATAGTATGGTTCTCTTAGAAGTATCCAGGACTAATATATAGGCCAAATAAGCGATAAGGAGCCAGTATAAGTGATGTGATACACAATTTGATATTTTCACAGTATAATAGTAAACCAGGACACAGTAGCCCACAATAAGGTCTATTCCATTAACTAAGATAAGAGTATTGCCTATACTTTATACAGACCAGCATGTGGGTAGAAGATGTTCTAGCAAACTAGGGTTAGTATATTACAATCCTATAGTTGACAAATAGGAGATATTTCTAAATTTAATCTCCTATAATCCCTGGCTGCCTATTAACCTTAAAATAGTGCCTTTTTCATACCATACTTTTTCCAATAATTCCACCAAAGAAAGTCTATATGAAATTTCCTGTTGTAAGGAGAATATAATAGACGTTGGACATAGTGGAATAGAGTTATTTTCAGTGGAACATTATAATTCTCCTTAATGAGTAAAGAGAAAGCATATATCTCTATATATTGTTTATAAGTGAATCATATCACTATTTCTCAGAGGAGTTTTTCCTTTTTCTATTGTTTTTAATATGTTTTTAATCTTTCTTTTTAATCTCGTCGTTGTTATTCTGGAATAAATAAAATGTAATAAACTTGTTGGCCAATTTGTAAATATACCCAGATTATACTTCTATTTAAATCAGTGGTAAACACTACAAGGGAATTACCTCCCTAGGACTTGATATAGACCATTTATAATTAGCAGTTTGTCACGCTGGGCGAGGACAAGAGGTCGTTGAGATTTGGGCCATGACGCACAGGAGAGAGACACAGCACAGATAGAGACAGCACAGAGAGACACAACAGAGAGAGACATAAGAGAGGCACAGCACAGAGAGACGGGGCCTGGGATGAGGCATAACAGCCGCCATTATACACCTCATAGAGAGAGAGAGACAGCACAGCAGAGAGAGACGGGGCCTGGAATGGGGCATAACAGCCGCCATTATACACCTCATAGAGAGAGAGAGACAGCACAGCAGAGAGAGACGGGGCCTGGGATGGGGCATAACAGCCGCCATTACACACCTCATGGGGATAGAAACACAGCACAGCAGAGAGACACAACAGAGACACAGCACAGACAGACGGGGCCTGGGAGTGGGCATAACAGCCACAGTTACACACCTCATAGAGAGAGAGACAGCACAGCAGAGAGACACAACAGAGACACAGCACAGAGAGACGGGCCTGGGATGGGGCATAATAGCCACCATTACACCATAGAGAAAGAGAGACACAACAGAGAGAGACACAACAGAGACACAGCACAGAGAGATGGGGCCTGGGATGGGGCATAACAGCCGCCATTACACACCTCATAGAGAGAGAGAGACAGCACAGCAGAGAGACACAACAGAGACACAGCACAGAGAGACGGGACCTGGGATGGGGCATAACAGCCGCCATTACACACCTCATAGAGAGAGAGACAGCACAGCAGAGAGACACTACAGAGACACAGCACAGAGAGACGGGTCCTGGGATGGGGCATAACAGTCGCCATTACACACCTCATAGAGAGACAGCACAGCAGAGAGACACAACAGAGACACAGCACAGAGAGACGGGGCCTGGGATGGGGCATAACAGCCGCCATTATACACCTCAAAGAGAGAGAGAGACAGCACAGCAGAGAGACACAACAGAGACACAGCACAGAGAGACGGGGCCTGGGATGGGGCATAACAGCCGCCATTACACACCTCAAAGAGAGAGAGAGACAGCACAGTAGAGAGACACAACAGAGACACAGCACAGAGAGACGGGGCCTGGGATGGGGCATAACAGCCGCCATTACACACCTCATAGAGAGAGAGACAGCACAGCAGAGAGACAGCACAGAGAGACGGGGCCTGGGATGGGGCATAACAGCCGCCATTACACACCTCATAGAGAGAGAGACAGCACAGCAGAGAGACACAACAGAGACACAGCACAGAGAGATGGGGCCTGGGATGGGGCATAACAGCCACCATTACACCATAGAGAAAGAGAGACACAACAGAGAGAGACACAACAGAGACACAGCACAGAGAGACGGGGCCTGGGATGGGGCATAACAGCTGCCATTACACACCTCATAGAGAGAGAGACAGCACAGCAGAGAGACACAACAGAGACACAGCACAGAGAGACGGGTCCTGGGATGGGGCATAACAGCCGCCATTACACACCTCAAAGAGAGAGAGAGACAGCACAGTAGAGAGACACAACAGAGACACGGCACAGAGAGACGGGGCCTGGGAGCGGGCATAACAGCCGCCATTACACACCTCAAAGAGAGAGAGAGACAGCACAGTAGAGAGACACAACAGAGACACAGCACAGAGAGACGGGGCCTGGGATGGGGCATAACAGCCGCCATTACACACCTCATAGAGAGAGAGACAGCACAGGAGAGATACACAACAGAGACACAGCACAGAGAGACGGGGCCTGGTTGGGGCATAACAGCCGCCATTACACACCTCATAGAGAGAGAGACAGCACAGCAGAGACACAGCACAGAGAGATGGGGCCTGGGATGGGGCATAACAGCCGCCTTTACACACCTCATAGAGAGAGAGAGACAGCACAGCAGAGAGACACAACAGAGACACAGCACAGAGAGACAGGGCCTGGGAGCGGGCATAACAGCCGCCATTACACACCTCATAGAGAGAGAGACAGCACAGCAGAGAGACACAGCACAGAGAGACGGGGCCTGGGGTGGGGCATAACAGCCACCATAACACACCTCATAGAGAGAGAGACAGCACAGCAGAGAGACACAGCACAGAGAGACGGGGCCTGGGATGGGGCATAACAGCTGCCATTACACACCTCATAGAGAGAGAGACAGCACAGCAGAGAGACAGCACAGCAGAGAGACACAGCACAGAGAGACGGGGCCTGGGATGGGGCATAACAGCCACCATAACACACCTCATAGAGAGAGAGACAGCACAGCAGAGAGACACAGCACAGAGAGACGGGGCCTGGGATGGGGCATAACAGCCGCCATTACACACCTCATAGAGAGAGAGAGACAGCACAGCAGAGAGACACAACAGAGACACAGCACAGAGAGACGGGGCCTGGGATGGGGCATAACAGCCGCCATTACATACCTCATAGAGAGAGAGAGACAGCACAGCAGAGACACAGCACAGAGACACAGCACAGAGAGACGGGGCCTGGGATCGGGCATAACAGTCGCCATTACACACCTCATAGAGAGAGAGACAGCACAGCAGAGAGACACAACAGAAACACAGCACAGAGAGACGGGGCCTGGGATGGGGCATAACAGCCGCCATTACACACCTCATAGAGAGAGAGACAGCACAGCGGAGAGACACAACAGAGACACAGCACAGAGAGATGGGGCCTGGGAGCGGGCATAACAGCCCCCATTACACACCTCATAGAGAGAGAGACAGCACAGCAGAGAGACACAGCACAGAAAGAGACAGCACAGAGAGACACAACAGAGAGAGACATAACAGAGGCACAGAACAGAGAGACGGGGCCAGGGATCGGGCATAACAGCTGCCATTATACACCTCATAGAGAGAGAGAGACAGCACAGCAGAGAGACACAACAGAAACACAGCACAGAGAGACGGGGCCTGGGAGCGGGGATAACAGCCGCCATTACACACTTCATAGAGAGAGAGACAGCACAGCAGAGAGACACAACACAGACAGCATAGAGGGACACAACAGAGAGAGACATAACAGAGAGACAGCACAAAGAGATGGCCTGGGAGCGGGCATAACAGCCACCATTACACACCTCATAGAGAGAGAGACAGCACAGAGAGACACAAGAGAGAGATATATAACAAAGACAGAACCGATAGACACAACAGAGAGACACAGCACAAAGAGACAGCTCAGAGAGAGAGAGAGAGAGCACAGATAAACAAAACAGAGACAGCACAGGGAGACAACACAAAGAGAGGCAGCACAGAGAGAGACAGTGCAGATAGACACAACACTGATAGACACAACTGGG
This sequence comes from Discoglossus pictus, assembly GCA_027410445.1. Lineage (NCBI taxonomy): Eukaryota > Metazoa > Chordata > Amphibia > Anura > Alytidae > Discoglossus > Discoglossus pictus. Next base: position 47,135,504 of record CM050174.1, read on the forward strand.
AGAGAGAGACAGCACAGATAGACACAGCACAGGGAGTCACAACACAGAGAAAAACAGCACATAGACAGACAGCACTGGGAGACACAGCACAGAGAGAGACAGCAAAGCGAGCAAGAGACACAGACAGCAAAGAGTGAGAGAGAATGTGCCACAGAACACAAATGCACAACCACACACCACAGCAAGCGGCATAACAGCCGTCATTACACAACTCAGAGAGAGAAACAGACAACAAAAAGTGATGCGCATGTGACGTCACGTCATTAGCATATGCCGGTACAGAAGACGTGCTGCGCCGTCAGGATCAGCATCAGCTCATCGGAGCATAGTAGCAAGTAAGGAGGAAGGGGGATAGGGATTTGAGAGGGTGTAGTAAGGAGGAGGTAATGGGGGAAACAAGATGATGATAAGGGGGGAAGGAGGAGGATGATAAGGTGGGGGAGGAGGAGGATAACGGGGGGAAGGAGGAGGATGATGATAAGGGGGGGAAGGAGGAGAAGGAGGAGGATGATGATAAGGGGGGGAGGGGCAGGATAATAAGGGGGGAAGGACCCTCTTTTCCATTCTCGGCTTATACTCGAATCAATACCTTTTTACCGTTTTTTGTGGTAAAATTAGGTGCCTTGGCTTATACTCGAGTATATACGGGCCCCTCTGAGCTCCATCAAGTTCATGTTCATTGCTTCAGTGACCTCACCTATCCATCTCCGTCTTTGTCGTCCCCTTCTTGTGCTTTCAATCTTTCCCTGCATCAGAGTCTTTTCTAGGGAATCCTGTCGTCTTATGATATGGCAAAAATATTTGAGCTTCAGCCTCATGATCATACCTTCTAGTGAACAGTTTGTCTTGATTTCCTGAAGTACTGATTTATTGGATCTTCTTGCAGTCCAAGGGACCATAAGCAGTTTTCTCCAACACCACAATTCAAAGGCGTCAATTCTACGGACTCTTTATGGTCAGCTCTCAAATCCATTTGTTAATACTGGTAATAGCATAGTTCCAACTATGCAGACCGTTGTTGATAGTTTAATATTTTTACTTTTTACTAGCTTGTCCAAGCTTGCCATAGCTTACCTCCCCAGAAGCAAAGGTCTTTTAATTTCATCACTACAGTCACCATCTGCAGAGATCTTGGATCCAAGGAAAAAAAAATCTGTCACTGCCTCTACTTCTTCCCTGTCTATTTGCCAAGAAGTGAGATTTCCATTTGCCATGATCTTCGTCTTTTTAACTTTGAGCAGTGGGCCAACTGTTGCACTCTCTTCTTTTATCCTTATAAATAAGTCCTTTAGTTCCTCCTCACTTTCAGCCATCAGAGTAGTATCATCGACGTATCTGCGGTTGTTGATATTTCTTGCAGCAATATTGATTCCGGCTTTGGATTCATCCAGTCCAGCCTTACACATGATGTATTCTGCATATAAGTTGAATAAATAAGGTGACCATGTACAACCTTGTCGCACTCCTTTTCTGATCTTGAACCATTCTGTTGTCCCATGTTCGGTTCTGACCATGGCTTCTTGGTCGACATACAGATTCATTAGGAGGTGGATGGAATGATCTGGTACTCCCATCTCTTAAAGGACATGCTACATTTTGTTGTGATCCACACTGTCAAAGGCTTTAGAATAGTCTATGAAGCAGAAGTGAATGTTTTTTTTGGAACTCTTGCTTTCTCTATTATACAATTTAATCTCTTGTGCCTCTTGCAGCTTGCACATCTGGTAGTTCCTGGTCCATATATTGTTGGAGCCTAGCTTGTAGGATCTTAAGCATTACCTTGCTGGCATGTGAAATTAGTGCAATTGTTCGATAATTGGAGCACTATTTGGCACTGCCTTTTTTGGGGATTGGGATATAGACTGACATTTTCCAGTCTATTGGCCATTGTTGAGTTTTCCAAATGTGTTGGCATAAGGCAAGTAGCACTTTCACAGCATCATCCTGTAGAATTTTGAATAGTTCAATTGGGATTCCATCACCTCCTGCAGCCTTATTATCAGTAAGGCATCATAGGGCCCATCTCACTTGACTCTACAAGATGTCTGGCTCCAGCTCATTGGGCAAACTATTGAGGTCATCAATGTTGTTAAGGTCCTTCCTGTATAGATCTTCAGTGTATTCCTGCCACCTCTTCTTTATCTTCTGTTAAGTCCCTACCATTTTTGTCTTTTATCACTTCAACTTTTGCATGAAAAATGCCTTTTAGGTTCCCAATTTTCTTGAAGAGATCTCTTGGTTTACCCATTCAGTTATGTTCTTCAATCTCTTTACATAGCTCATTGTAGAATGTCTCCTTGTCTCTTCTTGCTATCCTCTGGAATTCTGCATTTATTTGGATAAATCTTTTCTTATCTCCACTACATTTCACTTTCCTTCTTTTCTGGGCTACGTTCAAAGCCTTATCAGACAGCCAGTTTGACTTTTTACTTTTCTTTCTTTTAGGAATATTCTTTGTTGCTGGATTTCCTGGATTATGTTGCAAACTTCGGTCCAAAGTTCTTTCTAGTCCCTTAAATCTACTCTTGACTTCTACTGCACATTCACAGGGGATATTACATATTTCGTATCTAATTGGTCTGACGGTTTTGCCTCTTTTCTTCAGTTTAATTTTAAACTTTGCAATAAGAAGTTTATGGTCTGAGCCGCAGTCAGCTCCAGGTCTTGTTTTTGCTGACTGTATAGAGCTCCCCCATCTTTGGCTGCAAAGTATATAGTCAATCTGATTTCTATGTTGTCCATCTGGTGATGTCCATGTGTAGAGTTGCCTTGGAGGCTGTTGGAAGAGGGTGTTTGCTACGACCAGAGAATTATCTTGACAAAATTCTACTAATCTCTGACCTGCTTCATTTTGTACTCCAAGGCCAAATTTGCCAGTTATTCCAGATATCTTTTGGTTCCCTACTTTAGCATTCCAATCTCCTATGATGATAGTAACATATTTTCTTGGTGTTATATCTATAACGTGTTGAATGTCTTCGTAGAACTGGACAACTTCAGCCTTTTCAGCATCCGTGGTTGGATCACTGTGATATTAAATGGCTTGCCTTGAATTCAAATTTTAATAATTCTGTCATTTATTGGGTTGTAACTGAGCACTGCTTTGACCACTCTTTGATTGACTAGGATGGGGCATTATTGACCACAGTAGAAGTGCTGGTGGTTGTCTGATGGGAAATGACCCATTCCAGTCCATTTAAGATAAGGGCCATAAAGGGCTGCAGGGGACCCACGGCAGGTCCACGGTGGCCATAAGGGGCTGTGGGAGCCACAGGGGGCCCTAGGGGCCACAGGGACCCCAGGAGGCATAGGGCAACTACAGGGCCACAGGGAACTACAGAGAATCTACAGGTGCTACAGGAGGTCCGCAGGGGCCCTTCACTGGCCAGGAGCCTCGGTGCCTTGCACTGTTTGCACCAGCAGTAGCTCCGCCTCTGCTTACTATAGTCTTAAATACTAAAGCCCCAATCTCAATACATAGTCTGAATCACAGTTTCCAATCAACATGGAAAACCAGTTATTTCTTCTTAACTCAGTAGTTGTCACTATATTAGAATTGAACTTAAACTTCTTATTTATCCCACCTAGAGCCTCATTCAATTAAGCAATTGTAAGTTACAGTAGCCCGTAATGGAGGCCGTAAGTTCATTCGCTATGCAGTTGGCATTTGTTTGCGAGCCGCAAACGGGCTACATGTTACGGGCTTGAAACCCTTGCGGTTTTTACAACCGTAACTTACACCCATCTAAGACTTTGATCTTTCAGGTCCGGAAGAGTTACAATCGCAAATCGCTATTCAACTGCTACAATTCATCAAGCTCGCATATGTTTTCACACCCGTGGAAGAAAATCCTATGAGTGCTAGAAAGTACCCGCAAAGGGGTAAAACACCTGATCGTACCCCTGTAAAAGCAAATAAAAAAGCAATACTGCGCTGTAAATGATGGGGAATACGATGAAAGACATTAGAATTAATTGCACAACAGCTTCAAGCTCACAAAACGCCAATCAAAAATAATTTTATTTTATTTTTTCTCCAACACCACAATTCAAAGGCGTCAATTCTATAATAGAAGCTGCAGATAACATATAACAGTATAACAATATAGTGTATTGGCAAAACGTTGCCACACTTAGTATACTTGCTGTTCAATTGCTATGCTTCATGTGTAATAACATGACTTGTCCCATCAATTCACTATGTTAGATTGGTCCTCCAGTCAGTGGCGTAGCTAAGGGGGGGCGAGGGGGGCGGACCGCCCCGGGTGACAGCATCTGGAGGGGTGACAGAGAGGGCTGAAAATTTTTGTTGGAGGTGACATAGTGTCACCGTGACACTATGTCACCTCCAACAAAAATTTTCAGCCCTCTCTGTGGCTCCCATCCTCTGGCCGGAACTACTTTTTGGATCAAGCCTTGCATTGCGCATGCGCATCCCGCCTGCGCGATTCGCGGCTTGATCCAAGAAGTAGTTCTGGCTGGAGGACGGTCGGCGCAGAGGAGAAGACGGTGAGTGCGGCGATGCTGGCAGGATTGGAACCAGGTACGAGCATCAGTGGGGCAGAGGGAACAGTGTGGGGCAGGGGGGGCAGTGTGGGGCAGCATCAGTGGGGCAGGGGGAGCATCAGTGGGGCAGGGGGAGCAGTGTGGGGCAGGGGGAGCATCAGTGGGGCTGAGCATCAGTGGGGCAGAGGGAGCATCAGTGGGGCAGGGGGAGCATCAATGGGGCAGAGGGAGCATCAGTGGGGCAGAGCAGTGGGGCAGGGGGAGCATCAATGGGGCAGAGGGAGCATCAGTGGGGCAGAGCAGTGGGGCAGGGGGAGCATCAGTGGGGCAGGGGGAGCAGTGTGGGGCAGGGGGAGCATCAGTGGGGCAGGGGGAGCATCAGTGGGGCAGGGGGAGCATCAGTGGGGCAGAGCAGTGGGGCAGGGGGAGCATCAATGGGGCAGAGGGAGCATCAGTGGGGCAGAGCAGTGGGGCAGGGGGAGCATCAGTGGGGCAGGGGGAGCAGTGTGGGCCTCTGAAACCAGGAGGAAAGGGACAGACATGGGAGGCATTGAAGCCTCTCCCTTAAGCCTTGCGATGAGCGCCTGCGGCGCACATTGCAGTCTAAGTGCCGCTAGCCTCGCAGTCGCAGGTCACTGACATTTGAACGGACCGCCCCGGGTGACGTTTACTCTAGCTACGCCACTGCCTCCAGTGGTCTCTGTCCTCTATGACTACTTATACAGCAAGTATACTAAGTGTGGCAACGCTTTGCCAATACACTATATTGTTATACTGTAATGTTATCTGCAGCTTCTATTATCATTCATTACCTTTTAAAGTCACAGTGTCCCTAATATCTTTGATATTGTTATTTACATATATATTGATACCTCCAGTTTATTTATGATCTCTGTTTTACTCTATATTTTGTTTTTACATTAGTTTTTTCTTTATAGTGCTTTCTATATAGAATAATCCGATGATTATCAGTATAACCTAACTTTTTCAGGTATATCAGTTTATTCTGATATATGAGGATTCAATACTTCATTCATCTATTATTTTTGAATACGTTAACCCCTTATTTAGGGTACCTCTCATGACCAGATCTCTATATTGGTGATGATACTGATCTATCCTCATTCTTATATCATATAGTATTTATTTATTCTATATTGTGCACTAATTTTTATAACTTTTAAGCGGCGCTATTTCCTGATTATAATATCCCATAAAGTTATTTATATTGTTTAGATAATAGTGGTGTCAAGCACCAAGGGTATAATAAGATACAGATCATACCTTTTTCTTCTATTTAAAAACCCTAAATCTAACCTAAAATAAAATAATTAAGGGGGGCGTGGCTAGCAACTGACAAGGCCAGACGTGTTGAGCTGGAGCTCCACGTTTAATACACTTTAAAAGGGCCATTTACCAAATTATTTAGCCACCTGGACACTTAAAACACCCAGCAGAGGTTCCCCCACCTCAAAGAGTATAGAGGGGTGTTTATGAGCGCCAGAAGGGGATAATACCCCATTTACCAGGCGCCTTCTGAATCGGGGCCTACTCCGGAGGGCCGTGCCCAATCGGCCTCATTAAGAGTTCCTGCTCCCTGGATCCCTCCCCTGGCCTACCCTGTTCCCGAGGGTCCGGATCCCTCTGGAGGCCAGCCGCAGCGGGAGAAAACTGTGCAGGCACGCAGTAGGAGGCAGGCAAGCAGAGAGAAGCCGGGCTGGAGCACAAACAGCAGGGGGACTAGCCTAAGCTGGCGACAGAAGGGGGTGCACAGCTTCATCCTCCCTGAAACATCCCACACGGGGCACAGAGCAGCAGAGGGCTCCAAGAAAAGGGGAAAGTGGAAGAGGCCCCTGCATGGAATCCCTATCCAGCTGAACTTTTCCCCCTGGAAGCCTGGAGGGAGAGAGTGTGGAGCTTCACTGCTGAGGACATATATAAGCAGGTACAGGGGAGAGGCTATAGAGCTGTGGGGGGAGAAGACAGCCCTGATCCAAGGAAGGGGTACCCAGGGGGGCATCAGAAGCAAATTAGCCCCAGAAAAATTAAGCAATCCGGGGCCCCTTACCCACATATCCCCATTAAAGCTCTCCCCATACCCTGGGTCCAAGCAACCCAGCCCTATCTACTAAGACTCAGAACGTTAAAAGTACACTTTGAACTGCACAGGACTGCAATGATAAATAGTGCAGATTATCTAGCTCCACATCCATATGCTTCAGTGCTCCTAAAGTGATTTTATTGGTACCAACAGCACCGGGGTGCTTGAGATTGAACCAGGCACCTTACTACACTGTGTTATATAACGTTTTGTAACAGCACCATGAGGATTTACAATCTCACCCAAAACATTATATAAGTAGTCTCAATTGACTGCACTCTGCTCCCACCCGGTGGCAACTATCAACCACTACAGGCTTATTGTATTCCAACATTGTATTGAACCTGCCAATATCTAGAACATCAAGGGGCCACAGCTCTCCACATTGTGCCTTCTGTCCCCCCATCAGGTCCCCCCAGTATCCCGGGTTTAAGCACACCAGGCTAACCTGTCTACAGAGACTCAGAACACTAAAATACACTTTGGACTGCACAGGACTTCAAAGGCAAAGAGTGCTATTTATCTGGCTTTGCATTTATATGTTGCAGGACTACTAATGTGACTTTATTATCACCGACACTATCGGGGTGTTTGGGACTAACCAGACACCTTATTATATTACGTTATATACCACTCATCAACAGTTATATAAAGATATGCAGTGTCACTCACCACATTGTATAGGCAGTCTCAATTGACAATACTCTACTCCCACCCGGTGGCAGCCTCAAAGCATTGCAGGCATTCTGTCCTTCAAGACTAAATTGAACCTGCCAATCTCTAGAACACCAAGGGACTAAAGATCTTCATACTTTGACTGCTGTCCTCCCACTCGGCTCCTCCATATACTAGAGAGAAACGGTTGTACAAAGGACTGAATTAATTCCATATCACGACGTCACATTGGGGTTAACATACTAGGTTTATCTTGGAAGATCTAAGGCAATATTTAGCCTGACACAGACTGGGCCTGGACCCTGGAGGATGTTAACACTAAACCAGTTGGCAAACACCCTGCTCACTAAGGAAAAGATGAGATAAATGTAGGGCCAACACCCCTATAAATGGGCCACCACCCCTCCTAACTCTTAAAGCGCACGTAAGAGATCCTTGCAGCAGCATTGCTACCCAGTGGGCCGGGACTCACCTTAATCTAGACCTCCTCCCCCAAATGCACAGACCAGGTCTACTGGAAAGCTTATTCCTAAACTAGGCCCCGCACCGCCCTGATCTACAATACAAAGGGCAAAAGTCATGATGGTTAGAACCAAAAAGGGTGAGGGAACCCGACGGATAACTGAACATTTCCCCTCTACTACGGCTAGAAGATCCCCCCACCCGGAATCAATCTCAGGGGCTTCAGATATATCGGATGCTGAGGGCTCCCAAAAAGGGAATATGATGGATGCAAACTTATCCAATGACTCCAAAACTTGGTTTGAGAACATGCTAAAATGACAACTATCATTGGCAGTTCAAGATCTAAAACATGAAATCCAAGAATTGGGCCAGCGGACAAGTATTTTGGAATCTTCCCTGGACCAGGTCATAGACTCCCAAAGACAAGATCGAGTAGACATTGATACAAATGCAATGAAAATATGCTCTCTTGAACTCAAACTGGAGGACCTCGAAAATAGATCGAGAAGATACAATGTCAGATTCAGGGGCGTCCCAAACTCAATCACTGACCTTGAGTCGTATCTTTCAGACTTAATAAAATCAATTCTTCCAGACCCCCAGGAGGGTGAAATCGGCATTGAAAGGGCACATAGGGCACTTGGAGCATCCCCAAATCCTAACATGCCTAAAGACATCATCGCCCGCTTTCTGAGACAACACACAAGAGATCAGATTCTCATTCACGCCAGAGGTCTAGACGAAATCAAGGGTCCTGACGGCACCACCATCCAGATTTATGCAGATCTCTCACCAGCCACCCTAGCGAGACGCAGGGAAATGAGACCGGCTGTGGAGGTACTTATACAACATAAAATTCCTTACAGATGGGGTTTTCCTTTCAACATCCAATTTACGGTGAATGGAAACAAGTTTATCGCTCAAGATGTGGAGGAATGCCAGACAATCCTTTCCTCCCTGGACTTATGGAAGTAGGGTGAAAACCCCCGCCCACTGGGCCAGGAACCAAAAGAGAAGCGAGATAGGCCAGTTAGACAATGGACGGTAGTTCCTGCCTCAAAGAGACAAAAAGCTGCAAGAAACCCGCAACCTCAAGCGGCGAGAGAAGGGGGTCTAAGGCAACCCGTGTAACTGACAGGCCTACATCACCAGGCTTGGGCCGGGATGCTCAAGTTGATATTGGCCGGGAAAATCCCCCCTCCAGAGAAGAGATGAGGGGACTGGCTAAGAGATAAGTTGCCTCCCTCAGAAGCCTAATGGACACTAGAAGCCGAGGGGAGTGTGATATAGGATGGAAGCCTACTGGGTTTCTCTTAATTCACTGAATTGAATGTTTTGTGCTACACAATGCAAGGGGTGATAGGCCCATGGGGTGAGGCGGAGAGTTTTTCCCTTTTATTAAACGGGGTGTAAGCTGAGTAGTTAAAATTTAGTCTGCCTCCTCGCCAGGGCTATATGCAGGAGAACAGGATTCTCATGCCCACCAAGCGCGCTAGAGCGCAAGGAAAAAGTTTTAGTTTAGATAAAAAAGTTGAAAATGTTTTGTTTCTGTTGACACATGTATTTCTGTACATTTCCCTGAATTATGTCTTATATGTAAACGGTCTATCTCTGTTCTGCCTAGTACTCCCAAGGTCTCTCCAAGATGCAGGTGCACCTCGTCTCCTAGTCATCCCAGGGGGCCTCTCGTCTCCGGCTCTCTGGCCCTCAAACAACTTTCCCATCCTGAGCAGGAAAAATGTAAGTCATACACCAGGCACAGCACTCACAGACAGACAAGGATAAATGGCTAGGCCCGAATTTAAGATACTGTCCCATAATGTGAAGGGATTTAACTCCCCTCATAAACGGCGTAAAGCCTTTCTTACATATAGGGAGCATCGCCCCTCAGTAATCTTTCTACAGGAGACACACTTCATGCGTGACAAACCCCCTAAATTTCTCCACAAACAATACCCACACTTCTATACAACGGGTATGTTAGCCAAGAGGGAGGGGGTAGCAATTCTCTTACACAAGGACTTTCTGTTTAAACTCCAGAGTAAAAAATCAGATCCCGAGGGTCACTACCTGATTCTGACCGGGAAAATACTCGACTCGACAGTGTCTTTAATTGCGCTATATGCCCCACCTACGAACCCTTATAACAAGGTCCGGAAACTACTTATGGTACTGGAGAAAGGGGACTTTGGTAGAATTATTCTGGGAGGGGACCTAAATTTAGCGTTGGATCCCGGATTAGACAGGTCTAAGGGGAGAGTGGGGCCCCACTTCCCCAGTAAGCTAAAACAACTTAAAACACAGCTAGCGAACCTGAACCTGGTAGATTCCTGGAGGGACCTTCATCCTAGGGACAGGGAGTACTCTTTCTACTCAGCCCCTCATAATTCATACTCAAGAATTGACTATATCATCATTGATGCTTCACTCTTGGATCAGACAAAGGAAGCGGAGATTATTCCGTGTACCTGGTCAGATCACTCAATAGTCAAAATTGCCCTAGACTTTGGCACAGCATACTCCCCCCCCCGACATGGCGCATCAATGATACGCTACTAGCATTTCCTCAATCCAAAGATAAGATCCAGCAAGAACTTGAGATATATTTTGGGAAAAATACTAAAGGAGATGTAGGAATAGGATGGGTGTGGGTGGCCCACAAAGCATATATTAGAGGGGTCTGCATGAAGATATCTGCTGAACATAAAAAGCAAAACAGGGCCCGAGTGGACGCATTAAATAAAGAATTAATGAGATTGGAAAGGGCAATGCAGCAAAATAATTCTATGGGGGATAGGTCCCAGATTGAGAAAACCAGAGCGGAACTGGATATGATTCTGTCAGAGAGAACGGAGAGATCGCTTAGAATCCCACATCACAAGTTTTATAGCAAAGCAAACAAGCCTGACACTTTCCTAGTCAATAAATTAAAATCAAAGCAAAACCAATCTAGGATCTGCCAAATTAAATCGCCCCAAGGGCTAGTGACCTCCAACCCCACAAAAATTCAGGACATCTTTCAGGCGTATTATAGCAAGCTATATAAAGTCTCGAACTCCCCAGCTCAGGGGGAAACACAATCACTTTTATCCTCCCTGGATCTACCTAAACTAACGGAGGAGAATGTTACTTCATTGAATAAAGCAATCTCCCAGGAGGAAGTGAGCAAAGTTATTCTAGAATCAAAATTAGGCAAAGCCCCAGGCCCAGATGGCTTTACAAACACATATTATAAGAAATTTGTCAGCACTTTAGCCCCATACTTGACCACATTATACAATACAATACTGGAGGGACGACCAATCCCCCCAGAACTCAACAAAGCTGACCTGGTATTGTTTCCCAAGGAGGGGAGGGACCCGTTAGAAGCCAAGAATTACAGACCAATTTCACTCCTTAACAGCGACATAAAGTTTCTGGCCAAAATCATGGCGGATAGGATAGCTGGGTTTCTCCCCTCCTTGGTTCACAAAGACCAGGTGGGATTTATCCCAGGGCGACAAGCAGGGGACAATATCAGGAAAATTCAGAATTTAGTCCACCATTCTAAATTAAATAACACTCCGGCCTGCCTGCTCTCTCTGGATGTAGAGAAGGCCTTTGACTCCCTGGAATGGCCTTTTCTCATGGCTACGCTAAACAAATTCGGGTTTTCAGGGAAGTTTTTAAATCTAATTCGGACTTATTACAAAGATCCTAGGGCAAATTTAAGACTCCCTGGTGGGGGGAGGCCAGCGGTCAGCATCCAGAGGGGGACGAGACAGGGGTGCCCATTGTCACCACTCCTATTTGCGTTGGCAGTCGAGCCCCTGGCCCAATGGATTAGAGCCTCCCCAGAGATAAAGGGTATCCAAGTGGGGTCACATCATTTCAAGGTGTCACTATTTGCGGACGACTTACTATGCTCCATTTCGGAGCCATCGACGTCGGTACCACCCCTGATGCAAAAACTTGAACACTTCGGGATGCTTTCAGGATTGAAAATTAATGTAGAAAAAACTGAAGCCTTGGCCCTAGATATACCGCTCCCGGAGAAAGATTCCCTCACACGGAGGTTTAAATTTAAATGGGCTGGGAAGGGGATTAAATACCTAGGAATTTGGTTGACAGCTAAAGTACAAGATCTATATAAAGCTAACTACCGGCCAATGTTCCGTTTACTCCAAGAGGAGATGATAAAATGGGGCAAATATAACATCTCCTGGCTCGGTAGGATTAGTTCGGTCAAAATGAACATTTTACCTAGACTGCTATATTTATTTAGATCTCTACCGATCTAGATGCATATGAAAGACCTCTCAAACTTCCAAAGCAGGGTGTTCCGTTTTATCTGGGGTGGGGGTCCCTCCAGGATTGCGAGAAATAACATGTACAAACATAAATCCAGAGGGGGGTTGGCATGTCCCAATTTAAAACTTTATTATCGAGCAGCTCAATTAGCTTTTATTCCCCAGACCCACTTACCCGAAGCCCATCCGGCATGGATGTTTGTTGAAAGCCAAGACATGATGCCCTATACATGGGACACGGCGGTCTGGATTCACCCACTCCCAACAGAGATTAAGAAATCTGCCAATCCTATAATAAGGAACTCCGCGGCTAATATTATCTGGGCCTTCAATCATACAGACCTCCTACCCCGGATATCCCACTTAACGCCTATACTTACGCATCCACTAGCTCCAGCAGGTATCTCACAGGTCTCTCGGCAATGGTGAAAGAATAACAAACTTGATAGATTGGGAAACTGGATGAGAGATGGTCGGGTATTAACATTCGAAACTATGAGAGACGAATATAACATCCCCCTTTATGAGCACTATAACGTTTGCAGATTGAGATACTTTGTAGATAAACTACTTAGGAGTTTAGGAGTCCCCTCCCGGAATGGGTTCTCTAGAATATGTGAAAAAGCCCCCCTTAAAAGAGGAGTGATAGGGGAATTATACGAGGTCTTCAATACCCCAAAATCATTAGCCAAAGAAAAATACATGAGGGAATGGGAAAAGGATATAGCCAAGACTTGGGAGATTGAGACGTGGGAGACTTCCTGGGCCAATCTCATGAGGGGGTCACTAAACTATAGTGTATTAGAGACATCAATTAAAGTCCTTCATCGGGCGTATATTACCCCAGATCGACTAGCTAAATGGAGTAAGACGGAAAGTCCGAAATGCTTTAGGGGGTGCTCAGAGCTGGGCTCCTTTCACCATACTTGGTGGAGCTGCCCAAAGGTTCAGCAGTTGTGGACGGCAGTGGGTGACTTAGTGGATAGTATCTTTGGACACCATATTGAAGTTACCCCAGAATCTAGTCTACTGGGGATTCCGGTGGCCTCTCTTTCTGCCCCCCACAACAGACTCCTACAATTTATCTTTTTAGCAACGAAATCACATATTGCCAGGAACTGGAGGAAAAAGACACTTGAGATAGGGGCAGTTCGAGCTAAGATTCACTACTTAGCGGTTAATGAAAGGATTTCCCACTCAGTAGCGGATTCAATCCCTAAGTATTTAGAAATATGGGGTCCCTGGATAGGATACACTGATATTAGAATCCCTTTACTCCAATGAAGGGGGAGGAGGAGGGAAGGGCACCCTCAACTTGTTGACAGGATACAGAGGGGGCTGGGGGCCGGAGAGGAGATACCGGGAGAGGATTTGCACCGATATGGAAGAAGACAGACAAGTATGTTAGGTTGGATCAATAACAAGATTGAGATAGAGAAATGTTTTCCAAAGAGGAAGGCTTGACATAGATGTGTCAGATAGAATGTTTTAGTTTAATTAGTTAGGTTAACATTTGTAAAAGTTTGTAAGCAACTCTTCCTGAATATATAAGAAAAGATAACGGGGGGGAATTGAATGGAAGGAAGATACTGAAAGACTAACAAACGCAGATAATCATACTATATCCCTCTAGAGGTAAATGTATTAGCCAGTGGATAAAATTAGGGCTTTTTTTTTTTTTTTTAAAGGTATTAGGAGATAACAACTTAATAACCAAAGAATAGTATAGGTAAAGGATAAGTTTAGGGATACATGTTTACATAATCAAGAAAGGTCCATTATAATTCTATACATTGGTTCACCGATAATAGCACGGAGGTAAATACGGAAAAAAGGAGGAGGCAGGATACAAGGATGAGATTTCACAATTGATGTTGGGGTATTGTTTTATTACGCTCAATATTGTACAACTGTTTGCACTTTGTATTCCTGCAATAAAAAATTATTTAAAAAAAAAAAAAAAAATTAAGACCACTTACCTTTGCAGATGTCACTTCAGTTGTACTAACACATTAGTACAACACAGTACATACAATAAAGAAACATTCTAAATATTGTAAATATTCTACTCACCTTTCCAGCATGTCCCCGTCCTTCTTATTTTCTTCTCTTGCGCGGCCCCTGTTAAAAATAAACATTACATTAGTACTAAATACATACACAAAAAATAAAATAAACATAATATACATTGAACTTACCTTGGCGTGATTTCCCCGTGCTCCTCCTCTTCTGCCCCAGCTGGGCCCTGGAAGAATCTGCGCTGTAAAAATAAAAATAAAAAAAATCTAACGGAGGTCCACGAGTGCGGACTTCCCCGACGCTAATGAGCCCCCTAGAGCCTTTTCTGGAAGAAAATTGGCAATGACGTCTTCTGATAAAGATTGGCTAGAGGCATCCGTACATTCTAATTGGCTGTTTTCACTGTCAATCAGATTACAGCCAATCAGAAGGCGCAGATGCCTCCAGCCAATCACCCCATGGGGGTGTATCCCATTGTGATTGGCTGAAGGCAATAAAGCCTTCTGATTGGTTTAAAACAGATTGACAGGTGTATTGACCGGAGAAGAAAATCAGAAGGATGGGGACATGCTGGAAAGGTGAGTAGAATATTTAGAATATTTAGAATGTTTCTTTATTGTATGTAAATGTGTTGTACTAATTTGTTTTTGTTTTTTTTCCCCCTAGGGGGCTGATCTGAAGGGACATTTGCAAAGGTAAGTGGTCTTAATTATTTTATTTTAGATTAGATTTAGGGTTTGTATATGTAGATAGGATTTATTGTATGTTAGATGGGGGGATGTATTTTAGATAGGATTTATTGTATTTTAGATAGTGGGGTATGTTTGTATTTTAGATATGATTTAATGTATTATAGATAGTGGGGTATGTATGCATGTTAGATAGGATTTCATTTATTTTAGATAGTGGGGTATGTGTGTATTTTAGATAGGATTTAAGGTATTTTAGATGGGGGTAATGTATTTAATTGTATTTGTATTGTATTGTCATGTAATGTATATATTCTGTATGTATTTCCTTTTCAGGCGTGTCATTTTTTTTATTTTCTGTAGTGTGTGTGGGGGAGTTGTAATGTAGTTTTTTTTTAATTTTCTGTAATGTTGATTTTTTCTTTTTTGTGACTTAGGTTTTTTTTGTTTTCTGTAATGTAGATTTTTTATTTTTTGTAACTTAGGTTTTTTATTTTCTGTAATGTATATTTTTTATTTTCTGTGACTTAGGTTTTATTATTTGTTGTGAGTTAGGTTTTATTAGTTTCTGTAATTAGTGGGGTGGGGGGGTTATTAAGGGGTAGGTAGGTAGTGTAGTTAGGTAATGTAGGTGTTAATAGGTTAGTGTAGAGGGTAATATTTTAGATTTTATGGTTTATTGGGGGGTATAGTGCAGTGTAGTGTTTGTACTTAGTGTCATGAGGGTTCTTGAGGACCGTCATGGCACTTATGTTGTTAATGTTAGGGTTGTAACAGCCCCATAAGGATCTTTATATACAGCTTGAATCCTATGCTGTGTAATATATAGCTGTTCTTGATAACTTTGTTTGTACTCCAGGTTGAGCTTTTTTTTCAAGCTTTACCTATATAGGTACAACCTTTCAGTACCTTTATTAAAGTACAATCAGTAAGGCATCTTCTTTATCTATGTTTTTGCAAGAATTTTGCTTCATTTAAGTTATCCTCTAGATATTTGGATGACATTCATTTCAGCATAAGGGTGCTTTATATATACATTACTTACAAAACTATAGGGCTTTCATGCCCTGGGAACTTTTTGCAAATATCCTGGCTCGCCCTCTAGGTGTGAATAGCAATACCCACTCACTTCAGAGTCTCACATTGCACAATACTAGTGCTACAGGGTTATTTACTATTCCCTACATCTGCCCTTTTTTTATTCCCCTTACTAGTGTTTTTAATATCCCTTGCTTTTAAAGACGCCGCTGTCATTTATTTAATAAAATTTATTTAGTTCATATTTATCCCACCATTTTGTACACTTAATAGTGTAGTGCTTACACTTTGTGTCATGAGGGTCCTGGATGACCCTCATGGCAATTATAGTGTTATTACATTGGTTAATTAGTGTCCTATAAGGGTCTATATAGACCCCTATTGGACTGATAGAGTTAATTTTTGGCTTATGGGGGTCTGTATTTACCCCTATTGGACTGATAGAGTTAATTATTGGCTTATAAGGGTCTGTATTTACCCCTATAGGACTGATAGAGTTAATTATTGGCTTATGGGGGTCTGTATTGACCCCTATTGGACTAATAGAGTTAATTATTGGCTTATGAGTGACAGGGTTAAATAATGGCTTATGGGGGTCTTCATTGTCCCCCATGAGTTAAAGGGTTAATTAAGAGTTTAAGGGGTTCTGTATTGACCTCCATGGATGACAGGGTTAATGAAGGGCTTACGGGAGTTTGTATTGACCCCTATGAGTGACAGTGTTAATTAATGGATTATGGGGGTCTGTATTGACCCCCATGAGTGTCAGGGTTAATTAAGGGATTATGGGGGTCTTGATTGACCCCCATGAGTGACAGGGTTAATTAAGGGTTTATGGGGGACTGTATTGACCCCCATAAGTGACAGGGTTAATGAAGGGCTGGTGGGGGTCTGTATTGACCCCCATGAGTGGCAGGGTTAATTAAGGGATTATAAGGGTCTGTATTGACCCCCATGAGTGACAGGATTAATGAAGGGCTTATGGGGGTCTGTATTGATTATTATGAGTGGCAGGTTAATTAATGGATTATGGGGGTCTGTATTGACCCCCATGAGTGAAAGGGTTAATTAAGGGCTGATGGGGGTCTATAGTGACCCCCATGAGTGACTGGGTTAATTAAGGGGATTATGCGGGTCTGTATTGACCCCCATGAGTGTCAGGGTTAATTAAGGGTTTATGGGGTCTGTATTGACCCATATGAGTGACACGGTTAATTAATGGATTCTGGGGGTCTGTATTGACCCCATGAGTGACAGGGTTAACTAAGGGATTATGGGGGTCTGTATTGACCCCCATGTGTGACAGGGTAAATGAAGGGCTTATGGGGGTCTGTATTGACCCCCATGAGTGTCAGAGTTAATTAAGGGCTTATGGGGGTCTGTATTGCCCCCCTTAATGACAGGGTTAATTAAGGGATTATGTGGTCTGTATTGTCCCCATGAGTGACAGGGTTATTTAGGTGCTGATGGGGCTCTGTATAGAGCCCCATGAGTGATAGGGTTAATTTTTTTTATCAAGTTTCCTTTAAGGATCTTTACGGTCCTTTAAGGACCCGCAAGGTGGTAAATTCTAATTTTGATTGCAACGGGGTTCCCCGATCGCGTGTGATTGGGGACCCCCATTGCGAGGGTTAATGTGGGGTTAATGTGGGGACCCCCAGCATTGGGGGGTTAATTTTAGGTGCCGGTGGGGGTACTTAAAGTACCCCCGCTGCCGGCCTTAACTGTTTGTGTGCTGCGGGCCCTTTATGGACTTGCGGCAGGGACTTAACACCTTTTAAATGCAGTGGGGGACATGATCGTGATCCCCACTGCATGTGTTAATGTTGGGACAATGCCCCCATGGGGACCCCTGTAACAAGGGGTTAATGCGGGGTTCCGAGCTTCTCTTGGATCTCTTGGCCAAGTTGTACGTGTCTGGCAGTGTTTTGCAAGGTCCGGGGTCGTGGAGCCTCGTTTTCCGCCGCCATTGTTTTTCTCGCTTAGCTGATTTTCGAGGTATTTTTTTTTCTAAGTCCCGTGGCTCCTATTGTTGGCTTGCAGGCAATGAGGGAGAGGAGTAGGGGAAGAGAGACACAGGGGAGGGAGAGGAGGAGGGTAAGAGAGAGTCACAGGGTAAGGAGAGGAGGAGGAGGGGAAGAGAGACACAGGTGAAGGAGAGGTGAGTTAATGGTTATGTGGGTGGTTTTGTTACATAGGTGAGGCGCCGTAGGACTAAATGCTGCAAGTTAAAGGTTGTTTGGGGTGGTTTTGTTACAAAGTGAGGCACCATAGAGCCTCCACCTCCACAAAAGTGGCCCCTCACTTGGCGAGGCTCCGCATTTGCAACCAGAACCAACGTTTCGCAGGTTTGACAACTATTATATGTGATGATGATTGTAGGACTTTATTTCATGAGTTAGTTAGTAGTAGTAGTAATTACTGCTCTTACAAACAAGAATTTGGGATGAGGGAAAAGACAACTATATTTTCATGTTCTTGCCATCTTTGTATTAGTAGGCCATGATACTTCCATTTTGTATTTCTCATGGGAAATTTACTATTTACTACTCAAGCATACTGGCATCACGAGCCATTTTCACTCCCTACCATGGTCAGTTCCTGCTTTTTTAAGTCAAAGGACCAAGATATTGTATGGTTAGTTATTTACTGCCCTGTGATATTTTAGACTTGTCAGAGAAGGTCAGTAAGGTAGAGAAATATGGGTAATGAGAAGGAAATTGTGATGAATTTAGCGTTTAGAAAGGTTTTAAGAGTTAGTCTGTATTCTTATTTATCCTGTTTCCATCAAACGCTGCTTATGTTCCAAATCTTTACAGTCCTGGTGTGGATTCCTGTAGAAGAAGGCAGGAGGTTTTGGGGGTGAAGATAACCCCTCCCCACCTGGGTTATGACATGTATATGTGCTGTTGAAACAAAATTATGAAATGTAAATAAAGTCCCATTTTTATAGTATGCTCTTTTGAAGATCTGTTCTTGAAAATGGGAACAATATTGACTCTATAAAGGGAATGTGTCATCAATAGTCATCAATTGGGGAGAAAAAACAAAATGGATCTACGCAGTCTGCAATATGTGATGGGGAGGCTATCACTGTCACTTTATATGAGGTGGAGGCAAACACTATGACTATATGTGAGGGCAAGGCTAGCACTGTCACTATATGTGAGGGGAGGCTAGAACTGTCACTGTATGTAATAGGGAGGCTAGCAGTGATAATGCATGTGGCAGGGAGGCAAACATTGTGACCTTATGTGGCGGGAGGCTAGCACTGTCACTGTATGTGAGGGGAGGCTAGCACTGTCACTGTATGTGAGGGGGAGGGGTTAGCACTGTCACTGTATGTAAGGAGGAGATTAGCACTGCCACTGTATGTGAGGTGGAGGCAAGCAGTGTCATTGTATAAGATGGGGAGGCTAGAACTGTACTCTATGCAACGGGGAGTCTAGCATTGTCACTGTGTGTAATCAGAGGCTAGCACTGTTACTGTATGTGAGGGGGAGGGGTTAGCACTGTCACTGTATGTAAGGAGGAGATTAGCACTGCCACTGTATGTGAGGTGGAGGCAAGCAGTGTCATTGTATAAGATGGGGAGGCTAGAACTGTACTCTATGCAACGGGGAGTCTAGCATTGTCACTGTGTGTAATCAGAGGCTAGCACTGTTACTGTATGTGAGGGTGAGGCAAGCACAATAACTATATATATATATGGGAGAGGCTAGCATTGTCGCTGAATGTGAGGGGAGACTAGCACTGCCATTTATGTGAAGAGAGACTAGAATGGTCACTGTATGTGAGGGGAAGCAAACACTGTCACTGTATGTAATGGAGGCTATCACTGTCATTGTATGTGAGGGGAGACTAGCACTGTCACTGCATTCGAGGGGAGGATAGCACTATTACTGTATGTTATGGAGGCTAGAACTGTCACTGTATGTGAGGGGGAGATTAGCAATTTTACTGTCACTGAAGCAAGAACCGTGACTATATATGAGGGAGGCTAGCACTGTCACTGTATGTAATGAGAGACTTGCATTGTTACCATATGTGAGTGCGAGGATAGCACTGTCACTATATGTGTGGGGAGGCTAGTATTGTCCTTTATATGAGGGGAAGGCTAACACTGTCACTGTATTAGGGCAGGCTAACTCTGTCTCTATGTATGAGAGGAGGATAACACTATCACTGTATCTGAGGGAGACTAGCCCTGTAACTGTATGTAATGGAGACTGGCACTGTCAATGAGGATGGATGGTAGAGCTGAGGGTAAGAGAGGAAGGAATTATAATGTGTTAGAACAAGGACGATCAGGAAAATAAGAAAGGAGTGGTGAGATAAGAGTAGAGTGAGAGATGAAAAGAGGGGAGGGGTGTGAAGGTGAGATAGAAGGGATGAGAGTATGAGAGAGGAGAGATGAGAAGGTTGTAAAGGAGGTAAAAGAAGATAAGAGAGGATGGATGAGAAGGGAAAGAGTCAGGATGAGAAGGTGAGATAGAAGGGATGAGAGAGGAGAGATGAGAAGGTTGTAAAGGAGGTAAGAGAAGATAAGAGAGGATGGATGAGAAGGGGGAGAGTCAGGATGAGAAGGTGAGAGAGAAGGGATGAGAGAGGAGAGATGAGAAGGTTGTAAAGGAGGTAAGAGAAGATAAGAGAGGATGGATGAGAAGGGGGAGAGTCAGGATGAGAAGGTGAGATAGAAGGGATGAGAGTATGAGAGAGAAGAGATGAGAAGGTTGTAAAGGAGGTAAGAGAAGATAAGAGAGGATGGATGAGAAGGGGGAGAGTCAGGATGAGAAGGTGAGAGAGAAGGGATGAGTGTATGAGAGAGAAGAGATGAGAAGGTTGTAAAGGAGGTAAGAGAAGATAAGAGAGGATGGATGAGAAGGGGGAGAGTCAGGATGAGAAGGTGAGAGAGAAGGGATGAGAGAGGAGAGATGAGAAGGTTGGAAAGGAGGTAAGAGAAGATAAGAGAGGATGGATGAGAAGGGGGAGAGTCAGGATGAGAAGGTGAGAGAGAAGGGATGAGAGAGGAGAGATGAGAAGGTTGGAAAGGAGGTAAGAGAAGATAAGAGAGGATGGATGAGAAGGGGGAGAGTCAGGATGAGAAGGTGAGATAGAAGGGATGAGAGAGGAGAGATGAGAAGGTTGGAAAGGAGGTAAGAGAAGATAAGAGAGGATGGATGAGAAGGGGGAAAGTCAGGACGAGAAAGTGAGATAGAAGGGATGAGAGAGGAGAGATGAGAAGGTTGGAAAGGAGGTAAGAGAAGATAAGAGAGGATGGATGAGAAGGGGGAGAGTCAGGATGAGAAGGTGAGAGAGAAGGGATGAGAGAGGAGAGATGAGAAGGTTGGAAAGGAGGTAAGAGAAGATAGGAGAGGATGGATGAGAAGGGGGAGAGTCATGATGAGAAGGTGAGATAGAAGGGATGAGTGTATGAGAGAGGAGAGATGAGAAGGTTGTAAAGGAGGTAAGAGAAGATGAGAGAGGATGGAGGAGAAGGGGAGAGTCATGATGAGAAGGTGAGAGAGGAGGATGAGGTTGATCGGAGGGTTAAGAAATTCGGTAGTGGGAGGGGAAGCATAACAAGGTGAAGAGGAGGCTAGCATTGTCACTTATTTTTGGAATGGAGGCTAACACTGTCACCATTACTGTATATAATGTGAGGCTAGAACTGTCCCTGTATGTGAGGGAGAGGCAAGCACTGTGACTATATGCGCGGTGGGAGGCTAGCACTGTTGCTGTATATGATGGGGAGTCTAACACTCTCACTATATGTAATCGGTGGCTAGTGATGTCACTGTATGTAATGGAAGACTAGCACTGTCACTGTATGTATGGGGGATGCTAGCACTGTCCTGTATGTGAGGGGGACGCCAGAATAGTCATTGTTTGTGGGGTGGAGGCAAGAACTGTCACTGAATGTGTGGGAGAGGCTAGCACTATCAATATGTTAGGGTCACTGTATATAAAATCCAATAAATCAGTATTGCAGGAAATCAAGACAAACTGATCACTGGAAGGTATGATAATGAGGCTGAAATTTAAATATTTTGGCCATATAATGAGAAGACAGGATTCCCTAGAGAAGACTCTAATGCTGGGAAAGATTAAAGGCACTCAAAGAAAAAGGAGGCAAAGGCCGAGATGTATAGATGGAATCATTGAAGCAATGAACAAGAGCTTGATGGAGCATAGAGGGGCAGTGATTGATAGATGTGCCTGGTGTGCTGCAGTCCATAAGTTCATGGAGAGTCAGACACGTCTGAAGATATGAGGCTGGCACTGGCACTGTATTAGGGTAGGCTATCACTATATGTAACAGGAGGCTATAACTTTCACTGTATGTAATGAGAGGCTAGATCTGTCATTGTATGTAAAGGGAGACTGTATGTGAGGAGGAGGCTAGCACTGTCACAGTATTGAAGGAGGAGGCTAGCACTGTCGCTGGATGTAATGGCAGGCTAGTACTGTCACTGTATATAAGCTTAGCATTGGTTGAATTGGATCCAGGGCACTTATCTCTCTGCCCCTTTGCCCTTGTCATGCTGCTGATCACCTGTTATCCACAGATAGTGTCATTATACGAGGGTGATTTATCACTGAACAAGGAAACTGCAGACTGTGATAAATAGGGCAAGAGAGAGAAGGACAGTGAGAGGGGGAGTGCAAGAGAGGAAGGAGTGAAGGAGAGACAGAAAGAAGCAAATGTAGGGATGAGAAGAGAAAATGAATTTAGACAGAATGGGAGAGGTGATGTAGATATATTTTGGGAGGGAAGAGGTAGAAGTGACAGTGAAGAGGAGGAGAGAAAGAGAGAAAGATAGGGAGAGGATGTGTGAACTGGTGAGGATGGATAGTAGAGAGGAGAATAAGTAAGGAGACAGTATATTGTGTTAAAGGAAGAACGATCAGAAGGGAAAATAAGATAGGATTGGTGAGAAGGAGAGAGTGAGAGAGGTGTAAAGGTGAGAGAGAGAAGATGAGAGCATGAAAGTGGAGAGATGGGAAGGTTGCAATGTCAGTATGAGAAGGTGTGAGAGGATGATCAGATTGATATGAGGGTTGATATGAGATATGAGAGAGATGAAGTAGTGGGAGAGGAGGGATGGCATGGTGAGGAGGAGTAATGACACGGGGTGACAAGGTGGGAAAGGAAGGATGAGACAAAAGGGATGGGAAAGTGTAAAAAGAAGGGTTATAGAAGGAGAGAGGAAGGATGAGAAAGTGAGAAAGAAGGGATGAAAAGTTTGGAAAGGAAGGATGTCCTTCTATGAATGTTTCAAATGTGTTAATATGCTTTTAAAAATATAGAGCCTCATTCAATTTAGAGGCCGCAACTCGCGGGATGTAGGCTGTTTGTCTGCGGGCCGGCAGCGTGCATGACTTACGGTGCTATTCTTTTCGCCAAGACCGCAAGTTACGGGCTGAAAGATGAAACCGTACACCCTGCACTGGTTTATAGCAGTTCAGGGCGGGAACATGATCAATTAAGCAAGCCCGTAACCTCCCATATCAATTCAGCCAATAGGAAATGAGACATGAGTCATTATTACGGCAGTAAAACATGGAGGTTACGTGTCAATCAATTAGGTTCGGGGGTCTGATATGCGATCAGACTCCCTAAAAATAAAGAATTTTTAAAATTAATGTCAATACTGTTCTAGTCCATATGGGTGGCCTGATATGTATTTATTAATTTATACCCAAAATCAATTTAACTCCAAGATGAAACATAAAAATATATTTTTTTACTGCCGATTTGCGAGCTTGAGACTGTTGTGCAATTAATTCTAATGTCTTCCATCGTGGTCCCCGTCATTTACAGTGCAGTATGGAATTTATATTTGCATTTACAGTGCTCTGTTTGTAACCCCTTTGTGGGTCCTATCTGGTACTCGTAGGATGCGTGCCATTTATGGGTGTAAAAACATTTGCAGGCTTGAGGCATCGCAGCAATTGAATAGTGATTTGCGATTTTAGCGATCGTAACTCTTGCGGTCATGAAAGATCAAAGGCTTCGGGAGGCTGTAACTTGCGATGTTAACCATTGCATGGAATCGGAGGCCAAAGCCCGTAACCAGGTTAGAGCTTGCAAAAAGACGCCAATTGAATAGCAAAATAACTTACGGGCTCCCTTACGGCCGCCCGGATCTCCCGAGGGGTCATTTGAATGAGGCCCATAGTCTCCAGAAATGGGCACTGGGGGATTGTAGGTAAACGAGAAGCGGTGAGAGACGAGGGATGAGAAGGCTGGAGAAGAGGGATGAGAAGGCTGGTGAGGACGGATAAGAATGTGAGAAGGGACGAATATGATATAGGGTAGGATGACAAATGAAGTGCTGAGGGAGCAAGAAAGAGGAGGTGAGAGGTAAGAAGATAAGGTGATAGAACAGAGGGTGAGAGAATGGATGCAATGGTGATAGATAAGATAGAGAGGAGGGTAAGAGATAAAATAGTGAGGGGGTGAGATGGAGTTGAAGGTTATAGAGGAGAGATGAAGTGGAGAGAAAGGTGAGAGAGGAGTTACAGATCAGAGGGTAAATGGAATTAGGGAAGAGACAGAAGTAAGGAGACTGAGAGAAGCATTAATATGTAGCAAGAGGAGGGGAAGTGGGTGTGAGAAGAAGGGTAAGAAGGGGAGAGTGTGAAAAAATGGAGCAGAAAGCAGAGTGATGAATTACAGAGGAGGGAATGTTTATAGAGAAAGAAAGCAGATGGCAACGAGGGGGGACATAGAAGCACAAGGCCAGGCATGGCGGAGGCAATGTGAGGCAGGACTCTGAGCACAGAGACCATCCGTGTGACAGAGAGAGTGTCACCGAGTAGCTCCTGGTTGACAGAGAACACATTGCAATGGCACAGACAGTTGTGTACGTGGCATTGGCCGGGTGATGCCCTGACAGGAGCGGGCACATCACTGGGGTCCCTTCTGTGCCATGTGTGACAATGACAGATGGGGAGAGCAGGCAGTGCAGGGCGGGTGACAGATTACAGCTGCCAGCTGGTGACACAAACCCATTTGGAGCGGGAAGTGATAAATGTCCCACTCGCTTTAAACACAGGGAAGTAAATTTCTCCCAACAGCCGCAGCCCTGCAGAGTTAACCCTGCAATGAATGCACAGTAGGAAGGGCAACCACAGCATCAAGGCAGAAAGGAGAGATCAGCTCTTCAACACATGAGAGAGAATTGGGAAGAGGAATGGGGTGTTGAGAGATTGGCTGACAGTACAAAATGAGAATGGGGAGAGAGTGAGAGGGCATGGAGAGAGAAGATGGGCAGAGCATAGTCAGGGGAACAAGTGGAGATGATCTAAGGTGGCAATATGGAGAGAGGACAGTGAGATGTAGAGAGATAGAGAAATGAGCTAGTATGGTGAGATAGTTGAATGACTGGGGTAAAGTAGATGGTGAAAAGAGAAGTGTTAGGAGGGATAGGGGCAGGGGTTATTGAGGTTAATAGAGAAGAAATTGGGAGGAAAAGGGTAGACAGGCAGTGAGCTATTGAATGGAATGGCCCAACGTAAAATAATTTTGGTGCCCACTCACAATTTCGCTATACAAAATAGGTGACCCTAGCAGTCAGTAAAACAGCCAAAAATGTATGTAAGTGGGGCAATTAGATAACTTCTAGAAACATAATCACATAATAAATTAAGAGCCCCACTTTAACTACAAGATGCACCTGATAGCAACAGCATCTTTAAATGCCATGGCTGATTAACTTCCTGACCGACTTATTTGTCCAGTGGAGAATAAGCAGAGGGTCTCTACTCTGTTTTGTACCAGTTGCATTGCCTGGAGTTCAATCAAGAAGACAAGTTTCTGGGATGAAGAGGGAGAGAAGGGTGTGGAGGGAGGAGAGAGGATGGAGGAGATGAGACTTGGAAGGACAGAACAGTAATGACGAGACAGAGGAAGAGGATGACAAATTATATTTACACAGAAATATCATGGAACAGAAAACAGTTGGAGGGAGAGGTGAATAAAATAGGTGGAAATATAAAAGTGAGTAGCAGAGACAAGAAAAGAGGAGAGAACAAGAGAATGAGGAGTCATAGTGAGAATTTGTGAAGAGAGAATTGGGAGAATAAAATATATGAGTCCCTTAATAGTCACATATTAAGGTGCTGTTGTTTCTCAGATGGTATTAAAAAATAATCTTTTGTCCAACGCAAAGTTACCACAGTTAGTCCATCCAGTTGATAATTGCAGTTTTTGGTTGCCGCTGTTCCTTCCCTATGCGTTTCACCTGCCACAAGACCTCTTTGACTCTGTAAGAAGCCCTATAGTGGTGAAATACGTAGATTGCTACTAAAGTGTCTCCTTGGTAATCTCATCAAGTTGCCGCACCATCTTCTTTGGAAACAAAGCAGGATCCAAATGCTGCAGCTACCAACTGGATAGACTGAAGTAATTTTGCTTTGCACAAAAAATTGTTTCTTAATATCATGGGATAAACAAGATCACATTAATTTATGATGTTAGACAGAGGCTGCACTTGGAGTATGTACCGCAATTAAGGCATTATTGTGACATGTGTGAGACGTCAGCAAAAAAATGTGAGACACATTTCCAACATTTTGCTATGTATCTATTTCCTCTCAGCGTATTTGTAGTTACACATGAATATTATATATATTTTTCTACTGGTATACCTTTTAATTTAATTATTGTATGTAAAACGGGCTAGAAAAAACAATAAAGCTTGCAATTTAAATTAAAAAAAAATCTTTCATTTGGTACTTTGTATTTTTAATAAATTAAATTTGCACATAAAATTAATTTGGATAGCATTAATTTTATTTTTGAACAAGACAGGCCATTAAATAACAAGAGCACAGAAAATCTTTTTTAGCTTGATCAGCAAAATATACACATACAATGCCTAAACATGTTAATCTATCCCTCAATATAAATATACATCAATATAAATCTACAACTGTGTTTATTTTGTCTTAAAGTACAGACCCTAGAGAATTCTCAACTACCCAACATGTCCCATGACCCATCTCTTCCCCCTTTCTCTCCCCCATTCACCTCTCTCAGCCCTACTCATTCTCCCATTTTCTGTCCCTCTTCCCACTATCTACTTTCCTCTTCTTTACCTTCTTCTCCTCTCATCTTCCCCCTCTACCTCTTCTCCCTCACAACTCCTCTTTCTGCCCCTCACCTACCTTCTCTCTCTCTCTCTCTCTCCCATCACCCCCCTCACTTGAACATCTCATCTTCCTCCTCCCTCATCCAACACCCCCCCATCTCTGCCCCAATGTCCATAAGCTACAACATGTTTCCTAATCCTGCAATATTTCCCCTCATCCCTCCCCTCCTTTCCCCTTCCATTTCTTCCTTTTTCTCCATGTCTCCTCTGATTCTCCCCATGTCTATTTTCTGATCAATAATTCACCTTATCACCCCACATCTACCCTCATTCTTTCCCACACCGTCTCCTTGGCCCTGCTACTCCTTTTTCTCCTATCCTCTCTCCCTCCCCCCCCATCGGGGTCACCATTGTTAACCATTGATTGCAGAGGAGGAGTAAGCTCCAAGGTGGAAGGAGAGAAAAAGAAGGAGGAGGGGAGAAAGGAGGGAGGCCCCCTCCCTCCATCCTTTATAAACCCTTATCACACACCTACCTTTGCACAAGTCCTCCAGCGTCTTACCCAGCCACCCGTCCTACCCTTTCTCCTCATCTTCACTCGGGCCTAGGCCCCCTTAGCAGCCCAAGTCAGGTCATAGCATTCTGCCACACTACAGCTACATGAGGAGAAGGGCCTAACCACCCATACATTTATATATATATATATATATATATATATATATATATATATATATATATATATATATAGTGCCTTGCAAAAGTATTCACCCCCCTGGCATTTTTCATGTTTTGTTGCCTCACAACCTGGAATTAACATGGATTGTTTGAGGATTTGCATCATTTAATTTACAGAACATGCCCACAAAGTCGCTTTGGATAACTCTCTATGAGCTTGCCACATCTTACCACTCTGCTGTTCTGCCTGTCTGATTAATGCTCTCCTTGCCCGCTCCATAAGTTTTGGTGGGCAGCCGTCTCTAGGCAGGTTTGCTGTTGTGCCATGTTATTTCCATTTGGTTATGATAGATATGATGGTGCTCCTGGGGATCATCAAAGATTTGGATATTTTTTTATAACCTAACCCTGACTTGTAGTTCTCAACAACATTGTCCCTTACTTGTTTGGAGAGTTCCTTGGTCTTCATGGCAGTGTTTGGTTAGTGGTGCCTCCTGCTGAGGTGTTGCAGCCTCTGGGGCCTTTGAAAAAGGTGTGTGTAACGGAGCTTGAACACGCAGTCCAATATCTCCGCTGGTATGCGGTAAAATACCCAAGAGGCACTACAGTTTCACCATTCCCAACCTCCCATATTGGACGACACACAATTTGGGAGTCAAATGAATACTGACTTTATTTTGTTATTGCAGAAATATTTATACCCATCTCTTCCCACAGGCAATACACATGCCCATATTTGGCCGCACAATACACATAAAGAGATCAATAGGTGGGTCACACCTCCCTGGCAACTTTGATACAATCAGACATTGATTTAATTACACTTCTTTGTTCTTATCTGAGAATGAAAACACTGTATACAATAGACTTCCTTTATCTTATGCGGAGTCGCTGTAACAGGATTATCTCCCATGCCAAGTAGCTGCAAATGTCTGGGACAATATTCTGCAGAGCATCAACCAACATACATATAGTAGGATCATATTTTAACCATAATAATCATAAAACAGGGTAAAACAGTGATGGGTTCCGCTACAGTGTGTATATGTAATGACAGATCATGTGACACTTAAATTGCACACAGGTGGATATCATTTCACTAATTATGTGACTTCTGAAGGTAATTGGTTGCCCCAGAGCTTTTTATGGGCTTCATAACAAAGGGGTGAATACATACGCACATGCCAATTTTCTGTTTTCTATTTCTAAAAAAATAGTTTTATATATATATTTTTCTCATTTCACTTCACCAACTTAGACTATTGTGTTCTGATCCATCACATAAAATTCAGATTAACAAAACATTGAACTTAAGGCTGTAATGTAACAAAATAGGTAAAAAGTCAAGGGGGGGTGAATACTTTTGCAAGGCACTGTATATATATATATATATATATATATATATATATATTGTTTAGTCATTCACTCACGTCCGACTTTTCATGACTTCATGGACCACAGCTCTCATGACAAAAATAATGGACTGGGTTGCGAGTTCCTTCTACAGTGGACCGTGATTTGTCTGACC
This sequence comes from Discoglossus pictus, assembly GCA_027410445.1. Classification (NCBI taxonomy): domain Eukaryota; kingdom Metazoa; phylum Chordata; class Amphibia; order Anura; family Alytidae; genus Discoglossus; species Discoglossus pictus. The sequence goes on from CM050174.1 coordinate 47,164,588, forward strand.
CCTCTGCTATGACCTGCCCACCTTGAGTTATCCTACATGGTATAGCTCACAGCTTTATTGACAAGGTTGTGATCCAGAAGGGGATATATATAGTATAATTTTGGGCACCACTACATAAAAAAGGACATTTTAGAGCTGAAAAAAGTACAGAGAAGGGCAACAAAGCTAATAAAGGGAATGGAGGGCCTAGATTATGAAGAAAGACTAACGAAATTAAACTTATTTACTCTAGTAAAAAGGCGTTTAAGAGGGGATATGATTACCTTATATAAATACATCCAGGGTCAATACAAGGCTTTGTCGAGGGAACTTTTTGTGCCAAGAGGTTTTCAACTGACAAGGGGACATCCTTTGGGGTTAGAGGAAAAAATATTTCAACTTAAAGAAAGAAAAGTGTTCTTCACAGTAAGGGTGGTTAATCTGTGGAATTCTCTACCAGAGGAGGTGGTGACAGTGGATTCGATAGATAACGTTAAAAAGGGATTGGATATATTTTTAAATAAAAAGGGCATTCAGGGCTATCCTGGAGAAATAGAGCGGGAGTACTGATCCAGGGATGAATCCAATCGCCAGTATCTGGGGTCAGGAAGGAACTTTATATTTTTTCCCTGTTGAGACAACTGGCAAAGTTTCACTGTTTTTTTTTTCTGTTTGCCTTCCTCTGGATCAATTAACAATAAATCCGCGTTTTGCAAATCAGAGGAGATCTAAAAAGGTTGAACTTGATGGACTAAAGTCTTTTTTCAACCTAAATTACTATGTAACTATGTAACTATATATATATAGTTCTCAAAAGTTTGCATACCCTGGCAGAAATTGTGACATTTTGGCATTTATTTTGAAACTATGACTGATTTTGCAAAAAAAGTATTTTATTCAAGGTTAGTGATCCATTTATTATCACATAGTTGTTTGGCTCCTTTTTAAATCATAATAATACCAGAAATCACCCAAACGGCCCTTGAATGTTTGGCCTTGTTACAGACACACAAGGTGACACACACAGGTTAAAATGCCAATTAAAGGTTAATTTCCCACACCTGTGGCTTTTTAAATTGCAATTTGTGTCTGTGCATAAATAGTCTAGGAGTTTGATAGCTCTCACGTGGATGCACTGTGTAGGCTAGGTACTGAACCATGGGGAGCAGAAAAGAACTGTCAAAAGACCTGCGTAACAAGGTAATGGAACACCATAAAGATGGAGAAGGATATGAAAAAATATTGAAAGCCGTAAAAATGCCAGTCAGTGCTGTTCAATCATTTATTAAGAGGTGGATAATTCCGGGATCTCTTGATACCAAGCCAAGGTCAGGGAGACCAAGAAAGATTTCTGCCACAACTGCGGGAAGAATTGTTTGGAATACAAAGAAAACCCCACAGGTAACCTCAGGAGAAATTCATGCTGCTCTGGAAAAAGACGTGTGGTTGTTTCAAGGAGCACAATACGACGATACTTCAACAAAAATGAGTTGCATGATCAAGATGCCAGAAAGAAGCCTTTACTGCACCAATGCCACAAAATAATCTGGTTACAATATGCCAGACAACACCTTGACATGCTCGACAGCTTATGGCACACTGAATTTTGGAGTGACGAGACCAAAATAGAGCTATATGGTCACAACCATAAGCGCTATGTTTGGAGAGGGGTCAACTAGGCCTATAGTGAAAAGAGTACCATCCCCACTGTGAAGCACGGTGGTGGCTCACTTTTTTTTTTGGGGGGGGGGGGGGGGGGGGGGGAGGGGGGGGGAACTTTAAAGGCACAGGGAATATTGTGAAAATTGATGGCAAGATGAATGCAGCAAGTTATCAGAAAATACTGGCAGACAATTTGCATTCTTCTGCACGAAGGCTGGCCATGGGTCGCTCTTGGACTTTCCAGCATGACAATGACCCTAAGCACAAGGCCAAGTTGAACCTCCAGTGGTTACAGCAAAAAAAGTTGAAGGTGGTGGCGTGGCCTGGGGTATCTCAAACGTGAGGTTCATGCAAGACGACCAAAGACTTTGCATGACCTGGAGGCATTTTGCCAAGACAAATGGGCAGCTATACCACCTGCAAGAGTTAGGGGACTCATAGGTAACTATTACAAAAAACTGCATGCTGTCATTGATGCTAAAGGGGGCAATACACAGTAATAAGAACTAAGGGTATGCAAACTTTTGAACAGGGTCATTTAATTTTTTTCTTTGTTGCCATGTTTTGTTTTATGATTGGGCCATTCTGTTATAACCGACAGTTGAATATGAATCCCGTAAGAAATAAAATAAAGGTGTTTTCTTTAAAAATGGTAATGGCACATACAGTACATTACTGATTCGCCAAGGGTATGCAAACTTTTGAGCACAACTGTATATATATATATATATATATATATATATATATATATATTTTTTTTTTTTTTTTAATAATTAGGAAAAATAGTGTCAAATGGGGGTACCCTACCCCTAACACCACTGTGCCCCCTCACACCAAGTGCAGCATGGGATGTTGATCAGCATGCAAAAGCCAAAAAGTTAAATTAACCATGTATGGCCCTTAAAGCTTAACAACCCAAGAATTGTCAGATGTCATGAAGAGTTATTTATTTTTTAAGTATGGGGAATTTAAAAGGGAAATTAGGTCTTCATGTAAACATTCACATGAACATGGTAGCCTTTCCACCACTAGTGGGTGATATCCACACATGAGAGAACCATTATGGCTGGATTTGCAGCCTTTTATAATCAAAGAGATGAACTATATCAAATGTCAGAGCAAGAGATACAAAGACAGCCATATATAGATATCCAAGAAAACTGCATAACTAAAAAATTAACCATAAATAATTAAATAAAATAAATGACTAGCTTGTGATGTTCTAAGCTCAAAACAGGGCCTTCCACTTTTTGCAGTTTGTTAAAATGTATATTTTTCCTTGTTCATTTCCTCTGTATAGCGCTACGGAATATGTTGGCGCGTTACAAATAAAAGTAATAATAATAATGTTGTTCAATAATAACATGATTTCTGCTCAAAAAATGTGTTTTTGAACAGGTGATGAAATTTTGAAAAATGACACTATTGACAATTCACAGACATAATCTGATGTGTTTCTTGGAAAGCTGCTCTTTCTTCAGTTTAATGTTGATCTATATGGAGACTTATTACGCTTTATGAGAAACGCATACTTCTGCATTAGATTCGCAAAGAGGATCATTCTCTATGGCTCTGAGGTCTCCTGACTCAACAACCAGCTGTGTGTGTGTATATATATATATATATATACTAGCAACTGCCCGTTAAAATGACGGCAATAAAAATTGAAGCCTGGCAATGGTGTTTGTTACACATTGCGAGCCTCTCCCCCCCTCTACTTTATTGGGCTCGCAATGAGTGCTTTCGGCGCTAATCACGGGCCTCGCAATGAGCGGCTTCGGCGCTCATTGCGAGCCTCTCTACCTCTTCCTCCCTCTACTTGACGGGAGGGGCTCATTGCGAGCCTCTCCCCCCTGTACTTTACTGGCCTTGTGATGAGCTCCTTCAGCGCTCATCTCGGGCCTTGCAATGAGTGGCTTTGGAGCTCATTGTTAGCCTCTCCCGCCCTCTACTCCCCCCCCCTGTGTCTCCTTCCCCCCTCTCCCTCTCTTGTTTTTCCTTCCCTCTCTTCCTCCCCATCCCGTGTCTTTCTCCCTCCCTCCCCTGTGTCTCTTCACCCTGTCTCCCTCCCCTGTGTCTCTTCCCCCGTCCTCCCTCCCCTGTGTCTATTCCCCCCCTTTGCCCCTCGTCTCTTCCCCCCTCCCCTGTGTCTCTCTTCCCCCTCCTCTCCCTCCGCTGTGTCTCTCTTCCCCCCTCCTCTCCCTCCCCTGTGTCTCTCTTCCCCCTCCTCTCCCCCCCGCTGTGTCTCTCTTCCCCCTCCTCTCGTGTCTCTCTTCCCCACTCCTCCCTCACCTCAATGCTGCAGACGTGCGCACGCTTATGTGCCCGTCTTCGCGTGTATGCCCGGCTACCTGTGCACCCGCCCCGCCCGCTCGTGCGCGTGCGTCATTTGGGCGCGCGCCACCAGAGCAGAGAGGCTGCCGCAAGCATCAGTGGGGTAAAGGGAGCCGTGGCAGGGGGAGTTGTGAAACTGCGAGTTGTCGTCAGTTGCGGCCCTCGCTTTGCGAAGGCCGCAAAGCGTGACAATAACTTGCAGTTTGACAATTATAATATGTGATGTGTGTATATACATAGCTGTTGTTTAGTCGTATCAGACTCTCCGTGACTCTATGGCCCTCTTCACGCCAGTCACAATCATTGTGTTTCTGGTTGTGCTCCATATGGTTTTCTTGGCAAATATACCAGAGTGGGTTGCCAGTTTCTTTTCCAGTTGTCTGCGATATGTCTGACCTCTCTGCTATGACCTGTCCATCTTGTCCATCAAGCCCTTCAACACAAAGTCGTTTCCGACTCTCTGTGACCTCATGGACCCACCAGGACATCTTTATGTCCATGATCATGCTGCTCCACTTGGTATTCATGGCAGTGGGTTGCCAGTTCCTTCTCCAGTCAACTGCGATAGATATCTCTCCTTATAACAACATAGTTTTTCTGCTCCCTCTCTTTCTCATCAGACTTTCTATGTGTTAATAAGATACAGCCACCAGGGGGAGACATCTCACTTTTATAAAACATGAACAGAGACCATTGATTTGCTCCAGTACCATGTATGCATATTTATAGGGCGCTTTCCTCTCCACTGAGATAAGAGGGCAGGCCAGAGACTGCTAATGAGAACATGGAAATGTATAATTATACTGAGGAAGGTATTAAATATTCTATTTTTAATGGAAAGGCATATTTTTAAGAGAGCAAATCAGGCTTTTAATTTTAGTTTCTCTCGGCCTACTTGCATTCCATGATTTGGGTAAGGCCCAGTTATATATATATATATATATAATTCAAATTACTCACGAAGAGAATAAGTAGACAGGAACAATGTAATAAAGCTTGCGTATAATTAGAAAAACAGTTCTAATGCCTCTGCAAAACTCCGGAGGCACCCATAATACTTTGATGAAAGTTACTTGTTTAAGAGGGGCACTTACATTTCTGCATGAGCAGTCTAGCAATTATAGTTGCAAGCAGCATGCTTCTGAGCATGTTTGGAAAAAGTTGCTAGGTATCAACCTCGAAAAAACATCCAGTGATTTAACAAATCCCTCTCACTTAAAGATAACATAAGCACACCCACTCATTCTCCAAGCAAGTGCTCAAATACGACAAAATGGACATTTTCTATTTTCAAACATTAAGATTTTTTTTATTTTTTAGTAAAAGACAGCTACTAATGATTGTTGCTTCAAAAAATGTGAGTTTTTTTCCTCATAAACACATGTCCTTAAAAAAACTCTCTGAAGGTATCTATGAATCTTAAGAGACTCAGGGCCTCATTCAATTGCGATTTGGCCAATTGAATAAGGCTCTATATAAGCACAGAGCATATTTATTTTACTTAAGTTTTTAGTTAGTGAAAACCTTTCTTTTGAATAGAAGTTCACTAATTAAAAACTTCAGTAAAATAATATGCTCTGTGCTTATATAGAGCCCTATTTAATTGGTCTAATCACAATTGAATGAGGCCCTCTGAATGTAACGATGTATATATTTTCCCCCATAATGGTAATTATTCATAGTGGACATGTAACCTGTATAGATATTTCAACTTAAAAAATAATTTATTAAAAAGCCTAAAGTTAATATGTGTAGCCGGCAAGGTATTGGAAGCGCGTAGGAATCTAGAAGAGGCTCCTCCTCCATCGCGCGCCACACATTTTATCTGCTTTCTTTCCCCACTTCCTCCTTTCTCTTATTTTTTGCTTATTTCCTATTTCCATTCTCTATTTTCATCCCCTCTCTCTTTAACTCCCCCTCTTTCTCTCCTTCTCTTCTCTTTTTCCCATCCCTAATTTCCATCCACTGTATTTTCTCCCTATTTCGTTCTTTCTTCCTTTTTTTGCTTTTCCTCGTTCTTTTCCTCACACCTTTTTTTGCTTTACCTCTGTTTTCCTTTTCTCTTTTGCTTCTCTTCTCTCTTCACTTTCTTTGCATTATCCTCTCTCTTTCCTTCTTCTCTCCCCTTTCATCTCTTTATATTCTCCTGTCTCGCTCTTCCTCTCCTTGTTTCTCTTTCTTATGTTTTCCTTCACCGCTCTGTTCCCATTTCTCTTCTCCTACCCCTCCAGTCCTTATCTTTTCCATCTATTCTACTTCATTTCTTTTTTACTTCAACTCTCTTTTTATTCTCTCTCTCTGTTACTTCCTTTAAGTTTCCTTTGATTCCTCTCACTTTTCCTCTTTTTACTTTTCCTTTCACTCCTTCTTTCAACCTGATTCTGCATCTCTTTCTTTTCCTCCCCCCTCTCTTTTTATTCCCCTCTCTTTTGCTTCCTCTCTCTTCCTTTCCATCTCGCTTTTGTTTCCCCAATGTCTTCTTCCTCTCATTTTTTTCTGCCCCTGATTCTTTTCTTTCTTTACTTTATCACGTCCCTCTCTTTTTTCCTCCCCTTGTCTCTTCCACTCTCTATTTTGCTTCTTATTTTCCTTCCCCTTTTTTTTTTTCTTCTCTGGTCATGTATCCAATATTTCTCTGCACACCTTAGGCTCTATTTAACTTTCTCATCCCTTCTTTTCTCTTAGTTTTTCTTATTCTTTCTCTCTTTATGTCTTGTCCCCTTTTCTAACCCATCTTTCCTTAGTCGCTATTACCTCTCTCCTTCCCCTCTCTCTTCCTTTCTCTCCTCTCTTCCTCCTTTCCTTTCTCTTTTCTCTCTCCTTCCCCTCTCTCTTCCTTTCTCTCCTCTCTTCCTCCTTTCCTTTCTCTTTTCTCTCTCCTTCCCCTCTCTCTTCCTTTCTCTCCTCTCTTCCTCCTTTCCTTTATCTTTTCTCTCTCCTTCCCCTCTCTCTTCCTTTCTCTCCTCTCTTCCTCCTTTCCTTTATCTTTTCTCTCTCCTTCCCCTCTCTCTTCCTTTCTCTCCTCTCTTCCTCCTTTCCTTTATCTTTTCTCTCTCCTTCCCCTCTCTCTTCCTTTCTCTCCTCTCTTCCTCCTTTCCTTTCTCTTTTCTCTCTCCTTCCCCTCTCTCTTCCTTTCTCTCCTCTCTTCCTCCTTTCCTTTATCTTTTCTCTCTCCTTCCCCTCTCTCTTCCTTTCTCTCCTCTCTTCCTCCTTTCCTTTCTCTTTTCTCTCTCCTTCCCCTCTCTCTTCCTTTCTCTCCTCTCTTCCTCCTTTCCTTTATCTTTTCTCTCTCCTTCCCCTCTCTCTTCCTTTCTCTCCTCTCTTCCTCCTTTCCTTTATCTTTTCTCTCTCCTTCCCCTCTCTCTTCCTTTCTCTCCTCTCTTCCTCCTTTCCTTTATCTTTTCTCTCTCCTTCCCCTCTCTCTTCCTTTCTCTCTCTCTCTCTTTCTACCCATGCCAGTCTCTCCTGGCCCAGTTACTAACAGCTCTTGACGCGATGTCTCAAATTTTTCTTAATCTAAATTGAAAACTGTTCAAGTAGAAAAATAATTTCACAGCTTCACCCAGAAATAGCAATGTCAGCGCAAGTGATGGGGAGGCTGGCGCTGCTCCTGTCTGTACTGTATATATGTTATAGTGTATAACACAGTGTGTGAGGGAGGCTGGCACTGCTCCTGTCTGTACTGTATATATGTTATAGTGTATAACACAGCGTGTGAGGGAGGCTGGCACTGCTCCTGTCTGTACTGTATATATGTTATAGTGTATAACACAGCGTGTGAGGGAGGCTGGCACTGCTCCTGTCTGTACTGTATATATGTTATAGTGTATAACACAGTGTGTGAGGGAGGCTGGCACTGCTCCTGTCTGTACTGTATATATGTTATAGTGTATAACACAGTGTGTGAGGGAGGCTGGCACTGCTCCTGTCTGTACTGTATATATGTTATAGTGTATAACACAGCGTGTGAGGGAGGCTGGCACTGCTCCTGTCTGTACTGTATATATGTTATAGTGTATAACACAGCGTGTGAGGGAGGCTGGCACTGCTCCTGTCTGTACTGTATATATGTTATAGTGTATAACACAGTGTGTGAGGGAGGCTGGCACTGCTCCTGTCTGTACTGTATATATGTTATAGTGTATAACACAGTGTGTGAGGGAGGCTGGCGCTGCTCCTGTCTGTACTGTATATATGTTATAGTGTATAACACAGTGTGTGAGGGAGGCTGGCGCTGCTCCTGTCTGTACTGTATATATGTTATAGTGTATAACACAGCGTGTGAGGGGAGGCTGGCGCTGCTCCTGTCTGTACTGTATATATGTTATAGTGTATAACACAGCGTGTGAGGGAGGCTGGCACTGCTCCTGTCTGTACTGTATATATGTTATAGTGTATAACACAGCGTGTGAGGGAGGCTGGCACTGCTCCTGTCTGTACTGTATATATGTTATAGTGTATAACACAGCGTGTGAGGGAGGCTGGCACTGCTCCTGTCTGTACTGTATATATGTTATAGTGTATAACACAGCGTGTGAGGGGGGCTGGCACTGCTCCTGTCTGTACTGTATATGTGTTATAGTGTATAACACAGTGTGTGAGGGGTGGCTGGCGCTGCTCCTGTCTGTACTGTATATATGTTATAGTGTATAACACAGCGTGTGAGGGAGGCTGGCGCTGCTCCTGTCTGTACTGTATATATGTTATAGTGTATAACACAGCGTGTGAGGGAGGCTGGCACTGCTCCTGTCTGTACTGTATATATGTTATAGTGTATAACACAGCGTGTGAGGGAGGCTGGCGCTGCTCCTGTCTGTACTGTATATATGTTATAGTGTATAACACAGCGTGTGAGGGAGGCTGGCACTGCTCCTGTCTGTACTGTATATATGTTATAGTGTATAACACAGCGTGTGAGGGAGGCTGGCGCTGCTCCTGTCTGTACTGTATATATGTTATAGTGTATAACACAGCGTGTGAGGGAGGCTGGCGCTGCTCCTGTCTGTACTGTATATATGTTATAGTGTATAACACAGCGTGTGAGGGAGGCTGGCGCTGCTCCTGTCTGTACTGTATATATGTTATAGTGTATAACACAGTGTGTGAGGGAGGCTGGCGCTGCTCCTGTCTGTACTGTATATATGTTATAGTGTATAACACAGCGTGTGAGGGGAGGCTGGCGCTGCTCCTGTTTGTACTGTATATATGTTATAGTGTATAACACAGTGTGTGAGGGAGGCTGGCACTGCTTCTGTCTGTACTGTATATATGTTATAGTGTATAACACAGTGTGTGAGGGAGGCTGGCACTGCTCCTGTCTGTACTGTATATATGTTATAGTGTATAGCACAGTGTGTGAGGGAGGCTGGCGCTGCTCCTGTCTGTACTGTATATATGTTATAGTGTATAACACAGTGTGTGAGGGGAGGCTGGCGCTGCTCCTGTCTGTACTGTATATATGTTATAGTGTATAACACAGCGTGTGAGGGAGGCTGGCGCTGCCCCTGTCTGTACTGTATATATGTTATAGTGTATAACACAGCGTGTGAGGGGAGGCTGGCGCTGCTCCTGTCTGTACTGTATATATGTTATAGTGTATAACACAGTGTGTGAGGGAGGCTGGCACTGCTCCTGTCTGTACTGTATATATGTTATAGTGTATAACACAGCGTGTGAGGGAGGCTGGCGCTGCTCCTGTCTGTACTGTATATATGTTATAGTGTATAACACAGCGTGTGAGGGAGGCTGGCACTGCTCCTGTCTGTACTTCATATATGTTATAGTGTATAACACAGCGTGTGAGGGAGGCTGGCGCTGCTCCTGTCTGTACTGTATATATGTTATAGTGTATAACACAGCGTGTGAGGGAGGCTGGCGCTGCTCCTGTCTGTACTGTATATATGTTATAGTGTATAACACAGCGTGTGAGGGAGGCTGGCACTGCTCCTGTCTGTACTGTATATATGTTATAGTGTATAACACAGCGTGTGAGGGAGGCTGGCACTGCTCCTGTCTGTACTGTATATATGTTATAGTGTATAACACAGTGTGTGAGGGAGGCTGGCACTGCTTCTGTCTGTACTGTATATATGTTATAGTGTATAACACAGTGTGTGAGGGGGGCTGGCACTGCTCCTGTCTGTACTGTATATATGTTATAGTGTATAACACAGTGTGTGAGGGAGGCTGGCACTGCTCCTGTCTGTACTGTATATATGTTATAGTGTATAACACAGTGTGTGAGTGAGGCTGGCGCTGCTCCTGTCTGTACTGTATATATGTTATAGTGTATAACACAGTGTGTGAGGGAGGCTGGCACTGCTCCTGTCTGTACTGTATATATGTTATAGTGTATAACACAGTGTGTGAGGGGAGGCTGGCACTGCTCCTGTCTGTACTGTATATATGTTATAGTGTATAACACAGCGTGTGAGGGAGGCTGGCACTGCTCCTGTCTGTACTATATATATGTTATAGTGTATAACACAGTGTGTGAGGGGGAGGCTGGCACTGCTCCTGTCTGTACTGTATATATGTTATAGTGTATAACACAGTGTGTGAGGGGAGGCTGGCACTGCTCCTGTCTGTACTGTATATATGTTATAGTGTATAACACAGCGTGTGAGGGGGAGGCTGGCACTGCTCCTGTCTGTACTGTATATATGTTATAGTGTATAACACAGCGTGTGAGGGAGGCTGGCACTGCTCCTGTCTGTACTGTATATATGTTATAGTGTATAACACAGCGTGTGAGGGGAGGCTGGCGCTGCTCCTGTCTGTACTGTATATATGTTATAGTGTATAACACAGCGTGTGAGGGAGGCTGGCGCTGCTCCTGTCTGTACTGTATATATGTTATAGTGTATAACACAGCGTGTGAGGGGAGGCTGGCGCTGCTCCTGTCTGTACTGTATATATGTTATAGTGTATAACACAGTGTGTGAGGGGAGGCTGGCGCTGCTCCTGTCTGTACTGTATATATGTTATAGTGTATAACACAGCGTGTGAGGGAGGCTGGCGCTGCTCCTGTCTGTACTGTATATATGTTATAGTGTATAACACAGCGTGTGAGGTAGGATGGCGCTGCTCCTGTCTGTACTGTATATATGTTATAGTGTATAACACAGCGTGTGAGGGGGGCTGGCACTGCTCCTGTCTGTACTGTATATATGTTATAGTGTATAACACAGTGTGTGAGGGAGGCTGGCACTGCTCCTGTCTGTACTGTATATATGTTATAGCGTATAACACAGTGTGTGAGGGAGGCTGGCACTGCTCCTGTCTGTACTGTATATATGTTATAGTGTATAACACAGTGTGTGAGGGAGGCTGGCACTGCTCCTGTCTGTACTGTATATATGTTATAGTGTATAACACAGTGTGTGAGGGAGGCTGGCGCTGCTCCTGTCTGTACTGTATATATGTTATAGTGTATAACACAGTGTGTGAGGGGAGGCTGGCACTGCTCCTGTCTGTACTGTATATATGTTATAGTGTATAACACAGTGTGTGAGGGAGGCTGGCACTGCTCCTGTCTGTACTGTATATATTTTATAGTGTATAACACAGCGTGTGAGGGGGGCTGGCACTGCTCCTGTCTGTACTGTATATATGTTATAGTGTATAACACAGTGTGTGAGGGGAGGCTGGCACTGCTCCTGTCTGTACTGTATATATGTTATAGTGTATAACACAGCCTGTGAGGGGAGGCTGGCGCTGCTCCTGTCTGTACTGTATATATGTTATAGTGTATAACACAGCGTGTGAGGGAGGCTGGCGCTGCTCCTGTCTGTACTGTATATATGTTATAGTGTATAACACAGCGTGTGAGGTAGGATGGCGCTGCTCCTGTCTGTACTGTATATATGTTATAGTGTATAACACAGCGTGTGAGGGAGGCTGGCACTGCTCCTGTCTGTACTGTATATATGTTATAGTGTATAACACAGCGTGTGAGGGGAGGCTGGCACTGCTCCTGTCTGTACTGTATATATGTTATAGTGTATAACACAGCGTGTGAGGGGAGGCTGGCGCTGCTCCTGTCTGTACTGTATATATGTTATAGTGTATAACACAGCGTGTGAGGGAGGCTGGCGCTGCTCCTGTCTGTACTGTATATATGTTATAGTGTATAACACAGCGTGTGAGGGAGGCTGGCGCTGCTCCTGTCTGTACTGTATATATGTTATAGTGTATAACACAGCGTGTGAGGGAGGCTGGCGCTGCTCCTGTCTGTACTGTATATATGTTATAGTGTATAACACAGCGTGTGAGGGAGGCTGGCGCTGCTCCTGTCTGTACTGTATATATGTTATAGTGTATAACACAGCGTGTGAGGGAGGCTGGCGCTGCTCCTGTCTGTACTGTATATATGTTATAGTGTATAACACAGCGTGTGAGGGAGGCTGGCACTGCTCCTGTCTGTACTGTATATATGTTATAGTGTATAACACAGCGTGTGAGGGGGGCTGGCACTGCTCCTGTCTGTACTGTATATATGTTATAGTGTATAACACAGTGTGTGAGGGAGGCTGGCGCTGCTCCTGTCTGTACTGTATATATGTTATAGTGTATAACACAGCGTGTGAGGGGGGCTGGCGCTGCTCCTGTCTGTACTGTATATATGTTATAGTGTATAACACAGCGTGTGAGGGAGGCTGGCGCTGCTCCTGTCTGTACTGTATATATGTTATAGTGTATAACACAGCGTGTGAGTGAGTCTGGCACTGCTCCTGTCTGTACTGTATATATGTTATAGTGTATAACACAGCGTGTGAGGGGAGGCTGGCACTGCTCCTGTCTGTACTGTATATATGTTATAGTGTATAACACAGTGTGTGAGGGAGGCTGGCGCTGCTCCTGTCTGTACTGTATATATGGTATAGTGTATAACACAGTGTGTGAGGGAGGCTGGCGCTGCTCCTGTCTGTACTGTATATATGTTATAGTGTATAACACAGTGTGTGATGGAGGCTGGCACTGCTCCTGTCTGTACTGTATATATGTTATAGTGTATAACACAGCGTGTGAGGGGAGGCTGGCGCTGCTCCTGTCTGTACTGTATATATGTTATAGTGTATAACACAGCGTGTGAGGGGAGGCTGGCGCTGCTCCTGTCTGTACTGTATATATGTTATAGTGTATAACACAGCGTGTGAGGGAGGCTGGCACTGCTCCTGTCTGTACTGTATATATGTTATAGTGTATAACACAGTGTGTGAGGGAGGCTGGCGCTGCTCCTGTCTGTACTGTATATATGTTATAGTGTATAACACAGCGTGTGAGGGAGGCTGGCGCTGCTCCTGTCTGTACTGTATATATGTTATAGTGTATAACACAGCGTGTGAGGGAGGCTGGCGCTGCTCCTGTCTGTACTGTATATATGTTATAGTGTATAACACAGCGTGTGAGGGGAGGCTGGCACTGCTCCTGTCTGTACTGTATATATGTTATAGTGTATAACACAGCGTGTGAGGGAGGCTGGCACTGCTCCTGTCTGTACTGTATATATGTTATAGTGTATAACACAGCGTGTGAGGGAGGCTGGCGCTGCTTCTGTCTGTACTGTATATATGTTATAGTGTATAACACAGCGTGTGAGGGGAGGCTGGCACTGCTCCTGTCTGTACTGTATATATGTTATAGTGTATAACACAGCGTGTGAGGGGAGGCTGGCACTGCTCCTGTCTGTACTGTATATATGTTATAGTGTATAACACAGCGTGTGAGGGGAGGCTGGCGCTGCTCCTGTCTGTACTGTATATATGTTATAGTGTATAACACAGTGTGTGAGGGGAGGCTGGCGCTGCTCCTGTCTGTACTGTATATATGTTATAGTGTATAACACAGTGTGTGAGGGGGAGGCTGGCACTGCTCCTGTCTGTACTGTATATCTGTTATAGTGTATAACACAGCGTGTGAGGGAGGCTGGCACTGCTCCTGTCTGTACTGTATATCTGTTATAGTGTATAACACAGTGTGTGAGGGGAGGCTGGCACTGCTCCTGTCTGTACTGTATATATGTTATAGTGTATAACACAGCGTGTGAGGGGAGGCTGGCGCTGCTCCTGTCTGTACTGTATATATGTTATAGTGTATAACACAGCGTGTGAGGGAGGCTGGCACTGCTCCTGTCTGTACTGTATATATGTTATAGTGTATAACACAGTGTGTGAGGGGAGGCTGGCACTGCTCCTGTCTGTACTGTATATATGTTATAGTGTATAACACAGCGTGTGAGGGGGGCTGGCACTGCTCCTGTCTGTACTGTATATATGTTATAGTGTATAACACAGCGTGTGAGGGAGGCTGGCGCTGCTCCTGTCTGTACTGTATATATGTTATAGTGTATAACACAGCGTGTGAGGGGAGGCTGGCGCTGCTCCTGTCTGTACTGTATATATGTTATAGTGTATAACACAGTGTGTGAGGGAGGCTGGCACTGCTCCTGTCTGTACTGTATATATGTTATAGTGTATAACACAGTATGTGAGGGAGGCTGGCACTGCTCCTGTCTGCGCTGTACTTGTGTTGGTTATTCATATCATGCAGTATCAGTGTGTGAGCAGCGTGCTGTGTCTGACTTCTCTCCTTATAATACACATACACATTACTATATACAAACATGGTAGGTGCACAGCGTGACACGCAGGGACACAGATAAACTGACACAAACACACAGGGGCAAGTGCACGTGACAGACAGCTGCAAATAAATTTGTGTTTTCATAAAGTTGGGATGGCAAACAGTTTAATCCTTTGCTCATCAGACCAGAACACAATGCACGCTCTGCAGGAGGCTCTGCGATGCTCTGTGTGCCGCAGAAGAGGGGGGAGCACTGACTGGATATAATGATTTCCCCTGAGAGAGAGAAGGAGAGAGATAGAGATAGATAGAGAAAAAGAGAGAGAGAGAATAGGTGCAGTACAGAAATCACACCAAGAGAAAAAAAGAAGAGAGGAGGGGTACAATTATTATTATTATTATCTTTATTTATATTGCGTCAACATATTCTGTAGATATCACATATATAGTTGTCAGCAATGCGAAGCGAGGGTTCGCAGTTGCTGCCAACGATCGCCAAAGTCGCTCCTTGCACTGGTGGAGATGAGCGCCATAGGCGCTCATCCCTACGACCCCCTACGACTTTCGGACCCTGGCATTTGTGGAGGTGGAGGCTCTACGGCACCTCACACGCTGTTACAAACACCGACATAAGCGGCACTTTACCAGAATACATCTAACACGAAATCACTATATGCAAAAAAATACGAACCGCGGGATTTAGAATGGAAAATTTACGGACTTAGCATTAAAAAAATACGACCTTGTTTTTTCAAGTCCTGCACTGAAAAGTTTGCACAGATCACACTTGGTGGGACTCTGATAAGTACACAACCCAGATCTGCTGGGGGCACTGAACTGCGGGGCATATCAGCCTAAGGAGATGTAGCTGAAGGAGCCGAGCACAGTTCCCGCCGGCGGGGCCTGAGAGATGCCAAGATCTCAGTACAGAATCTAGATATGAACAGACAAGACAGACTACAACAGACCTAAATACTTGAGAGGAAAAAGCTAATACCGAGTGACCCCCCCCAGTGGCATCCATCCGTTGTCTGGACACTCAATGGCTACCCCTGGTAGAAGCAGCTCCATAAAAATGGGGAAAAATAAAAAGTCATTAACATCCCAAAAAATTGACGAACATTTCAAGGCTTCAGAAACACAGGTGGCACTGATGAAGGACCCTGTCTCGGAGCAATCTGACACCTCTGACCTGGATCCCCTGGAGGGGGCCCCACAGCCTGAAGTCTCCATCAACAGCGATTCAATGGCAAGAATTGAGGCTCTCCTGGCCTCTCACATAGACAGGGCGGTCATATCTTTGCAGAAAGACATACATGAGATTGGCCAAAGGACCCATCAACTTGAAGAGACCATTGACCAAGTGGTAGAGGCCCAGGAGAGAGACAGGGCCACCATTGCGGATAACACCTCCCGTATTTGTGGCATAGAAGATAAACTGGAGGATTTGGAGAATAGATCCAGGCGATTCAACCTGAGGATCAGAGGCGTGCCTACGGCAATAGTCGACCTTCCTCGCTACCTTAAGGCCACGATCGACGAGATCCTCTCAGGTCATCCAGACCACGAATGGGAAGTGGAGCGTGCCCATAGAGCCCTTGGGGGAAGTCGTAACCTAGACCTTCCCAAAGACATCATTGTAAGGCTACTACGCCAACAATCAAGGGATCTAATCCTGGCAACTACCCGCAAGAAGGCTGTGATCACAGGCCCAGACGGGGCCAAACTTCAATTTTTTGCGGATCTCTCCCCTTCCACACTTCAAAAACGGAGGCTGATGAGGCCAGCCCTGGAAGTTCTTCTCCACCACGGCATCAGGTACCGTTGGGGATTCCCATTTGCCCTTATTTTTTCAGTAGGGAGCACCCAGTATACAACACGTTCTCTAGAAGACTGCCAAGAACTTCTGAAGAGTCTGGATCTCTCTGGGGGGGACCCGACCTCAACATCACTTGCATCAACAGCTTTACCTCTCCCAAAAAGGCAATGGTCTGAAGTGACCAGGCACAAGAGGCCCACTGACCAAGCCTCAAAGACCACTCATAGACGACCCTCCCAGGTCATGGACTCGTAAATGCAATAATTCAGCTGCTGCCAACTCCAGTGACTTTCAAATAGGCTGGTCCGCTTGAAAAGACAACTGGCTAGCAAAGACTTATTTCGGCATCCTAAGGATTTACAAGGGCTTAAAAACACCATATCAAAATTCCCTGGTAGAGACTAACATGGAAGCCACCTGGAACTGACCTGGCCTTTTCCCAGGACGTGTTATTTTTCTTACTTTTTTTACTTAGGTCCTCAAAGGAGCCTGGGGCCCTTAGCGGGGCCATGTTTACCAAAGACTTTTGGAATGTTACTAATCCATGTTTTGCTTTTCCTCCCCTCTTCAGCAGGTGTTAGCTGACTGAAAAAGCTATAAGTTTTAATACACATGCAGATAGTATAGCCAGTCCGTCAAGATCTTTCTTCACTGGACTGGGTCTAAAGGTTTACTCTGCTTTAGTCAAGATAAAAAATGATGTTGTTAAACGTTTAAATAAGCTATTCATGGTTCTGTCTTTATTCTGTTTTCTTAATACTTTTCTAGGTTACTTTTGCTTGGCCTTGCCGGCGGGAATTGGAACAGAGGCTCTAGGGTTCCAAGAGGGTAGAATGTTTAAGACAAGACGGGTGGTCTTGGGACAGTCAGACCTTTTGGCAGCAACTGTTCTCTCTTCCCTCTGTGTTTTCTTCATTGCTGCTCTTCTCCTTGTCACCTATCAGCATGGGCTCTCTTGCCCCTGTACTCCCCCCTACTGCCTAAACGAAACTTGCCACTTGGTGCCTCCTAGTTCTTGTTTTCTCTTTCACTATGGCTGTTTAGGGGATTTTGAGCCAAATCAGGGTTTGCTCTACATAGCTGGGCTTAAGGCGGCGGCCTGTCTGCTGGCAGTGGGCCAAGTTGCCTGGCCTCAGAGAGTGGAGGACCCCTGGTACTATTGGAACGGATCTCATTTCAGCCTATTGAGTTGGGTTCTAGTAGTTCTGAGATACTGCCAGACTTGTCCGGTATAATCCTGCCTCCCTTAGACTTCTTGGGACCGCCTCTGCACTACTTATACTCATGCCTCTTTCCCCCCCACAGAGCTAATCATACTGGACCTCTTCTTGGCCGGGCTCAACCACTCCTATCCCCCAGAGGGGGAAATCCGCTCTGCACTCCCTCCTCGGCGCTCCTCCGAAAGGGTAAGGCTACATTAATGCACCAGAAATATACACCTCAAGTCTATCCATGACTGCACCAATGACACTACTTACCCATAATGTGAAAGGTTTCAACTCCCCTTTCAAGCGAAGGAAGGCTTTCCTATACTATAAGACCCTTAACCCCATGGTGATCTTCTTACAGGAGACACATTTCGCCAGGAATAAAGCCCCAACCTACCTCGACAAAAATTATCCTCATTTTTACTACTCTACCCAGGTCTCCAAAAAAGAAGGAGTGGCGATTTTGCTCCACAAGAGCCTCCAATTTCAAATGACAACCAAGATAGTGGACCGGGAGGGCTACTACATCATTTTAAAGGGGACGATTCTGGGTTCTCCAGTTTCACTAGCCTCCTTCTATGCCCCCACGAAAGCACCACATAAGACCCTGATCAGATTTTTAAGGGTCCTGGAGGGGGGAGAATGGGGCAAACTAATTATAGGAGGGGACTTTAATCTGGTATTAGACCCAGTGGCAGATAGATCTAAAACTTCACAAGAAGTTCGCTTCTCCAAAAAAAACAGGCAAATCTTAAAACTTCTGCACTCCTTAGATCTGGTTGACGCCTGGAGAGGTCTGCACCCCAGAGGAAGGGACTATACTTTTTATTCCCCCACACACGGGACTTATTCCCGTATAGACACAATATATATATGTAATTCGCTTCTAGACAGCTCAAACAAAGCGGCTATTGTTCCGTGCACCTGGTCGGACCACGCGACGGTCACACTAGAGGTAGACCTGGGAGCTCAATTTCGGATGCCCTATACCTGGAGACTTAATGAATACTTAGTTTCGCAATCCAGATTCCAGGAGCAAACTGAGAGGGAGTTGGTGGAATTTTTTGAGTCCAATGCGGGTGGGGAGACAGGGGCGGGTTGGGTCTGGATGGCGCACAAAGCCTACATAAGGGGGGTGTTTATCAAGCTAGCCTCCCAATTCAGAAAACAGAACAGGCTAAAAGAAAAGGAGCTATCAGGTAAACTATCTCAATTGGAACGGCAACATCAGCTTTCTCCCTCGATAGCTTTAAGGAAACAGATAGATAAGGCCAGGCTAGAGCTGGATAGTATTTTGACCATAAAAACGGATAAGGCATTAAGGAGGACTCAACATTTGTTTTATGCTAAGGCGAATAAACCTGACAAGCTACTAGCAAGGAGCTTAAAAGCTAAATATGCTCAAGCCAGGGTATCCCAAATCAAAAATAGGAAAGGCGATCTCACCTACAGCCAAAATGAAATCCAGGAGGTCTTTAGGGACTTTTATCAAAATATTTACTCCACTCAGAAATTGGCCTCAGAAAATGTTATTCATTCCTACCTAAACTCCCTTGATTTGCCCCAAATTTCACCCCTGGACTTACAAAATTTGAATAAAGATGTGACGGTCAAAGAAATTTTAGATGCCATTAAAGAACTGAAGCTAGGGAAGTCCCCCGGTCCGGACGGGTTCACTAACATCTATTACAAAAAGTTCTCTGACATACTGGCCCCCCATTTATGTAGTCTCTTCAATTCAATTCTAAGAGGAGAGACAACTCCCCCAGAGCTGAATCATGCAGACTTGACGCTCTTCCCCAAGGAGGGCCGGGATCCAAAGGAAGCTAAAAATTATAGACCAATCTCGCTTCTTAATGGGGACGTCAAACTGCTGGCCAAAATTTTCTCCCAGAGGATCTCGATCTTCCTACCCGCCTTAATACATAAGGACCAATCAGGCTTTATTCCAAACAGGCAGACTAGTGATAACATCAGGAGGACTTTAAATGTCATTCATTTGGCCAGGGCTAGGGGTCTCCCTGTGTGCCTACTCGCATTGGACATCGAAAAGGCGTTCGATACCCTGGAATGGCCTTTCCTATTTGCCACTTTGGATAAGTTTGGGTTCAGAGGAAACTTCTTAAACCTGCTGCGTACTTATTATACACTCCCCAGGGCCACACTAAAATTGCCTGGTTCTCATACGGCCTGTATTAAAATCGAGAGAGGTACGAGACAGGGCTGCCCATTTTCTCCTCTTCTCTTTGCTCTGGCCATTGAGCCTTTGGCTCAGGCGATCAGAGTTAACTCCTCTATAGAGGGGGTGCGGGTGGGACACCAGCAACTAAAATGCTCCTTGTTTGCTGATGACCTGCTTTGCACCCTTTCGAACCCTAGCTCTTCTGTAGGCGCCCTGATGGACACGATAGGAGTCTTTAGCAATGTGTCAGGCCTGAGGTTAAACCAGGACAAGACAGAAGCTTTGAGTGTTGGGATCCCTTTGGATATTTTGAATCACCTGAAGGGAGTACACAAATTTATATGGCCCCCCTCACACATCAAATATCTAGGGATTAATTTGACCAACTCATTAACTAATTTGTATAAAGCTAACTATCCACCTCTCTATAGGGCTCTGCGGCGAGACCTGGAAAATTGGACAAACCGACATATCTCATGGACGGGTAGAGTAGTCACGGTTAAAATGAATATTTTGCCGAGGCTGCTCTATCTTGCCAGGACGCTGCCAATCCAGATAAAAAATACAGAATTGGCCCGCTTCCAGACCCAAGTGTTTAAGTTCATATGGAGAAATAGACCCCCTAAGATAGCGAGAAAAACGATGTACGTACATAAATCCAAGGGGGGCCTATCTTGCCCTAATTTCCTGAGTTACTTCAGAGCAGCCCAGCTTGCCTCTATCCCACTAGCTCACTCCATTCCACTTCAACCAAACTGGGTCTTTGTAGAGGAGTTGCAGATGGCCCCGCTTACGTGGGGTATTATCCTGTGGGCTCCAGGTGCAAGCGCTTTTTACTCTAGAATACAGAACCCCATAACTAAGTTTACACTGAGAGTTTGGATCTGGGCTAGGAGGAAATACAAACTGACTTACCCGGTTTCTCCCCTCACATCGATCTTTACATCGCCCTCCTTATTAACTACCATCACTGCAGAGTCCAAGGAATATTGGACTTCTCATGGTCTGGATAAGCTGGGGGCTTGGTTTGAGGGAGGGATTATGAGAACTTCAGAATCCATGATTAGAAACTTCGAGGTTCCACACCGGGAACACTTTAATTACATTAAAATAAGGAGCTGGATTGATGAGATACAAAGAACCCATGGACCCCCGAGGGAAACTTGGATGTCGGTGGTGTGTAAGAGTGAGGCCCTGTCCAAAGGAATCTTGGGGTCAATATACCAAATCTTCAATAGTCCACCAAGCACTTGGAGGCCTTCCTTTGTATCGAGGTGGGAGTTGGACCTAGGGCAAATTTGGGATGGGAATAAATGGGCTGAATCCTTAACGAACCTATCTAAGGGTTCACTTAATTATAGTTTATTAGAAACCTCCCTTAAGATTTTACTTTGGGCATATACAACTCCAGTTCGACTAAATAAGATATCCCAAACAAACTCAGATAGATGTTTTAGGGGGTGTCACGGAAGGGGAGACTTCATTCATACTTGGTGGAGTTGTCCTAAGGTATTTAAAATTTGGTCTGAGACGACCAATCTAATTTCGCTAATACTCAAAACCCCACTCCAACCATCAATAGCAGTCTGTCTCCTGGGAGCACGCTTCTCAAAATTGGGAAGGGAGGGGAATAAACTGGCCCAACTAATATTTCTAGCAGCTAAGAACACCATCGCAAGACGATGGAAGAGTAGGGATATTAATTTCCATGATGTAACAAACAAAATAAACTTTATTTGCATTAATGAGCGGATGACCCATATCATATCAGATACACATCACTGCTTCCTGGAGGTTTGGGAACCCTGGATTCTATTCACAGACAGTAATATATAATAAATAAGTTAAGGGAACACATTATAGAAGCCATTCCTGATGTGCGGCTGGGGAGTGGAGTGTGGAGCGGACGGGGAGAAGTGGTGAGAGGTCCCGGAGAGATATTTCTTCAGTACGCCAAAGGTACAGGGGGGGAGGATGGCTACCTTAAGATTGGCTGAGCAGGGAATTAATGGGGGATGACACCCCACCATAGGTGTTATATAATGTCACTTGTTTTTTTGTTTTTTTTTCTATTTTATCTTCTTTTAACATATCTCCTGCTGCTCAGGTTCATCCATGGAAATGTGAATTACTGCAATTTGAGCAATGTGACTTTATAAGCTGTATATATTGCTGAGTATTGAGAAACTAGTGTGAATATTTTTGGACAGAATCACAAAAAAAAAGAAAAAGAGTTGGAATGGAGTTTTTATTTAAATGGAATGGTTTTAATATATTAGCAATATGATGTTAGTTATAAGACAACATGTGGACTATGTTTTTCATTATTCTTTTTGTTTTGTCATTGCAATTTCAGAACTTCTCAATAAAATTTATGTTATAAAAAAAAAAAAAAAAAAAATACGACCTTAGCGGCCGAACCATGCGCACCTGAAAACATTAAAAACACAATAAATACACACAAAAAATACATAAGAAGCTTACCCACAGTAAGGGGGGGGGGGGGCACCCCGGACCTCTGCAAGTGAACTCACACCTCAATTTAATTCCAAGTTACCGAGTTTAGACACACGAAATTCCCCTAAGCGAGAGAAAAAATGGCCGCCCAAAAAAACGAAAACGAGGCTACAAGACACTAAACACACAAAATACCACAAAACACATACGGATTTTCAAAAAAGCCGTACGAGGTACAACATACACTTTTAACAAGGACGCTTCATCATCCACACCCGCGTACCACATACACATTCCCGCCATTTTACAACACTAACTTACACAATGATTTCCCTCGTGCACGCAGCCTATTTACACTACACACTGCACACATTGCTGACACTTACACCTCAGCTCCACAACAGTGCAAATCTACATTGTAT
The DNA here is from genome assembly GCA_027410445.1 of Discoglossus pictus. Taxonomy (NCBI): domain Eukaryota; kingdom Metazoa; phylum Chordata; class Amphibia; order Anura; family Alytidae; genus Discoglossus; species Discoglossus pictus. The sequence continues at coordinate 47,187,235 of CM050174.1, forward strand.
GCTGCAGGAACATCAAAACAGATTGTCAGCTTTTCAGCACAATGCTTCCTGCATATATTACTTCCAAATAGGTAAAGTATATTCATTTATTAATGTATTAATTATTTAATTAGCATACAAAAACAAATATACACAAAAAACAAAAAAACACTCTCACAATAAACACAAAACCCATTCACCGAGCGACTCACAACGAGCGCCAACGTTGCTCATAGCACACAAAGCCTTGCAATAAGCGCAAAAAGCAGATCACCGCCGACAAAACAATAACAGCAAAAGCGCCTATCAGAAAAAAAAAATACAACAGCCTTGCAATAAGCGCCGAAAGCGCTCAGCGCGAGACTCGCAATGAGCGCCAAAGGATCTCGGACCACCAACAAAATTAATGTCTCGACCAAACAGCATTACCTGCCTTACAATTTTATTGCCGTCATTTTTTGATGGGCAACTCGCTAGTAGAGATATAATATGAAACAACCAGAGAGTTAGAGAGAGAAAACATATAGTGGGATAGAGAGAAGACAAAAATACAGAAAAGTTAAGAGAGAGAGAAGTCAAATAGAACGAGAGAGACCCAAAGAAGTTAGACCCAGAAGAAGGTGGAACTGGAGGAGAGAGATAGTGGAAAGAGGCTCAGAGAGAGAGTGAGGGGTACAGGAAGGTAAAACAATCCAAAGAGAGAGATAGAAGTGGTACAGTAGGAGAGAGACATGGGTAGTATAGAGATGGAGGTTGGAAGCATAGAAACAAGATGGAGGTTGGAAGCATAAAAAGGAGATGGAGATTGGGACCACAGGAAGGAGATGGAGGCTGGAAGCATAAAAAGGAGATAGATTGTTGGAAGCATAGAAAGGAGATGGAGGTTGCAAGCATAAAAAGGAGTTGGAGGTTGGAAGCATAGAAAGAAGATGGAGGCTGGAAGCATAAAAAAGAGATGGAGGTTGGGACCACAGAAAGGAGATGGAGGTTGGAAGCATAGAAAGGAGATGGAGGTTGGGACCACAGAAAGGAGATGGAGGTTGGAAGCATAAAAAGGAGATGGAGGTTTGAAGCATAGAAAGGAGATGGAGGTTGGAACCACAGAAAGTAGATGGAGGCTGGAAGCATAGAAAGGAGATGGAGGTTGGGACCACAGAAAGGAGATGGAGGCTGGAAGCATAAAAAGGAGATGGAGGTTGGGACCACAGAAAGGCGATGGTGGCTGGAAGCATAAAAAGGAGATGGAGGTTGGGACCACAGAAAGGAGTTAATGTTGGAAGCATAGAAAGGAGACAGAGTTTGGAACCATAGATAGTATATGGAGACTGGGACCATTGAAAGGAGATGGAGGTTGGAACCATAGATAGTAGATGGAGATTGGGACCATTGAAAGGAGATGGAGGTTGGAAGCATGGGTGTAGGATTTGGGTGAGATGGGGGAGACAAGCCCCCCACCCCCAGATTTTTCTGTGATGGTATGTATGTATATATAAGCTATTTTATGGCCTGTGTATACAATGTTGGTAGTGTGCAGCCCCTCCTTGTGGGCATAGCTTTAGGTCACAGCTGTGGAAGATGGTAACTCTCATACCAGAAGTAGAAAGGAGGAGGCCCCAAAAGTCTGTGGACATTTAGAGGTTTATGAAGTGTGAATCTTATATCATGATTTGAGGAGCATACAATTATATAATTACTATGATCCAGTTAAAACATTAACTCAAAACAATGCATAAAGAGTTAATTATGATTCTCTTATAAAACAGGCATGAAAAGTTGAGCCATTCTCACTCCTTGAAAAGATTACATAGTTACATAGTAATTAAGGTTGAAAAAAGACTTTCAGTCCATCGAGTTCAACCATTTAAGATCTCCTCTGATCTGCAATATGCGGATTAAATATTAATTAATTAGTTGTTAATTATTAATTAATGATTTAATTTTTGTTTTTATTTTTCCATATTCCAAATGAGGGCGTACTAGGGATTTGTATAGTAGCAGAATTATATTTGCTTCCCTGGCTTCTATACCCTTCTCAATACATGCTCATATTTTATTTGCCTTTGCAGCTGCTGCTTGGCTTTGAGCACTGTTACCTAGGTGGTTGTCCACTAGCACTCCCAAATCCCTTTCAATATCTGATACACCTAGATTTGCTCCATTAAGATTATAAATTGCATGTCTAATTTTCCTTCCCAGATTCATAACTTTACATTTATTCATATTAAATCTCATCTGCCATTTAGATGCCCATTCCTCAATTTTATGTAAATCCCTTTGGAGGGAAAGCACATCATTATCTGATTTAATTACCTTGCACAACTTCGTCTCAACAGCGAAAATGGAGACACCACACTCCAATCCTACCTCTAAGTCATTAATAAATATGTTAAAAAGGAGAGGACCTAATACTGAACCCTGAGGAACCCCACTTACCACATTAGTCCAATCGGAGTATGTTCCATTTACAACAACCCTTTGCTTCCTGTCTTTTAGCCAGCTCTCAATCCATGAGCAGATATTTACTGCAATTCCTTTATCTCTTAGTTTGCACAATAGTCTCCCATGTGGCACTGTATCAAAAGTCTTTGCAAAATCCAAAAAGACTACATCCACTGAGTTGCCTTGATCCAGGTTACTACTAACCTCCTCAAAGAAACGAATTAGATTTGTTTGACATGACCTATCCCTCATAAATCCATGTTGACTTCTACTTATAATCCCGTTCAAATAGATATATTCTTGTATATTATCCCTTATTAACCCTTCTAAAAGCTTCCCCACTACAGATGTGAGTCTCACTGGTCTATAATTCCCTGGATTTGCTCTTGCTCCCTTTTTAAATATAGGTATCACATCTGCTTTTCTCCAGTCATCTGGTAGAGACCCTGTGTTGAGTGAATCTTGAAGAATTATATATAATGGTTTGGCTATTACAGAACCCAGGTGAACTATCCGAGTTAATAATCTGTTTGTACAAACAAATAAAGCAATGCAGTGACCATATTTCTTCTCAAATTCAGTGGGTGGAATAATTACTTTGCAGTTCTTAATGTACAATTTGTAAGTACTGTATTACATACTAATATGCACTAATAGTCACATGAATTTAAATCATACAAATACTGTATATAGACTTTGAATTAAAATGGTAAAAAGGGCATTTCAAATTTTGATGTGTCCCTTTATTGAGTTAGATTGTAAGTTCTGCTTTTTTGTATTTGTACTACACTGGGGTATATATAGGAGCTTTATAAATAAATGGTAATATCAGAAATGACTCACTTTGAAGGGTTAATGAGGGCTCATTATTATTCATTGGAGTGAGCTTTCCTCACTAATCTAATTCATGCTCTCTCTCTCTCTCTCCTCTGGTATTTCCCTGACTTGTTACAATTATTTGATGGGAATTAGATGAGCAGAGACGAGATGAGAAAGTGAATTACTGAATAAATGCAAGAGACGATTTCCTAGATCACACCTCTCCCCCTCCTAACCACTCTTTTCTCTGCCACCTAACCTCACATCTCTCCTCTCCCTGCAACCTGACATCTCTTCCCTCCTAACTTCACATCTCTCCCCATTCTTACCTCTACTCTCCTTATCATTCATCCCCCTCCTAAACTTTCATCTCTCTACTCCTAACCTCTTATACCCACCCAAAACTCTCTTCAACCCCCTCCTAACTTCACATCTTTCCCCTTTCTTACCTCTCCTCTCTCTCTCTCTCTCTCTCTCTCTCTCTCTCTCCTTACCACTCATCTCCCCCTCCTAAACTTTCCTTTCTCCCCTTTCTAACCTTACATCTCTCTACTCCTAACCTTTCATGCCCATCCAAGTCTATCAATCCTCCTCCTAATATCACATCTCTGTTCTGAACCTCACACCTTTCTTACCCTGCTTACCTAGCATCCCTCCACCCACCTAACCTCTCATGTTTTCCCCTACTAACCTCTAATCAACCCCCCTAACCTTTCATCTATGCCCCTCCAAACCTCACATCTCTCTCGTCCTATCAACCTCACATCTTTCCCCCTCCTAACCACTTATCTCTCCCCTCCTAACCTCACATAACTCTCTCTCCTACCTCTCATAACCCCCCTCCTAACATCCCATGGCGCCACCTTGTAATCTCACGTATCTCTGCTACCTGACCTAACACCACTCTTGTCCTTCTCACCTCTCATCTCTCTACCTCCTAACCTCTTATAACCCCCCTCCTAATTTCTAATCTCTTTCCTCCTCCTAACTTCACATCTCTCTCCCTCCCTTCCTAACTTCTTATCAATCCCCCTCCTAACCTCTCATCTCTCCTAATCATAAACTCTTATCTTTCCCCATTCAAAATCCTTATCTCCCCCTCCTAATCTCTCATCTCTCTCTCCTAACTTCTTATCTCCCTCTTAAACTCACATTTCTCCCTCCTAATGTCTCATATTACCCTTCCTCACCTCTTATCTCTCCCCTTCTTAACCTCACATCTCTTCTTCTTCTAAACTAAAATCTTCCCCTTCTAACATTTCGTCATCGCCACAAAATCTCTGATCTCTCCCTCTTAACCTCTAGTCTCTCCTTCCAAACCTCTCATCTCTCCATCCTAACCTCTCACCTCTCTCCTTCTAATATCTTATCTCTCACCCTCCAACCTTACATTTCAAACCTCCTAACCCCACAACCCTCACCCTTCTATTCCTACTCTTGCCTCTCATTTTCCCTCAACTTTCACATTTTATTTAGCCTCTCTCTCTCTCTTTCATTTTACCTACTAACCTTCACCTCTTATCGCTCTAAAACGTACCATTCTTTGTTTTTTTATCTCTCTTGTTCATTTATCGTAACCCCCTGATCTCCCTCATATCTCCCCTTCATTAATCTTCCACTATTTGTCTGACTTCTTTCTCATCCCCTCCTTTCTGTCCCAATACTCCTTTTCTTCTTGTTTCTTTCCCTCCCCTTTTTCTTCAAACATTTTCTTTTTCTTCCTTCACTCTACAATCATATGTGTTCCTCTATTCCTCATTTCTTTCCATTGTTCCTCTTTTTTCCCCTTCCCTTTTCAAGACCTTCTCCCCTTCATGTCTTTCCACTTGAATCTTTTCGACTCCCTTCCTTTACTTTGGACTCCCCTCCTTTTCCACTCATTTTATTCACAATTCCTATTTTTCCTTTTTCCTCACACCTCCTTTCTTTCACTCTGCTTTGTTTTCCTTCTCCCACTCATTTCTTTCTTCTGTTTTCTTTTTCTTTCTCTCACTTCTTTGCCTCCCGCTTCCTTCTTTGGCTATTTTGTTTCCAGTGTACATATTGTTTTTATTTGTCTCTTGATTTGCTTTCCTTTCTCTTTCCTTTGTTTCTTTCTCACTCCCCCTTTCCCCCCCCCCCCCCCTCTTTTTTCCTACGGTGTATCTTTGCCTCCTCTCTGCTCTTTTCTCATTATTTCCATCTCTCATTCTTTCCATCTCTCTCCCCCTCCCCTCCTGTTCTCCTAATGTGCTCTAACAGCTGTAATTAGAAGTCTTGACATCTCTCTAAGTGTTCAGTCCATTAAGTCCGGGTGTAATATATAAAGCTCTCTCTGCAGGAGGCTCCTGTACCCAGCCTTTGTGGAACGTGTAGACACATATTAACCTCTCACTGCCCAGCAACTCACTCTCACTCCATGAGATATAGTCTTAATAATATAGCTTTCTTACTCATGAGCCAAGACATCTGTAATTTCAATAATATGTCAATAGAGTCTATTGACATTTTAGTTAACAGGCTCCAGAAATACCATAGGAACTACAGAGATAGAAAGAGTGACATGGGGAGAGAGACGGAGAGCCAAAGTCAAGCCTTCATCTTACCCAATGCCATTAATACTCTTTTGGCCTGGCAGTGATTAAGCCCTAATCATGTCACTACAAGTAGTACATTTGATCCTAGGATGCGCCGAAATTAGATATGTCATCGCCATTACTAAGCTTGGGTTCTGGGGAAGGAGGGACTGGACCCATCAATGTGTCATTGCCATTGGTCATAAGACACTTTGGCCCCCGCAGATTCTTTTGGTGAGGCCTTATCTTAACCATTGCTATTTGTAGTCTTTGGTACTAGGGGGGGTCTAACCTCCAAGTGTATCATTGCCATTAGTACACTTTGGTTTTATATGGGCTGGCCATAGGAATGCCATTAACATTACACTTTACATTTATGAAGGACTGTCATAAACAGGCATTTTCCATTAGTACTTGTTCGAAGGAGGAACTGATTGCTAAACATGCCACGGACATTAGTCTACATTGGTATAGGAAAGGGGTTGAGCCACTAAACATTGCTGCTATCCTTAGTATGTACCTCAACTGTCCTTCTAATGTCAGGACCGTTCTTATCTTTATCAATATCTTTCTCCATCCCAGTCCTCCAAATGTCCTACTTTTAAGAAAAAATCCATATGCTAGTTACAGTCTATTAATATCCATCTTTTGAAGGGACAGTTCCATAAATGTCCGTTCTGCATCATGCATTTTTTCTATAGTTTCTCTCCTCTATTTTCCTCCAAAATTTAAAGAGAAAGGGAGATCAATATTTTGTATTATGGTATATGTGTGTTTTTTAGAGCACTGTCCACATATAAAGCATATTTGTTATTGGGATCTTCTCCCTTTAGTGATGGAAGCTTGAGGTGTTGCATGATTTACTACATCGTCCTAGTTTGGTTAGAGGGCCAGAGAGAGAGTCAAAACAGAAAAGATAGAAGGGTGAGGCAATGGGATGAATGACGAGTGTAGGGAGGTAAGTCTTATGTAAGTATTTAAGTGAATTAGTGAAGATACAGCTCCTCCCACAAGGCCCAGATATTTGTGGTTGGGGCCTTCTCTTTTAGTGATGGTAGCTTGAGGTATGGCATGTTTTGCAACATCATCCTAGCCTGATTATAGGCCAAAAAGTACATGGATGGTAGGTATTGTAGAATACATTTTGTTTATTTAGTAATTTCCATGAAGGCTTTGCGCAGATCAGTAATGGGTTTGTGGATATAATTGTTAAAGCGACACAATTTCCATCTTCCTGATGTTTTAATAATGTGGGTTGGAGTTTACGTTTTTTGAGGGGGCTCCAATTCTGAAAGAATGGCCAGAATATGGGTTTGAGTCTGATTAAAACTAAGCGGACGTAATGGATGAATACGACTGAAGTAAGAGTTTGGCTAGATATTGGTTAGATGTCCATGAGGCGTTGTATCCTAATGCATTGTATCCTAATGCCTGGACACCACTGATCATGGGTAGGAAAGTATGGTATTGTCATGTGAATTTTGCTGGTATTGGTGAAATGATCATTTGTAAAACATTGGTTTTGTCACATGTATGTATTTGGGGGATGGTGAATTCCCCAGGGTGCAAAAATAACCACAGAAAGATAAGGAGATAGTGGAGCATATGATGATAGATGTTTCAACTCCGAAGGGGTGTTTTGATAGGAAAGTAATGAGTTGTTTTTAAGAAAGGGGATTGGCCTAGATGTAAATGAGAAACAAAGTTGTAAATATGTGATGGTCAATGTATGTAGCTGACTTCTGAGAAATTCTATTTGGTGAGCTGGCCCTTTGGTCTTCTCCATTGAAAATGGCATTCCTAGATCGGAGAATAGAGATAGTGATTTCTTCAAGCTATTCAGGGTTTTCTTGGGGTCCTTCAACATATAATAAATCATCAAGGTAGTGCATGACAACTGGGCACACATTTCATTGAGCAAGATCCAGCACACTATCTCAATGAATAAGTTGAACAGTTTTGGGCTACTTTTGGAACTGAAAGTACTCTAAGCCTGTTCACAAAGTAGAATGTATCTTATGCCATGGAGGTGCCACAATAACAGATCAGTTAGTAGTAATTTAAATGCATTTTGTATGTTGGACTTGGAGAGCCATGAACTAGGACCTATTTGGTGGATGTGGTGTATGGCGTTGTCCACTCGGAACTACTTGAGGGAATATTCGTCCGATGGGAATTTATGAGAGGAGTACTACTATTGTAAGCATCGGACAAGTGGATGACCAGACTTTTTTCAATGAATATTTTTGAGTAGCTATGCCAATGGGGTTTATGCGCCAGACTGGAAATGGGGGAGTCTTGAAGGGGCCCAGGAGAAAGTGATTCTTCAGTTCCGAAGCTAGGAGCATGTCCACGACCTCAGGCTCCTTGGCAGCTGATTGTAAATTGTTGCTGTCGAAGGAAGCCTGAGGCAATGCAGTGACCTTGGTATGGAAATCTTTGGTGAATCCTGAAATGAAGAAGTCTGTGAGGGAGGTTGAGGGATATTGAGTTAGATATTAGACTATGTGTGCAATGTTGATGAATTCTAGTTACAAGAGCCCAGACTATGATGTAGAAGGAGAGGGGCAAAAACCAGTGGCATGGAGAGTCATAGGTCATAGCTGCTGTCACTTGTGCTGTGAAGGAGTGATGATAGTTGTAGTAATGATACGCCTTATATTTATGAGAGAGGTTGACTATCAAGTACATGTAATCATTGAGTTCTTGGCATCGTGGTGGAAAAGTGGAGCAGACTATGTCCTGATAAACACTACAGTTTTTAAAATGAACTCCTAAACATTGAGCGTTCTGTTCAGTTGGAGGTCTTTTGATCTAATCATAACCGACAGATCCCCTTGTGCTATGTTTTTTTTTTTTTGGTAGCGTTGAATGGTGGGTTAATGTCCTTCCCTTCTATGATGTCCCTCCTGAGGTGAGTGGGGACAAAATGCACCGACATAATTGTTGGTGATGTAGAGTGTTTTTCACCTTGGGAAGATGGATCAGGATCAGAGACATGACTAGATGGGTTTTCTAATATTGGAATTATATTTTCCAACATATTGAAGGCATCTTCTTCTGCTAAGAGCTTCTGAATTTGTGACAATCGCTCATTCGGGAGAGGCTGTGGGTTTCTGCTACTGAGCAGGATGCGGTAAGGCTCTGCCTTTCTTGTTTTTGCCGGAAAGGGCACCTCCTTTCGGTTAGTTCTTAAATTCGCCTGGGAACAGTCCATAGGTGCAGGGACAAATGGCTTCCACTTATGGATGACGGCTTGGCAGGTGATGAGGGAACCTGAGACACTCTCAGTGTCAGATAACGCTTGGTTGGTCAAATGATTAGATTTTGCCTAAGAAGATGAAAGTAATTAGCAATGTGGACTTTCGATGAGTGGCTAGGCTGATATACTTGAGTTTGGAAGAAACGATTTGCTTGATGTCCTAAGAGTTAGTGGTAAGGAAGGTAGCCAAAGCTTGTGATCAAATTGATTTTCGGAAGAGCAACTGGGTGTATTTGAGCAATTTTACTGTTACTGAGATGAGGGAATGAGTAGAAGCCCAGTCTAAGTCGAGCTCTTTCGCTAGAGGGTATCATTTGCCTGGAGGAGAAGCATATGCTGGCCATGATGACATTTGAAGGGTGAGATAGTGTGAAAATGGGTGATTGCGACAAAGGGGGCAGATTGAAGGCGATTGGGGAATGTTTATGAAACAAAGGATATGGTGGTTATAGAGGCTGGCATAAACTGAGTTAAGGGGGTGAAACGCCATTGTGGCATACTGGCTATTTACTGTCACGTAATAGATTCATCTTGTAGTGTCTGCTACTAGCAATAACTTGAGCTAAGTGAATTAAGTTGTAGAGCATAGGTGCTTACTAAGCACTATTGTACATATCACATATATAGTTGTGAGCATGCGGGTTGATGCTAACGCTGCAGGCTCGCGTTGCGAGGGCCTCAGTTGTTGGCATGGAGCGCCAAAGGCGCTCCTTGCCAGCAACTGCAGACCTCGCAACATTTACGAACTTACGACAAACAAATATGAGACGCGGGACTTAGAAAAAAAAACACTACGACCCCGCAAAGAGACGACTTTAACGGATGACCCGCGCGAACCTGAAAACATTAGAAACACAGTAAATACACACAACAAACACATAAAAAGCTTTCACACAGCAAGGGGGGCACCCAGGACCTCTGCAAGTGAAGTTACACCTCCATTTAAGTCACAATTACAGAGTTTACACACACGAAAATCACCTAAGCGACAGAATAGAGGCTACAGGACCCTAAAGACGCAAAACACCACCAAACACATACGGATTTTCCGAAAAAGCCAGACGAGATCCAAGAACAAGGACGCCAAATCAGCCACAGCCGCGTACCACACATTAGGAACAACACTAACTTACACAATGCGGAAGTACACAGCTAGCCTAACAGATTTTCCTCGCGCACGCACACTATTTACACTACACACTGCACACATTTCTGACACTTACACAGTAGCTCCACAGCGGTGGAAACACACATTGTATGCTGCGGCAACATCAAAACAGATTGTCAGCTCTTCAACCCAATGCTTTCTGCATATATTACTTCAAAATAGGTAAAGTATATTCAGTTATTAATGTATTATTTATTTGATTACCATACACCAAACAGCATTATTTCACTTACAATTTCATTGCCAACATTTTTTGACGGGCAATATTCTAGTAACTTATATAGATGAGCCTAGTTACATAGTTACATAGTAATTGATGTTGAAAAAAGACTTTTAGTCCATCAAGTTTAACCTTTTAAGATCTCTGATCTGCAATATGCAGATGAATTGTTAATTGATCCAGAGGAAGGTAAACAGAAAAAACAAACAAAAAACAATTGTCTCAAAGGAAAAAAATAAATCCTTACTGACCCCAGATACTGGCGAACAGATTCCTCCCTGTATCAATACTCCCTCTCTAATTAACCAGGATAACCATGGCATTATGAAGGGATGATGTTAAGGCAGCAACGATTGGACACTGGAATGGTGAGCAGGAGGGTAAGGAGGAAAACCCAGGGCCAAGAAAGGTAGGGGCAGGAGGTGAAGATCCAAGCGGGGTGCATGGAGAGAAGGGTAGGTCTAGTCGAGAAGAGGCAGGGCAAGACACCATTTACTCCAACCAACTACAATCACAGAGTCCGAAAGCGCTGAACACTGATACTAAACTAACAAGAAAGAGAGTTGAACATCTACATAAGTTTAAAGACTACTCTAACCCAGTGGCATATATCGGTCTATGCCATCAAGGCCCAGGCCTAGGGTAGCACATTGTCAAGTGGCAGCCAGTGCACACAACAGTCCATATCCAGTGACATTTCTATATACCCCCCTTCTGGATCGCTACCTTGTTATGGTGAAGGGGCTTGTGTACTTCAATGAAGCTGTGAGCTATACCATGCAGGGTCACTCAAGATGGGAAGGTCAGACAAATTGTGGTCCACCGGAGAAGGAACTGGCAACCCACTCTAGTATCTTTGCCAAGAAAACCTTATGGATTAGCACAACCAGAGAAATAATGATAGATGTGCTTGGCATGGTATGATTTATAGGGTCATAGAGAGTTGGACATGACTGAACGAATAACAATAACATGCATATTGATACCATAAACAATCCCAATATTTTTTATGTACTGTTAGGTAAAGTTACTGCCATTCTGTACAATAAGTTAATTACAGCAATTATTGCAATTTCCTTTTTGTATAATATTTACTTAATGACAATCAGCTCTCCTCATATTCTTTTACTATCTATATATCACGTCACTGAGTCACACACTGTATTCATATCTGTATCATTTGGTGCAATTACTCTATTTTGTGGCTTAAATCCCCAACTAACATATTTACGACAGTGTGGCAATTTATCTTACGACAATTAGGACACTGCTTTACGGCAGTGTGGCAGAGGTTACTATGGTAGCGCTTTACGACGGTGAGTCAGAGAGGTAGTTTGGGTAAAACGTATTTTCCGGCAGTGTCGTTATCAGGAAGACATGGATGTTGGGGAGCTGCTGCGGTATCAGGTAAGTCCTGCAAAGCCTCGGGCTATCCTGAGAGAGAAGCCGGGGACAGTGCGTGAAGATGGGGGAGAGGATGTAGGAAAAGCCGGTGAGAGACCAGGGAGAGGCCGAGATCAGGAAACAGAGCAAATGACTGGTTAAGATACACGAGGCAACTTCTGTAGGATTGATATATCCACTATATCGAATAAAAGTGTAAAGGTACTCGGTACCACTGTATAATATAGCCAGGAGGATTACATAGGAGCCAGAAAGTGTCTATGAGCCTGGGTCCCTTGTATTGTAATGTGGGAATATATTTAGGAGCCAGAAATACACATTTCACTGCACCCAGTAATCATCAGAGGGGTCACAGAGCATTGTGTGATTGCAATATGATCACTATCAGTGTATAGATACTCAGCATCATTATATAGTACAGTATGATCACTATCAGTGTATAGATACTCAGCATCATTATATAGTGCAATATGATCTCTATCAGTGTATAGATACTCAGCATCATTATATAGTACAGTATGATCTCTATCAGTGTATAGATACTCAGCATCATTATATAGTACAGTATGATCACTATCAGTGTATAGATACTCAGCATCATTATATAGTACAGTACGATCACTCTCAGTGTATAGATACTCAGCATCATTATATAGTGCAATATGATCTCTATCAGTGTATAGATACTCAGCATCATTATATAGTACAGTACGATCACTATCAGTGTATAGATACTCAGCATCATTATATAGTACAGTATGATCACTATCGGTGTATAGATACTCAGCATCATTATATAGTACAGTATGATCACTATCAGTGTATAGATACTCAGCGTCATTATATAGTACAGTATGATCACTATCAGTGTATAGATACTCAGCATCATTATATAGTACAGTATGATCACTATCGGTGTATAGATACTCAGCGTCATTATATAGTACAGTATGATCACTATCAGTATATAGATACTCAGCATCATTATATAGTACAGTACGATCACTATCAGTGTATAGATACTCAGCATCATTATATAGTGCAGTATGATCACTATCAGTGTATAGATACTCATCATCATTATATAGTACAGTATGATCACTATCAGTGTATAGATACTCAGCGTCATTATATAGTACAGTATGATCACTATCGGTGTATAGATACTCAGCGTCATTATATAGTGCAGTATGATCACTATCGGTGTATAGATACTCAGCGTCATTATATAGTACAGTACGATCACTATCAGTGTATAGATACTCAGCGTCATTATATAGTGCAGTACAATCACTATCAGTGTATAGATACTCAGCATCATTATATAGTACAGTATGATCACTATCAGTGTATAGATACTCAGCATCATTATATAGTACAGTATGATCACTATCAGTGTATAGATACTCAGCATCATTATATAGTGCAATATGATCACTATCAGTGTATAGATACTCAGCGTCATTATATAGTACAGTACGATCACTATCAGTGTATAGATACTCAGCATCATTATATAGTACAGTACGATCACTATCAGTGTATACTCAGCATCATTATATAGTACAGTATGATCACTATCAGTGTATAGATACTCAGCGTCATTATATAGTACAGTATGATCACTATCGGTGTATAGATACTCAGCATCATTATATAGTACAGTATGATCACTATCAGTGTATAGATACTCAGCGTCATTATATAGTACAGTACGATCACTATCAGTGTATAGATACTCAGCGTCATTATATAGTACAGTATGATCACTATCAGTGTATAGATACTCAGCGTCATTATATAGTACAGTACGATCACTATCGGTGTATAGATACTCCGCATCATTATATAGTACAGTATGATCACTATCAGTGTATAGATACTCAGCGTCATTATATAGTACAGTATGATCACTATCAGTGTATAGATACTCAGCGTCATTATATAGTACAGTACGATCACTATCGGTGTATAGATACTCAGCGTCATTATATAGTACAGTACGATCACTCTCAGTGTATAGATACTCAGCATCATTATATAGTACAGTATGATCACTATCAGTGTATAGATACTCAGCATCATTATATGGTACAGTACGATCACTATCAGTGTATAGATACTCAGCATCATTATATAGTACAGTACGATCACTATCGGTGTATAGATACTCAGCGTCATTATATAGTACAGTATGATCACTATCAGTGTATAGATACTCAGCATCATTATATAGTACAGTACGATCACTATCGGTGTATAGATACTCAGCGTCATTATATAGTACAGTATGATCACTATCAGTGTATAGATACTCAGCATCATTATATAGTGCAATATGATCACTATCAGTGTATAGATACTCAGCATCATTATATAGTACAGTATGATCACTATCAGTGTATAGATACTCAGCGTCATTATATAGTACAGTATGATCACTATCAGTGTATAGATATTCAGCGTCATTATATAGTACAGTACGATCACTATCAGTGTATAGATACTCAGCATCATTATATAGTACAGTACGATCACTATCAGTGTATAGATACTCAGCATCATTATATAGTACAGTACGATCACTATCAGTGTATAGATACTCAGCATCATTATATAGTACAGTATGATCACTATCAGTATGATCACTATCATTGTATAGATACTCAGCATCATTATATAGTACAGTATGATCACTATCAGTGTATAGATACTCAGCGTCATTATATAGTACAGTATGATCACTATCAGTGTATAGATACTCAGCATCATTATATAGTACAGTATGATCACTATCAGTGTATAGATACTCAGCGTCATTATATAGTACAGTACGATCAATATAGTACAGTACGATCACTATCGGTGTATAGATACTCAGCTTCATTATATAGTGCAATATGATCACTATCAGTGTATAGATACTCAGCATCATTATATAGTACAGTATGATCACTATCAGTGTATAGATACTCAGCATCATTATATAGTACAGTATGATCACTATCAGTGTATAGATACTCAGCATCATTATATAGTGCAATATGATCACTATCAGTGTATAGATACTCAGCATCATTATATAGTACAGTATGATCACTATCAGTGTATAGATACTCAGCATCATTATATAGTGCAATATGATCACTATCAGTGTATAGATACTCAGCATCATTATATAGTGCAATATGATCACTATCAGTGTATAGATACTCAGCATCATTATATAGTACAGTATGATCACTATCAGTGTATAGATACTCAGCGTCATTATATAGTACAGTATGATCACTATCGGTGTATAGATACTCAGCGTCATTATATAGTACAGTACGATCACTATCAGTGTATAGATACTCAGCGTCATTATATAGTGCAGTACAATCACTATCAGTGTATAGATACTCAGCATCATTATATAGTACAGTATGATCACTATCAGTGTATAGATACTCAGCATCATTATATAGTACAGTATGATCACTATCAGTGTATAGATACTCAGCATCATTATATAGTACAGTATGATCACTATCAGTGTATAGATACTCAGCATCATTATATAGTACAGTATGATCACTATCAGTGTATAGATACTCAGCATCATTATATAGTGCAATATGATCACTATCAGTGTATAGATACTCAGCGTCATTATATAGTACAGTACGATCACTATCAGTGTATAGATACTCAGCATCATTATATAGTACAGTATGATCACTATCAGTGTATAGATACTCAGCGTCATTATATAGTACAGTATGATCACTATCGGTGTATAGATACTCAGCATCATTATATAGTACAGTATGATCACTATCAGTGTATAGATACTCAGCGTCATTATATAGTACAGTACGATCACTATCAGTGTATAGATACTCAGCGTCATTATATAGTACAGTATGATCACTATCGGTGTATAGATACTCAGCGTCATTATATAGTACAGTACGATCACTATCGGTGTATAGATACTCAGCGTCATTATATAGTACAGTACGATCACTATCGGTGTATAGATACTCAGCGTCATTATATAGTACAGTACGATCACTCTCAGTGTATAGATACTCAGCATCATTATATAGTACAGTATGATCACTATCAGTGTATAGATACTCAGCATCATTATATGGTACAGTACGATCACTATCAGTGTATAGATACTCAGCATCATTATATAGTACAGTACGATCACTATCGGTGTATAGATACTCAGCGTCATTATATAGTACAGTATGATCACTATCAGTGTATAGATACTCAGCATCATTATATAGTACAGTACGATCACTATCGGTGTATAGATACTCAGCGTCATTATATAGTACAGTATGATCACTATCAGTGTATAGATACTCAGCATCATTATATAGTGCAATATGATCACTATCAGTGTATAGATACTCAGCATCATTATATAGTACAGTATGATCACTATCAGTGTATAGATACTCAGCGTCATTATATAGTACAGTATGATCACTATCAGTGTATAGATATTCAGCGTCATTATATAGTACAGTACGATCACTATCAGTGTATAGATACTCAGCATCATTATATAGTACAGTACGATCACTATCAGTGTATAGATACTCAGCATCATTATATAGTACAGTACGATCACTATCAGTGTATAGATACTCAGCATCATTATATAGTATAGTATGATCACTATCAGTATGATCACTATCATTGTATAGATACTCAGCATCATTATATAGTACAGTATGATCACTATCAGTGTATAGATACTCAGCGTCATTATATAGTACAGTATGATCACTATCAGTGTATAGATACTCAGCATCATTATATAGTACAGTATGATCACTATCAGTGTATAGATACTCAGCGTCATTATATAGTACAGTACGATCAATATAGTACAGTACGATCACTATCGGTGTATAGATACTCAGCTTCATTATATAGTACAGTATGATCACTATCAGTGTATAGATACTCAGCATCATTATATAGTGCAATATGATCACTATCAGTGTATAGATACTCAGCATCATTATATAGTACAGTATGATCACTATCAGTGTATAGATACTCAGCATCATTATATAGTGCAATATGATCACTATCAGTGTATAGATACTCAGCATCATTATATAGTGCAATATGATCACTATCAGTGTATAGATACTCAGCATCATTATATAGTACAGTATGATCACTATCAGTGTATAGATACTCAGCGTCATTATATAGTACAGTATGATCACTATCAGTGTATAGATACTCAGCATCATTATATAGTACAGTATGATCACTATCAGTGTATAGATACTCAGCGTCATTATATAGTACAGTATGATCACTATCAGTGTATAGATACTCAGCGTCATTATATAGTACAGTATGATCACTATCAGTGTATAGATACTCAGCGTCATTATATAGTACAGTACGATCACTATCAGTGTATAGATACTCAGCGTCATTATATAGTACAGTACGATCACTATCAGTGTATAGATACTCAGCTTCATTATATAGTACAGTACGATCACTATCAGTGTATAGATACTCAGCGTCATTATATAGTGCAGTACAATCACTATCAGTGTATAGATACTCAGCATCATTATATAGTACAGTATGATCACTATCAGTGTATAGATACTCAGCATCATTATATAGTACAGTATGATCACTATCAGTGTATAGATACTCAGCATCATTATATAGTGCAATATGATCACTATCAGTGTATAGATACTCAGCGTCATTATATAGTACAGTATGATCACTATCAGTATGATCACTATCATTGTATAGATACTCAGCATCATTATATAGTACAGTATGATCACTATCAGTATGATCACTATCAGTGTATAGATACTCAGCGTCATTATATAGTACAGTATGATCACTATCAGTGTATAGATACTCAGCATCATTATATAGTGCAATATGATCACTATCAGTGTATAGATACTCAGCATCATTATATAGTACAGTATGATCACTATCAGTGTATAGATACTCAGCATCATTATATAGTGCAATATGATCACTATCAGTGTATAGATACTCAGCGTCATTATATAGTACAGTATGATCACCATCAGTGTATAGATACTCAGCATCATTATATAGTGCAATATGATCACTATCAGTGTATAGATACTCAGCATCATTATATAGTACAGTATGATCACTATCAGTGTATAGATACTCAGCATCATTATATAGTGCAATATGATCACTATCAGTGTATAGATACTCAGCGTCATTATATAGTACAGCATGATCACTATCAGTGTATAGATACTCATCATCATTATATAGTGCAATATGATCACTATCAGTGTATAGATACTCATCATCATTATATAGTACAGTATGATCACTATCAGTGTATAGATACTCAGCATCATTATATAGTACAGTATGATCACTATCAGTGTATAGATACTCAGCATCATTATATAGTACAGTATGATCACTATCAGTGTATAGATACTCAGCGTCATTATATAGTACAGTACGATCACTATCAGTGTATAGATACTCAGCATCATTATATAGTATAGTATGATCACTATCAGTGTATAGATACTCAGCATCATTATATAGTACAGTACGATCACTATCAGTGTATAGATACTCAGCGTCATTATATAGTACAGTACGATCACTATCAGTGTATAGATACTCAGCATCATTATATAGTACAGTACGATCACTATCAGTGTATACTCAGCATCATTATATAGTACAGTATGATCACTATCGGTGTATACTCAGCATCATTATATAGTACAGTACGATCACTATCAGTGTATAGATACTCAGCGTCATTATATAGTACAGTATGATCACTATCGGTGTATACTCAGCATCATTATATAGTACAGTATGATCACTATCAGTGTATAGATACTCAGCGTCATTATATAGTACAGCACGATCACTATCAGTGTATAGATACTCAGCGTCATTATATAGTACAGTATGATCACTATCAGTGTATAGATACTCAGCGTCATTATATAGTACAGTACGATCACTATCAGTGTATAGATACTCAGCATCATTATATAGTACAGTACGATCACTATCAGTGTATAGATACTCAGCTTCATTATATAGTACAGTATGATCACTATCAGTGTATAGATACTCAACGTCATTATATAGTACAGTACGATCACTATCGGTGTATAGATACTCAGCGTCATTATATAGTACAGTACGATCACTCTCAGTGTATAGATACTCATCATCATTATATAGTGCAATATGATCACTATCAGTGTATAGATACTCAGCATCATTATATAGTGCAATATGATCACTATCAGTGTATAGATACTCAGCGTCATTATATAGTACAGTATGATCACTATCAGTGTATATATACTCAGCTTCATTATATAGTACAGTATGATCACTATCAGTGTATAGATACTCAGCGTCATTATATAGTACAGTACGATCACTATCAGTGTATAGATACTCAGCGTCATTATATAGTACAGTATGATCACTATCGGTGTATAGATACTCAGCATCATTATATAGTACAGTATGATCACTATCAGTGTATAGATACTCAGCGTCATTATATAGTACAGTATGATCACTATCAGTGTATAGATACTCAGCATCATTATATAGTACAGTATGATCACTATCAGTGTATAGATACTCAGCGTCATTATATAGTACAGTATGATCACTATCGGTGTATAGATACTCAGCATCATTATATAGTACAGTATGATCACTATCAGTGTATAGATACTCAGCGTCATTATATAGTACAGTACGATCACTATCAGTGTATAGATACTCAGCGTCATTATATAGTACAGCATGATCACTATCAGTGTATAGATACTCAGCATCATTATATAGTACAGTATGATCACTATCAGTGTATAGATACTCAGCGTCATTATATAGTACAGTATGATCACTATCGGTGTATAGATACTCAGCGTCATTATATAGTACAGTATGATCACTATCGGTGTATAGATACTCAGCGTCATTATATAGTACAGTATGATCACTATCGGTGTATAGATACTCAGCATCATTATATAGTACAGTATGATCACTATCGGTGTATAGATACTCAGCATCATTATATAGTACAGCACGATCACTATCCGTGTATAGATACTCAGCGTCATTATATAGTACAGTACGATCACTATCGGTGTATAGATACTCAGCGTCATTATATAGTACAGTATGATCACTATCGGTGTATAGATACTCCGCATCATCCTTGTGAGGCGCGGTGAAGGGCTTCGTGGTTTATTGCGACAACATGGGTTTATTTTATTTTTTGGTGTATATGTATGGTTTCTTGATAATTAATGAAATCATAAATTAATATTATGCAGCAAGGAATAAGCTGAAGAGCTGACAATCTGTTTTGTTGTTCCTGCAGCATACAATGTAGGTTTGCACTGTTGTTGAGGTGTAAGTGTCAGCAATGTGTGCAGTGTATAGTGTAAATAGGCTGCGTGCGCGAGGGGAAGCCGTTAGTGTAGCTGTGCACTTCCACATTCTGTAAGTTACTGTTGGAAAATGGCGGCGATTGTGTATGTGGTACACGGGTGTGGATGATTTAGCGTCCTTGCTAATAGTCTATGTTGTACCTAGTACAGGTTTTAGTAAAACCTGTATGTGCTTGGCGTTGTTTTGCGGATCGAGTGTCTAAACTCGGTAATTTAAACTTAAATTGAGGTGTAACCTCACTTCCAGACGTCCTGGGTGTCTCCCCTTGCTGTGGGTAAGGTTTTTATTTAATTTTTGTGAGTATTTAGTGATTTTTTTAATGTTTTCCGCTGTGCGCGGTTCGGCCCTTTAGGTCGTATTTTTGCGAGATCGTAATTTTTTTTCTCTAAGTCCCGCGGCCTGTATTTTTTTGTGTAAGTCCGTATTTAGTCATTGCGTGTTAGATGTCCTGCTTCTGTGGGTGTTTGTAACCGCTTGTGAGGCGCCGTAGAGCCTCCACCTCCGCAAATGTGGACCCTTGCTTCGCGAGGGTCCGCATTTCCAGCCTGCAATGAGCCTTTGGCAATGAAGATGTTGCAGGTAAAGGGCCACTGTAGGCCAAAACTTTCTGTTATACAATTAAAGAGCATGTTTATAAATTACAGTTGAAGAAAATACACTTAATAATTGGAGAAAATAGACGGGTTGATAGTAAACACGATCCACCTTTATCTTATCGGTGGGTTAAGAGCAAGGAGATATGGAGATATGTTAATTGAATCTTCTTATCTGATTTCCATTAACACCAATGTGAAGAATAGCATGACATGTTGCAGTTCAGACATCCATACGGCTCACTGCCTCTCTGTTTCCCACAACTGGTTTAAAAGTAAAAGGTATATATAAAAAAAATACTGCGTCTGGGTGCATGGCAGGCAATTCATTAGTTGGGGTGGGCAAGAGGTTGAGTGTATGAACAATCCTTCTCGTCTCACTTGTCTGAAGCCTCGAGGAGCTAAAATTGGACTTTGCACGCTTGGTAATTAATAATTTTAATTAAAGCCCATAAATTGGGCTCAGCGCTGAATTGTGCTAGCGGACAGGAGGGATCTAGTAGCGCACCAAATTCCAACACTTAATCAGCAGTGGTCGTGTAATCTGGCAGGGCGAGATTAGCGAGCAGCTAACAAGGGGCCCAAATTATTAATTGGCAAATTATCGTTAGAATTCTATGCAAGACCCTGGCTCGTTATATAAACCTGTTCCACTTTTGCAGTGAACGGTTCCTTTCAAGAAAATGTTGAGCACCTTCCAGTGAAACGAGGATATACTCCGCTGTCTTAATTACTTTGTAACCCTTTTGCTGCTGGAGCAGTGGAAGGGCCATCGTACAAAGAAAATAGTCTTAAGATCACAATTAAGAAGGGAAAATGTCATAACGCTAGTTTTTAATTAGAAAATAATAAATGTTGATGCTTATTTATCATGGAGGCATCCATGATACTTTGGTGGAAGTTGACTGTGAAAGGGGCAATCACATTTCTGGAGAGGAGTGCTTGCATCTTTGAGATAATCTTAATTACCCTGACTCTGCTTGTGTCATGCAGGATTTCATCTTGGACTGCTAGTCTGCCTGTAGCTTGAGAAGGAGTGTTATTTAACTGGGGCTTACTCTTCTACGGAGTTCTGATCAATTTTGGTGGTCCAGTGGTTAGGATTTGGTGCTGTCACCCCTGCAACCTGGATTCTGTTCCAGTCAGGGAATCCAGAGGTAACACCACCCTGAAGCCAAGCAGGCTTGGGTCTGGTCAGTTCTTGGATGGGAGATCACCTACGAATACCAGGAGCTGTATGCTTTGGCACCCTGGAGAAGGAACTGGCAACCCACCACAGTATCTCTACCATGAATACCAAGTGGATCAGCATGGTGTGTTAGGGTCCATGAGATCACGGAGAGTTGGATACGACTGAACGATGCATTGAGTGCCAAAGCATTTTGTGCTCCTCAAGACGTATCGAATACTGAAATCGACGAGTTTTGAGGTAGTAGAGTACCGAGGGTCCACTGTATTTAGAAACTATGGGCAGAATATAATAATTAGATTTTAACAACATTTTGGTAATAATCTCCTCATTCCATATAAGGTTAAAAATACAAAAATGGAGTCGTGACTTTATAAGTTTATACAATCGCATATATAGTTATGGATCTTGCGATTTTGGTGACGTTTGCGATGCAACACATGCAAATTGAGCCGAAGCAGCCGTGCCGCACTTGTCCTGCAATGTGCGTTAAAGGCGCTCATTGCAGCTAGCGGCGCCGTCACACATGCCAGCCTTGCGAAGCAGCCGCACAGCACTTAGGCTGCAATGAGCGCCAAAGGCGCTCATTGCAGCCAGCGGTGCAGTACTTAGGTGAGCCTCGCAGTACTATTCAAGCTCATAACTCTAAAAACCCACCAAAAATAAGAAATCAACAACAAAAAATTATAATACACTCACACACAGCACAGGGCCTGGGAGTGAGGTGGCAAGCAAATTACACCAATATTTGGTGTTTTTCGTCACTCGAAAATCGACCTAAGCGAGGAAAAAAATGGCGGGCAAAAAATGCAAAGTTTCATAAACGGCATGAAAACGAGGCTCAGCAATGTCAGGCTCGCAAACCTTACAAAATACACGACGCTGAAGACCGTAACACTTACACGAACAACTCCAGGCATGCGGGACTTTAAAAATAAAACCAACGGCAGTCAGCACGCGCTACGCAAACATTCAGCAGACACACAGAGGAGAAAGACACAGGGGGGAGATGGTGGTAAGAGACACGTGGCATTCCCAAGCACAAAACTTGCAGGTTTAACAAACCCTGCAATGAGCGACCCGTACAGTAGGCGAGAGGAAAGGCTCATAATGAGCGCCGAAGGCTCTCATCTCGGGGCTCACAATGAGCACCGCAAGCTGGAGAGGCTTGCATTGAGCGACAAAGGCACTCATTGCGAGCCCCGCAGGTGATCAGTGCAAAGCAGTAGAGTTGAAGTACCCAGGGGAGAGGCTCGCGATGAGCGCCAAAGGTGCTCAGAGGAGCAAAAGCCTCACATTGTGTGGCAAACAGCATTGCCAACCTTACAATTTTAATCCTGTCATTTTTGACGGGCAAGTAGCTAGTTTTATCATATAATGAAAAGCAACATTTAACTATTTTGTATTATCTTTTATGTTTATGTATTATTATTTATGTTTAGAATTTACATGTATAAAATGCATTTATTAAAACATTAGGTTAAAAAAAATCGATGTAACTCTTATTCATTCATTTAATTGTGAGGAAAAGCCACAAAGAGAGAAATAGGGACCATTCATGTAATTTTATGCCGAAAATACCTAACTTTCAAGCTCAATTCTCCATCACTTAAATACCAGTCAGTTCTAATTATACCTATTTGTATGTGTACTTATCAGTTCTGCAGTAACTGGGACCTTTGCTCTGTCCGTTTTTAACAGGTCAGGTTAACGACTAACTTTCTAGTTTTCTTACTGTCGAGGGGTTTTAATGGAAAAAGACAGCTCTTGCAATTCTAAAACATACTCTTTGTAAATGCAGGATAGGATAATTGTAATCAGTTTGTCTTTTCCATAAATGTCCCACCTAGTTCCTAATATTCTTTTATTTACCATAATATTTATTATTCCTGCAGCCGGACAGGGGCACGAAGCGAGGCCGCGAGGATGAACCGGACGAGGTGAAACCACAAAGGAAAGAGAGGGGAGGACGAAAATGGCACAGTGAGGAAGATAGAGGGGCAGTGCCCGAGGAGGAGAGAAGAGTACTGGAAGCAAGGGATGATGCGGATGATGCAGATGAGGATGAGGTGAGAGACGAGGTTCGGAATGGGAGGCAGATGACACAGACTATTTGGGCCTTTGCTAGCCTTATTTATCCCTCCACTCCCCCCTTGCCGTTCCCTCCACTCCCCCCTTGCCGTTCCCTCCACTCCCCCCTTGCCGTTCCCTCCACTCCCCCCTTGCCGTTCCCTCCACTCCCCCCCTTGCCGTTCCCTCCACTCCCCCCTTGCCGTTCCCTCCACTCCCCCCTTGCCGTTCCCTCCACTCCCCCCTTGCCGTTCCCTCCACTCCCCCCTTGCCGTTCCCTCCACTCCCCCCTTGCCGTTCCCTCCACTCCCCCCTTGCCGTTCCCTCCACTCCCCCCTTGCCGTTCCCTCCACTCCCCCCTTGCCGTTCCCTCCACTCCCCCCTTGCCGTTCCCTCCACTCCCCCCTTGCCGTTCCCTCCACTCCCCCCTTGCCGTTCCCTCCACTCCCCCCTTGCCGTTCCCTCCACTCCCCCCTTGCCGTTCCCTCCACTCCCCCCCCCTTGCCGTTCCCTCCACTCCCCCCTTGCCGTTCCCTCCACTCCCCCCTTGCCGTTCCCTCCACTCCCCCCTTGCCGTTCCCTCCACTCCCCCCTTGCCGTTCCCTCCACTCCCCCCTTGCCGTTCCCTCCACTCCCCCCCTTGCCGTTCCCTCCACTCCCCACTTGCCGTTCCCTCCACTCCCCACTTGCCGTTCCCTCCACTCCCCCCTTGCCGTTCCCTCCACTCCCCCCTTGCCGTTCCCTCCACTCCCCCCTTGCCGTTCCCTCCACTCCCCCCCTTGCCGTTCCCTCCACTCCCCACTTGCCGTTCCCTCCACTCCCCCCTTGCCGTTCCCTCCACTCCCCCCTTGCCGTTCCCTCCACTCCCCCCTTGCCGTTCCCTCCACTCCCCCCCTTGCCGTTCCCTCCACTCCCCCCTTGCCGTTCCCTCCACTCCCCCCTTGCCGTTCCCTCCACTCCCCCCTTGCCGTTCCCTCCACTCCCCCCTTGCCGTTCCCTCCACTCCCCCCTTGCCGTTCCCTCCACTCCCCCCTTGCCGTTCCCTCCACTCCCCCCTTGCCGTTCCCTCCACTCCCCCCTTCGCCGTTCCCTCCACTCCCCCCTTCGCCGTTCCCTCCACTCCCCCCTTCGCCGTTCCCTCCACTCCCCCCTTCGCCGTTCCCTCCACTCCCCCCTTCGCCGTTCCCTCCACTCCCCCCTTCGCCGTTCCCTCCACTCCCCCCTTCGCCGTTACCTCCACCCCCCCCTTCCTCCCTAGCAGATAAGAACTTGCCTAAAGTCTTCAAGCTATCAGGCAGAGCTCCAGTTGGACAAGATGATAACTTTCTCTACAAAGTTTAAGACTTTTCTCTAAAGCTTATACAACTGGTAATGTTGTTACAAACTTCACAAATACGTTTTTTTTTCTGAAATACAGTGGTATAATGCATTCTCTGTGTACGAGATATATCACTATGTGGGAATGATATATCCACATGACCATTCCTTATGTTACAGGTGGAGCTTCTGGATGAAGGTGCCATGAAGAGGATGATCTTAACGTTCGAAAAGAGGTCATACAAGAACCAGGAGCTGCGCATCAAATTCCCTGACAACCCTGAAAAGTGAGTTACAAAAGGGGGAGGTGAAAGCATATTCATTGCTCTGTCCTTTCAATGCTCATATCTTTTGTTGTTGCTTCAGCAAGACCTGTGTAAACTCATTCCTGCTTCTGTACACCTCTGCATGCTGTTACTTCCTCCTCACATAACTGCCCATGGTCTCCCTTTGCTTCTCCCTTCCCTGCCTGTCTACTTTCCCCCTGGCTCCTCTCCTCCCTCGTTCCCGCTCTAGATGCTCTTCTCTTGTTCCTCCTCCCCTGCCCTGGCTGCTCTGCTCTTGTTGCTCCTCACCTGTACTATCTGCTCTACCATGGCGGCTGTCCCCACTATGCAGATTCTCTACCCTCAAACCTCCACAAACTCACTTCTTTGTCTTCTGTTAGGTTTATGGAATCCGAACTTGATCTCAATGACATCATACAGGAGATGCATGTGATTGCCACCATCCCAGACCTGTACCATCTTCTGGTAGAGCTCAACGCCGTACAGTCGCTGCTAGGCCTCTTGAGCCATGAAAATACTGATATCCTTTTGCATGGAAACTGCAATATGCGTGATGCAGACAATATGTCAATAGGGAATAGGTGTGATGTATGTGTCTATATTGGGTGTGCTGAAAATATTTAAGTCAGGGAGATATGGAAGTTGCTTCTAAAATTAAGAGTCTACATGGTGAATTTGTGGGCAGCATGGTGTAGAAAACATTTTTACTTCTCTATTTCCTTAGCATGTCACATGTATGTATTGCTGTAGTTGACCTGTTGCAGGAGCTCACAGATATAGACACGTTACATGAGAGTGAGGAAGGAGCCCAGGTCCTCATAGATGCACTTGTGAGTAACACTGAGTTTTCTTCTATCTTAAGAGCAAGTATTGAGTCTTCCTATATTTAACACGACCTTACCTACTTTGCTCTCTCTTTTCCACATTAGGTGGAGGGGCAAGTTGTCGCTCTTCTGGTGCAGAACCTGGAGCGCCTAGATGAGACGGTGAAGGAGGAAGCAGATGGAGTGCACAATACTCTTGGTATGTGAGTGGGTGTATATAATATATATTTGTTAAAGTGCCAGTTTTTGTGTATTTTTAGACATGGAGCTCGATTGGGTCTGAAATTTAAATTTGATTAACAAACACTTTGTTTGTGAAGTATGCAGCAAACTAACAACATTAGTAAGAATGTAAGACACGGGGGAAGGGGGTAAACGTGAAATCTGCCTCCTACTGAAGCTATGAGAGGGATGGGGAAAGTGTCTTGTGCCGAAATCGCTTTGAATCGTCTGGCAAATCATTCTCCTCCTTCATCCACTCTTGAATAGATAATTAAAATTAGGAGAACACTAGTTCAGTCCCCAAGCTAACATAAAGACACATCTTTCTGGGACAAGCAGTGTGTACTAAATATTTTTCTAAAATGCTTTTATGTCCATGATTTACACCTTTTATCTATTACTTCAGTTAAAGAAAATGCATACGTCGGTCTATAGGGTGGAGGTGTCCAATTTTGGTCCTGGTGGGACGCTTACAGGCCTGCTGATTTCTGTGCACAGAAAGGACATCCTCAAATCCAGGCCTGTGTGCAGCCCACCAGAACTAAACTTGAACACCCCTGCTGTATGGCATTAGGTAGAACTATGTTCAGCCCCCTTCATATTTGTTGCAAATGATTAAATGGCAGAATGAAGAGTCATTTTACTCTGTATCGGACTAAGATAGAGAGTGGAGATTCACTGAGATTTTACTGAGTGGACGTCTGGAATTCTTACCTTTCCAATTATAAGAGCAATTACTCTTCCATCCCAGTGCACTGAAATTATTGACGTCTCCCTTGATTGCAGCTAGTCTGCTCATCATTCCTCTGTCCCTGATTATATGGTACTTTTACTTGCGCCTTTATCAGAGCATTGTGTTTATCTCACTTCAGGTCATTTGCTCAGAATAAAACGTCTGTATCTGCCCCCAGTCTTGTTATTCTTCCTCCTCTTCCCCTCACATTATTTCCAGACCTTATGTCCCCTTTTCACCCAGCTTGACACTGAGCTGCAGTGTTTCTCTCCCAGGGAATTTAGCCACAGTCTCTTCAGGAGCTGATAGTAAGTTTGTCTTCCTTCCCTGGGGTATTTAGCCACAGTCTTTCCCTGAGCAGTTAGTAAATATTTCTCTTTCCCCCCAAGGCAGTTAGTAAGACTCTCGCTCTCACCCCACAGCGATCATTGAGAATATGACCGAGTTCCGTCCTGAGATTTGCTCTGATGCTGCTCAGCAAGGACTGCTCCAGTGGCTGCTCAAGAGGCTCAAGGTGAGCGATGGAGGGTCTGATATGTTACTGCACCACTTCATCTACCGCCTCCTCGGGTTTGCTCCTCTTTTGCCCTCTTCCTTCCCCTATTTTTCCACTTCTTGGATTTGTTCTCCTCATCATAAACTGATTTTGTTTTCCTCTCTTGACCACCTTCAAGCCCTGTCTATTTCCTACCCTGTACCCATTTATTTATTTATTTTATCAATTTGTTCTCCGTTATTCCTGATTTCTTTTTTCTTTTCTTACCGCTCCTGATTTTCTTCCTCACGTTTTGTTATTATTATTATTATTATCTCTCTCTCTCTGTCCTCTACAGGCCAAGGTACCATTTGATGCCAACAAGTTGTACTGCAGTGAGATTCTGGCCATTCTGTTACAAAACAATGACGGTAAGAAGAGCCTTGTGCTGCAGACTATCGCCACTCAATGTTTTCAATAACCTCAAATATCCCTACATTTTGGATCTTTTCCTCCCCTCTCTCTCCCTCATATTTTTCATTTCCCTCACACATTCTCTTTCTTATTTCTCTCTCTGGCCCTCATTCAATTGCGATTTTGCAAATTGAATACGGCTCTAAATAAGCACATAACATATATTTTTTAAAGAAGTTTTTAGTTAGTGAAAACCGTGCTTTTGGATAGATGCTTAATAACTAAAAACTTCTTTAAAAAATATATGTGATTTGCTTATTTAGACCCCTATTCAATTTGCAACATTGCAATTGAATGAGGGCCTCTTGTCTTTTTTCTGTCTTTCTCTCTTTTTTTTTTTTTTTTTTTTTTTTTTTGTTATACCATTTACTTCTCTGCTTTTCTACATTCGCCATCCCTTTCTACCTTACCTTATTCTCTCTCCTCCTCCTAACCTGACTCATGTCCCACAATGCCCCCTGTCACCCTGTATTGATTCTCTCAGTTGATGGATCTATCCTCCTGCTTTGACATTATCTTTCCCTTGTGCAGACACTCGGGAACTCCTGGGGGAGCTGGATGGTATAGACGTGCTGCTTCAGCAGCTATCGGTGAGTGCCGCCCACCTAGACACTGGCATCTGTGCGCACATAGGCAGAACTGCTGCCTCAGCTGTTTTAAAGAATAATGCCCCCAGACTCTGGACTCCCTTCACTCCCCTGTTTTTTTAACTTTTAACATCATCCCCACTTTTGCTTAGTTTACCTCCCCAACAGTAGGCTGCTACATTGCTAGAGGCTCATGTTAATTTGTGATTGTGACAGGTATTTAAACGTCACGACCCGGGCACAGCAGAGGAGCAGGAAATGATGGAGAATCTGTTTGATGCCCTCTGCTCCTGTCTAATGCTCAGTAGCAACAGAGAGAGATTCCTGAAAGGAGAAGGATTGCAGCTAATGAATCTTATGCTCAGGTGAGTGGATATGGAGAGCCTGGCATTAAGTCTTTATGGTTAGTAACACTGTGGTGGGCAGTGCCAGACTCCCGAATACAGAGTGTAGTGGAGAATAACTCTTCATGCTTTATGCCTGTCACTTCTTATTGTTTATATAGACAGGATCATCACTGCACATTGTGTGTGGCATTAGCCTCTCTTTATGTTGTAGTGGAAGATAGTGCTATCTTCTGTAAATAGATGAACCTGGCACTATTTATTGTATGCGAGAGGGCAGGAACTGTTTTTATGGAGAGTTTGTCATTAGTTGTTGTTATAACATGGCTGACATTGCCCTCTGCTGACTCTACCTCTCCTCAGTTTGTATAGGAAGGTTGGTAAAAGGAATATTATTGCCATTATGTAGCAGATGAACCTTGAGGTGGGAGGACTCTTTGAATGCAGGAGAAGCTTCTATATTTACAATGGAAGAGTGGCAGCTAAAACTGCCAGTGCTTTCAACAGAAATATGGTTAATTTATAAGGACACATCCTTTTATGAATGTAGCACAGCAAACTTAACCAGAGAATAATTACATAAAGTTTAAAATGTAAATGTGTTTATTAATTATATTACTTTTTAAAAAGTATTTTTGCCATTATCAAGTTTAGTTATTCAATAGACCATATATAAAAAAAATGGTGCTTGGTGTACACATAGCACTGGCACTTCCTGTTGTCTATAAGGTTAGGCTGACAACTCTTGTCCTGTGTGTGCATGTAGGGCATTGCACACAGGTCTGGACGAACATTATTCTTCTATTACTCCTTTCTTGTCCCTGTAGAGAGAAGAGGATGTCTCGTACCAGTGCCCTGCGTGTTCTGGATCATGCCATGATTGGCCCAGAAGGCACTGATAACTGCCACAAGTTTGTGGACATCCTAGGACTCCGGACCATTTTCCCTCTGTTCATGAAATCTCCCAAAAAGATGAAGAAGACTGGCGTGTCTGAGAAGGAGCACGAAGGTGAGCAAGAATTAGATTATAATAGACTATCTGCATGGGAATAACACTGATTGTCTGAGTGTACAGGCTGGCGCTGCCCTTCATAAGTAGGATGAAGGTGGCAATCACTTGTCTTTGAGTGGAGGCTGCGCTGCTCTGTGCATTTCTGCTGAGACTGGCAGTGTGATATGTCATGAGATGTGGAACTTACTCCGAGCACACCCTCATACAGAGAACTATTCACTCGCACCCATATCCGCCTTCACCCACTCACCCATCTACTGACACAGAGAGACACACCAACTCGCATACACTTGCACAGAGCTATGCACCCACATTCCCACACATAATATATCCACACAGCTACACACAGTGATGTGCTCTGTCACACTCACCCACACACAAAAATATGGCCATGCACGTGTGAGGCATCCATGTTGCTTATGTAGGCACTCTCATGTCTGCCCACTTCATAAAATGGGCACAGATACCCACGAAAATAGCTGTGCCCACATACAGCCAGATCCAACTACACCCACCACAAGGTATACACTTCCACATCCATCTTCCAACACACTAAGCTATGCATGGACTACCACATCGAGCAACACCTACCACTTTGTAGGCACTGCCATGTCCCCCCAAACACAGGCCATGCTAATGGTGGATGCAAATGCACTCCAAATTCTCTTGATTGCAGTAGAGAATATGACATCTTCCTGACCGCTCATACCCTGATTATTTCCTCCTATTTTACGTTAACACACTTGTCTATGACGTACTCTGTAATGTGTATATTGTGTGTCTTTTGTCCACAGAGCATGTTTGCTCCATACTGGCATCTCTGTTGCGCAATCTAAAGGGACAGCAGAGGACGCGGCTTCTTAGCAAGTTCACGGAAAATGACAGCGAGAAGGTCAGTGGGATGGTCAATCCTGCACAGATAGTGACCGCCTCTTCTTTCTCTTAACTTTACTCTCTATACAGCCATCTAGTGACTCTCTATTTCTTTCCAAATACCAGGCAGATCGCCTGTTAGAACTGTACTTCAAGTACCTGGACGCTGTGCGTGTAGCTGACAAGAAGATAGAAGGGGAGAAACATGTTAGTATCTTCCATAAAGCGAATCTCTTAATTATGTTCTCACAACTTGGTGCTGATTTACTCGTCTCACTGGCACCTTCTTAGCTCCTCTTCTCTGGAAATGTCCTGGTCTGCTCCTCGGCTCTCTGACCTACCTCCCTTTCTTCTTGTTACCCTGACATCTTCTGTTTGGTATCTGCCCTTTAATATTCCCCTCTAATGCTCTCTTCTTCACTCACATCTTGACTTTCTCCATCTCTTCAGGACATGGTTCGCCGTGGTGAGATTCTTGATGATGATCTGGAGGAGGAGTTTTACTTGCGCCGATTAGACGCTGGACTGTTCTTACTGCAACTTCTCTGTTACATCACAGCTGAGATCTGCAATGCTGGCACACCACAGGTAACCAGAGCAGCATCAAACCTTTAAAATGGCTTGTACAAACTAGACACTGAAACAGTCTCTGTTGGACAGGGATTTTCAATGATCACTTCATAAATTTAGATGTGAGGTGCTGAAATCAGTACAGCTAACTTGGGTGCCAGGGATGAGAGCAGCAGCCTCTTGGTCAATGGATCCTGATATTAGGCCCTCACTTCGGGAATGCGATATCGGCGCAACCACCTTTTGGGTGCTGGGCGGGATGCCGATATTGGTGCAACCACCTTTTGGGTGCTGGGCGGGATGCCGATATTGGTGCAACCACCTTTTGGGTGCTGGGCGGGATGCCGATATTGGTGCAACCACCTTTTGGGTGCTGGGCGGGATGCCGATATTGGTGCAACCACCTTTTGGGTGCTGGGCGGGATGCCGATATTGGTGCAACCACCTTTTGGGTACTGGGCGGGATGCCGATATTGGTGCAACCACCTTTTGGGTGCTGGGCGGGATGCCGATATTGGTGCAACCATCTTTTGGGTGCTGGGCGGGATGCCGATATTGGTGCAACCACCTTTTGGGTGCTGGGCGGGATGCCGATATTGGTGCAACCACCTTTTGGGTGCTGGGTTCCTAATCACAATATTAAGTAATGAACTCTTCCTTTCCTGTGCTCACTCCATCTTGCTATTTACTTTCTCTCTCCCTAGATCCGGCAGAGGGTGCTTCAAATTTTAAACATGAGGGGAAGCTCCATAAAAATTATGCGCCACATCCTGAAGGGTGAGTGTCCCAGGTCCTGTCTGCCAAACCCTATTCTCTTTTTTTCCATTATTTCTAGGACATTTAATGAATAAGTAGAAATGCAGAATGATGTATGTCAAAGTAGCCATTATGTTTATAACCATTTTATACAGATTGTTTTCATAGTTTTCTGCTGTTATCAGAAGCTTTTATGATGTGTCCAGTACTGTGTGAAGCTGCCATCCCTCCTATTTCATCAGGAAACTTTGTTATTGTCGGGGATGATAATCTACAAGAGCCTGCCAAGCTGGATAAATGATTTTAATTGAATCTTGTGTTCTTATGTATACCAATTGGGATTTCTCTTACTTCTACAATAACTGGGACATTTGCTGTGCCACGTTGAGTTATTAATCTGCGAGATCATTTGTAGAATGAGTGTGTTGCTGTATTAAACAGTTTATAATGAGGCAGTGGCAAACCAAAAAGGGCATAGGTATATAGAATCTTTTGCAGTTATTTTAATGAAATATTCACCCATTATTATTATTTTTTTTTAAGGCTAACGCTGTGAAAATACAAAAGCTATAAACGTACTAGCAACTTGCATTAAGAACAGTCCTGCGTCTAATCGGCGCAATTAAAACTCCTCCTCCAGACGGCAATAACATTTGAAGCCTGGCAATGGTGTTTGCCACATAATGTGAGGGCCCCCCCCCCCCCCCCACCTGCCTGCCTTGCGATGAGCGCCTTTGGCGCCCATCGCAAGCCAAAGGCACTCTTTGTGAGCCTCCCCCCCCCCCTTCTACTTTACTGGCCTCGCAATGAGTGCCTTTTGGCGCTTGTTGCGAAACCCCCCCCCCCCCTTTACTTCCTCTCCCTCCGTTGTGTCTCTTCCCCCCCCCCCCCCATCCACCCTCCCATGTGTCTGCTCTCTCCCCTGTGTCTCTTTCCCCCCTCTCTCTCCCCTGTGTCTCTTTCCCCCCTCTCTCTCCCCTGTGTCTCTTTCCCCCCTCTCTCTCCCCTGTGTCTCTTTCCCCCCTCTCTCTCCCCTGTGTCTCTTTCCCCCCCTCTCGCTCCCCTGTGTCTCTTTCCCCCCTCTCGCTCCCCTGTGTCTGTTTGCCCCCCTCTCGCTCCCCTGTGTCTGTTTGCCCCCTCTCGCTCCCCTGTGTCTGTTTGCCCCCTCTCGCTCCCCTGTGTCTGTTTGCCCCCTCTCGCTCCCCTGTGTCTGTTTGCCCCCTCTCGCTCCCCTGTGTCTGTTTGCCCCCTCTCGCTCCCCTGTGTCTGTTTGCCCCCTCTCGCTCCCCTGTGTCTGTTTGCCCCCTCTCGCTCCCCTGTGTCTGTTTGCCCCCTCTCGCTCCCCTGTGTCTGTTTGCCCCCTCTCGCTCCCCTGTGTCTGTTTGCCCCCTCTCGCTCCCCTGTGTCTGTTTGCCCCCTCTCGCTCCCCTGTGTCTGTTTGCCCCCTCTCGCTCCCCTGTGTCTGTTTGCCCCCTCTCGCTCCCCTGTGTCTGTTTGCCCCCCTCTCGCTCCCCTGTGTCTGTTTGCCCCCTCTCGCTCCCCTGTGTCTGTTTGCCCCCTCTCGCTCCCCTGTGTCTGTTTGCCCCCTCTCGCTCCCTTGTGTCTGTTTGCCCCCTCTCTCGCTCCCTTGTGTCTGTTTGCCCCCTCTCTCGCTCCCTTGTGTCTGTTTGCCCCCTCTCTCGCTCCCTTGTGTCTGTTTGCCCCCTCTCTCGCTCCCTTGTGTCTGTTTCCCCCCTCTTTCTCCCCTGTGTCTCTCCGCCAGGCTATCGCCGCGCAATGCACATGCGCAACCCTGGCACAAATTTTGCGATTTTTGGTAAAATCGAGTTGTCGGTCACGCAATTTTTAACATTGCGTGATGACAACTCACAATTACCACAACTATTATGTGATCGAGACTATATAGGAATGGGAGGGGTTATTGGGAGAGGCTGCAGGGGGATTGTAAATAGCAATATGAGGAGATGTATGGAGAGTTACATTATATTGACAACATTGAATTATGTGGGGTGGTAATTGGCTACAGTGTGAACGGTTATGTGGTTTTACTGAGCAATGACTATTCTAGGTAGAAGTTATGTGGAGCAATAATGTAGAAATTGTATGTTGAGCAGGTATTAGAGGACCAGCATAAAGTGCCAGTTTACCCTTCCAATGATATAACATTCTCTTATCTCCTGATCCTCTCTCCTTCTGCAGAATACTCGGAGAGTATCGGTGACGGGAAGAGCGCTGAATTCCGCGAGAGTGAGCAGAAGAGGATCCAGGAGCTGCTGGAAACCTTATAACAATGCTGCACGGGTTGTGAGGATAGCAGAGCATCCTCTACTAGTATGATTGTTTAGGGCCCAGGAACGTTCATTGTCCGCGGCTGGATTGTGTCCCGAGAGGCAATCCCATCAGCCTATGCTTTGCTGGTCCATTTAAAGTATTTTTTATATAGACACTATCAGAAAAAAATTGATTTATGACTGTGAATTTGCCCCAATAACCAACCAACCAATCCACCTTTTCTGCAACATGCCCTCAGTTTGTATATATTATTTGTCAATTGGTGGAGTGAGCTCCTTGGTCTAATCATCCCTCAAATACTACTTTGTGATGTAAGGCCATGGGGATAGAATTTTTAATTCCACTGAAATTCATTTTTTCAAATATAAAGTTTGTGAATTAAATCTGCATCTTCTGTTTTTTTTTTTTTGCATCGGCTGTTATATAGCCATATACTGTACTGGAATACATACACAGACAGAAAAGAATTGTGTAGTTTTCTAAAAAATAGTATTCACAGTGCGAGTATAATTTCAAAATTGCTTGAATTTCTTTAGCCTCCAGCGTTGTACATGGGCCAGCCCAAGCTGTTATGGAGGCCGCCATAATTGGCTGTTTAGAGTTACATGTCCTAGCTCTGAGGGCAGAGATCTAAAAAAGCTACCTGTCACAAGTTTAATTAAATAGACTCTGTCACCTCTACACTAAGTTGCCTGTGAGATCAACTGATTATGCATTGTACTAGCCTTCTTTCTCTACATTAAATCATTCCTGAGAAACTGGAAGCTGGTGTGCGGCTCACTATGCTGAGTATAGAATGTGAGGGAGGGATTCTAACTGAATGATAACATTATGGGTCTCAGGAATGGCCCACAATGGAAACCTTTTGTCAATGTCATTTTTAAGTGAATTTTAACTCTCCCCTAGTGGCTGTTTTTATCACAAATAAAGTTGATACATTATGCCGCCTTTTAGATCACTTGTGAGTGCCCAACCAATGAAGGTAAAAGATCAATACTTGTCTTTTTGCAAAAAGGACCTTTGCCATTTTAAACATCTGAAGGAGTTCAACAATTCTAAATTATGACGAGTGGGTTGCCAGTTCCTTCTCCAGTGGGCTGTGATTTATCTAACCTCTCTGCCATAACCTGCCTATCTTGGGTGACCCTACATGTTATAGCTCACAGCTTCATTGAGGTACACAACCCCCTTCATGCCAAGATGGAATCCTGAAGGGTGTGTTTGTGGGGGTAGGATTCTTTCCTTATGTAAGATTCATCCAGAGTTTTGCAAAAAAAAGCAGCGTAATACAGTGGGCATATGCTTAAAGCAAGCCATGTTTAAAATGGAAATGGATTGTAAGAGCAATCCTGTACTCTAAATTTGCTCTACTAGGAAACCTCCTGCCACTTTCTTATTTATACAAAACTAGGAAATTGCCAGTCAAAAATGACGGGAATAAAATTGTAAGCCTGGCAATGCTGTTTGCCACACAAAGCGAGGCTATGGGCCCTCTGCGTACCTTTTGACGCTCATCGCAAGCCACAACTTTCCTGCATTGCAATGATCACCTTTGGCGCTCGTTGCAAGCCTCTCCCCCTGTGTATTTGTATTTTATGGGCCTCGCGCTTAAGTGTTACTGTGTTTGGTTGTGTTAGTGCCTTGGGTTAAGTGTTACTGGCTTTCATAAGTGTTACTGGTTAGGGCTAGTTTTCCGTCGCGTTTTTTTTCGGCAGCCATCTTTCTCCTTGCTTTAGAAATTTTGATTGTGAAAATATGGCTCAAATGAACTTGCAACCTCACTCGCAGGCTTCCTGGCTCTCCCCCTGTGCTGTATGTGAGTGTGTAAGTGAATTTGAGGCATATTTGTTTTTTTTTTAAGGTCTTTCCAATTCCGTGGTTCGGCTGTTAAAGACGGATTTTTGCGAGGCACACAGTGTATGTACGGGCATTTGTCCTAAGTCCTACGGGTTGTTAGTCCCGCGTGCTTCAACTGCTGCCTATATATGATGACTATATATGTGATATACCTTACTGTCAGTTCTGAGCCAGTCACATGAGTTCATGAAGTAAATCATGCCAGGAAGTGATATGGTGGCAAAACTGTTCTTTTTTTACAGTGATAAACTAAGCAATTAAACTGCATAAAAAAATCAAAAGCCTTACTTTTAAAATGTGTAGCAGGTAAGAGTTGTCTCGTTCTTTCTATATTTCTCCCTTCCCCCAATCTCTTTATCTCTCTCCTTCAAGCTCTCCTCCTTGTTTCTCTCTCCCACTCTCCCTCCAACCTCTCTCTCTTTCTCTCCCGCCTCTCTCTCTCTTTCTCTCCCGCCTCTCTGGCTCGCTCTCCCGCCCCTCTGGCTCGCTCTCCCGCCCCTCTGGCTCGCTCTCCCGCCCCTCTGGCTCGCTCTCCCGCCCCTCTGGCTCTCTCTCTCCCGCCCCTCTGGCTCGCTCTCCCGCCCCTCTGGCTCGCTCTCTCCCGCCCCTCTGGCTCGCTCTCTCCCGCCCCTCTGGCTCGCTCTCTCCCGCCCCTCTGGCTCGCTCTCTCCCGCCCCTCTGGCTCGCTCTCTCCCGCCCCTCTGGCTCGCTCTCTCCCGCCCCTCTGGCTCGCTCTCTCCCGCCCCTCTGGCTCGCTCTCTCCCGCCCCTCTGGCTCGCTCTGACCCGCCTCGCTCTCGCTCTGACCCGCCTCGCTCTCGCTCTGACCCGCCTCGCTCTCGCTCTGACCCGCCTCGCTCTCGCTCTGACCCGCCTCGCTCTCGCTCTGACCCGCCTCGCTCTCGCGCTGACCCGCCTCGCTCTCGCTCTGACCCGCCTCGCTCTGACCCGCCTCGCTCTGACCCGCCTCGCTCTGACCCGCCTCGCTCTGACCCGCCTCGCTCTGACCCGCCTCGCTCTTCTCGCTCTGACCCGCCTCGCTCTTCTCGCTCTGACCCGCCTCGCTCTTCTCGCTCTGACCCGCCTCGCTCTTCTCGCTCTGACCCGCCTCGCTCTTCTCGCTCTGACCCGCCTCGCTCTTCTCGCTCTGACCCGCCTCGCTCTTCTCGCTCTGACCCGCCTCGCTCTTCTCGCTCTGACCCGCCTCTCTCGCTCTTCTCGCTCTGACCCGCCTCTCTCGCTCTTCTCGCTCTCCCACCTCTCTCGCTCTTCTCGCTCTCCCACCTCTCTCGCTCTTCTCGCTCTCCCACCTCTCTCGCTCTTCTCGCTCTCCCACCTCTCTCGCTCTTCTCGCTCTCCCACCTCTCTCGCTCTTCTCGCTCTCCCACCTCTCTCGCTCTTCTCGCTCTCCCACCTCTCTCGCTCTTCTCGCTCTCCCACCTCTCTCGCTCTTCTCGCTCTCCCACCTCTCTCGCTCTCTCCTTTCGTTATTAGGCAACTGCTCAGGCCATTTATCAAGCTGTTGTGACCTGTATGTTTATACAATCCAATGCTACATTTGCCAAATCCATCTAACTGCAGGGAACTCCCTTGGTTGTTGCCTCCAGGACTCATCCAATTTTTTTCTGTTACTCCGTTGAGCATTGGGCCTCTAGATGCTATCCATGCTGCTTTAAAATAAGTTGAATATTTTTTTAGATATTAATATTTATGGATTATTTTTCAGTATTTAAACATATTTATGCTGATTTTTTTTTTTAGGTAGTTACTGCATTTTTTAAATCATCAATAAAATGCTAGGGATGCGTTTGCTAACCCTCCTCCTAAA
The DNA here is from genome assembly GCA_027410445.1 of Discoglossus pictus. NCBI lineage: Eukaryota > Metazoa > Chordata > Amphibia > Anura > Alytidae > Discoglossus > Discoglossus pictus. Next base: position 47,225,888 of record CM050174.1, read on the forward strand.
TGTTATGTATCCACATAATCCCACACCACGGGAGCTCTATATTTAATATTTACATATGAAGCTTGTGTGTAGTTTACATGGACACGCTTTTGAAAATAGCAGATATAATCAACTCGGAAAAGTAACTGAACCCTACAGTAAAGAATTGCATATAATATTTAAAATGTAGTTATTCAAAACACCATATAGAAAAATGGGACCATTGATCATTTTAATTAAAAAAACTAAACACAATTTGACTTGTAGACCATGAGAAGAGAGACTGCACCTCTAGAACTAGACAGTGGAGGGAGCCTGCACCTTTAGGGCTTGATTAAGACACTGCAGAAGCAAGATCAATATATCAGCAAGGAACTGGTCATCTGATAAGAGGGATTAGGGCCCCGAGAGATGAGCTGATTAGGAGTCTTATTGAGCACCACATGCCTGGAGAGATAACTACCCACTGGGGACACAGACGGTGCAGGGCTATGGGGAATAAATGGATAAACGGCGTATAAGAAGTGAAATGGGACAATATGATTAGTTATAGGAGGTTACACGTGACACATTTTTCACATATGTAGAGATGTGAAGAGTTCTAGAGCAGGGGTGACCAAGCTCGGTCCTGCTGGGCCACACACAGGCCTGGATTTGAGGATAGCCCTGCTGCACCCAGGTGAGACTATCATTAAGTCATCTGTGCTCATAACGAAAATCCACAAATCCAGGCCTGTGTGCGGCCCAGCAGTACCTAACTTGGACACCATGTTCTAGAGCTCCTATAGGTAGCGGTATGATATGTTATATAGTGCGCTAAGAGTAATAGGGAGAGGTTATCTATATTAATAATAGTAGTTATTGGAGAGATTATAATGACCAGTAGATTTTCTAGTAAACAATAGTAGTTAATATTTTATATGGAGCAATATAATCATTATGGAGAGTTATAGGAGGTAGTGGAAGTTAAAGGAACTATTTTATGGTACAATTGTATACGTTTTATGGGACAGTAGTGGTTATACGCTGGGGTTATGGAGCGATAAGAGCTCGGGAGCAATGGGAGACGTTATGGGAAGATTATATTGAATTTTAGAAGTAATATGGAAAGGGTATCTGGAGCAAAAGGGAGAAGTTTTATAAATTCTTATGAGTAGGAAGTTACTCTACAGAAGAATAGGATTAGTTATATGGAGCAATACAACAAGGTTATTCCTATACACACTGTCTGAATTAATCTATAATTATAACAGGTCTGCCTTGGTCCTTCTCCTCATCGGTGTAAGAATTCGGGGGGGGGGGGGGGGGGGGTTCTATGTCTTCAAGTATGTATTAATAAGCTTTTTTACGGCCTGTGTATACAATGAGCTGTATCCCCCCTGCTTCTACTCGTAGCTCCTCGCACTCCCCACCTCCCCTGCCTGTGACTTACACACGGCCTGTAATTGATAACCCAGCAGTAGCCAGTTCCAGTCATTAATATTTAATCAACCCTCTCCCTGGACTGTGCCCACTCTGATCAGCCAAATGGGGCAGTGCCTGCTGGTCAGAGCACAAACTAACAGCCTGGGACCTAACCATGTCACTACCATGCTAGTAGGCCAGGCCTAGGGCAGCATAACATCTCTACCTCTCCATTCTTCATTTTATTCTATTTTCTCCTCTCTGTTTACCAGTCATTCACCTCTTTCCCATATCTCCCTGTCTTCCTCCTTCCTTACGGTCTCCTCCGGCTTCTTAATCACCTATTTCTCCCTCTCTTAACCGCCCTGGCCTCATAGCTGCCATTTTCCCCTTTCTATTTCTGTCTTTACGTCTACACCCCTATTTTCCTTACTCATTTTACCCTCATCTCTCTCCATTTTTATCTTTATGATCGTACCCTTACTTTTATTTATATCTTATACCCCTATTTTTTTCTCTCTCAATTACCCCTTTTGCCCCTCCCTCATACAAACCTATTTCCTATTTTTATCCCTTTACTCCCACTATATACCCTCCTGTGATCATTTTAAAATGTGGGTAACAGAGTGGTTAGACCTGGCCCTGCATGTTGGGAGGGGGGTGCAATGTACTGTGAGGAAGAGTAACATTTATATATGGATGCAATGCTCTGCAGTTTCCTGAGAGTGGAGCAGTTTCTCTTATTGCTTCTGTGCAGGGTTACATGGCATGCCAGCTTTGTGTGCCCTAACCCCCCCCCCACCCCGTGCTATGTCTAATGCATTGTCCTGATAACCTCCACCCCCTGCATGTGATGAGAGTAAGGCGCTAATGACCCCCCCCCCCCCCCCCCACGCACACACACCCTCTCTTTCTTTTGTCACTGACAGATTCATTGCTAAAGAGACCTTCAGAGAACTGAGCTAAATATATCCAAGGAGAGCTGCAGAGCATCGCATGTGTACAGTGCACCTGCAGAGCATTTCTACCTCACGCTGTACGAAAGCGTAGCAACATCGGTCATGGTCATACCCGACAGAACTGCAGAGCATTGTTCTCTGTTTCTGTGCAGTGACAGATTTGCAGAACATCTCTTCAGCATTTTACAGGGATATCTATAGATTGTATAGTAACAGATCAGCAGAACATTACTCCACTATGGTACAGTAACACGTCTGCAGAGCATTTCACCTGTATTGCACAGTGACTGCAGAGCATGTTGCATATTTGCATATTGTTGCTTTTCATATCTCTAATTTTTTTAATTAATTTTGATCTGTTTTTGAGATATAAATTCGTGTTGTCCAACTGGCCAGATGTTGCTCACCAGATGATTTCTGTGGCCCAGGGAGAATCTCCTGGCAAACCTATTATAATGCTTAGGGCATCATATAAATTCCAAAATGCTTAATTATTTCATTATTTATATATATATATATATATATATATATATATATATATATATATATATATATATATATATATATATATATTAGTAGATAAGATATACATTTTGTTTGATTTATTATTTTAATTCCAGCCAGCCCACCAGCACATTGGTCAGTTAAAAACTGGCCCCTACACCCCTATTTGGACAGCGCTGATCTAGATGAACATATATCTGCACATTTAGGAAAGCAATGGGCTTTTGCTCATTCTGTGGAATGTTCTAAAGATCATCTATAAAAGCTGCGATGCTCTGCAGGTCCCTCAGGCTGTATACATACAGCAGCCAGTCTTATCTTTCTTGTGCAGGGTTACATGTGATGCCAGCTCTGTGTCCCTCTCCTTCCCGCTTGGCACCCTACCGCTCACTTTTATAAACCAGCGCAATGTCGACATCATTGTTCCATAATCCTCTCTTCACAGGTCTGGTGACACCCCATTGTCACATGTTGCCCCATTCCACACCTTTGATCCTCTGCCAGAGAGTGTAAGCTCCTAGGAACATTTGTAAGTAGAGAGAATAAGCAAGCTGGGTTTGGATGAATTCTCACCAGGAGCTGTTTCTATTTCATATTCTCTCTCTGTGACTTAGGATCTACTCTCAATCTTTCAATTTAGAGACCTCTCTTTCAAGAATTTAGTTAAGAGATGTTTCACTCTGCATCATGAGGTCTCCTGACTCTGAGCTGTCTCCTCCCTCTGTCAGGTACTGCTTGTCTGTCTCTTTCCTTATGTCTCTTTCCTTATGTCTCTTTGGCGCTCTTTGTTATTCTCTACATGGAAACATAGTTCTGAGGCAGGTAAGAACCAATGGAGCTTTCACTGCTGCGACCTGGGTTTTATTCCAGTCTGGAAACCAAGAGGTAACCCACCCTGAAGCCATGCATGGTTAGGCCTGGTCAGTACATGGATGGGAGACCACACAGGAATACCAGGAGCTGTATGCTGTGGCCCACTGCAGAAGAAGCTGGCAACCTACTCCAGTATCTCTGCCATGTATACCAAGTGGATTAGCATGGTGTGTTGCGGTCCATGAGATCACAGAGAGTCCAACACTACTGAACAGCACAAACACAAGAACCAATAAAGGCCTATCTGGTCTGCATATCCTATCTACCTAAAAGTCTGATCTCATGATAGCCTCATTATAGCTTTAAGCTTACTCCAGGCATACTTCAGTTTCTTTGTTTGTCCCTACTACTACTTCCATTTGAAGGTTGTTCCACTTACCTAAAACGCTTCACTGCCTTCACTGACCTGAGCTCTAAAAGAGACTTAGTTAAAACATGATATGTAAGTTTCCTGGATTATGAATGCATCTGATAGAAGAGAATTAATGGTATATGAAAAAAATCTTTGCATGAAAAAATACCAAAATAAACATTTAAACACTTACCTTGAAGTTAGCAAAATCTGTTGTAATTTCTGACAGTTTAAAATTAAGGTTAACACCGCCTCCATAATTTGTTTTGGTCAATCCGGTTAGATGAAAGATTTGAGACATAGCACTATGTTAGTTGGTATGGCAACAGCACACAGCATAGACAGGAAGCAGGGATGATTCATATCCCAGCAGTGACTGGGAGGCTGACAACACTGCTCTACTATTGGCTGAGCAAGCAAGAGAAGGTAAATAGTGGGTTAATATTGCTCCCCGGATGCTGCATGCTGATTGGGTGGGGATCAGGAACTCGTATAGAGGGATTTTTATATATAAAAAAAAATAAAAATGTTTTCAATCAGTCAGATTAACCATATGATTCTGTGAAAATGAATAGTGAATATTAATATTGCACTTTACTATTTACTACCATCTAATAATGTGTGATTGAAATAGAAGCATAGATTTGATGATCGATAAGAACCAAACAGCCCATCAATAGTGCCCATTGCTTCTACCTAAAATGCGTTGCTGTATATATCCTTATGGTTATCCCAGATACACTTGGATTCCTTTACTGAGTTCATCCCTATTGCTTCCATTGGAATTTTTATTTTAAATGAGTACTGGCAAGGGAGCATAGCAAGCAAGTGGACCTCATTGGGCTTCTTTAGGCTGAGTTTACTGGCCTTTTCTTAAGACATTTAGCCTGGATGAGTCTAGTGCGGTTCATTGGTCCGTCATTATCAGTCGGTGTGTCTGGCAGTGTCAGTAAATGGATTAAACGCTCTCAAAGGTTAGGTGGGTTAAGTATAAAATACGTATAAAATCCTAATGCCCCCTCACAGACACCCTAATTCCAGTCCCATACCAGCCAGTAGCTCTCTCTGGCAGGAGTCCCAGCCCAAACACTGCTCTCACAGTACCACTGCTTTCTGTCAGGCCAGGATCCGTCTGATGAAGAGGATTTCCAGCTCCCGGAGCTGATAAGGGCATGTTAATATCCTGCCTGTGACCGCCAGCCACCCAGCCTGCTCACAGCAGTGATAAGGCCTAATAAAGAGGTTATATCAGCTTCCTAAGAGCTTTATCTACCTCCTCTCACTGCCAGGAAGATACACGTTAACCTCTTCCCCTCTCCATATCTCCTTATTTTCTTGTATCTCTCCTCTCCTGCTCTCTTGCTTTCCTTATCTCATGCTCCTCCTTTGGAACTACTTTTTCTTGGTCTCCCTTGGGTGAGTGCTCTCCTCATTCTCTATCCTATTTCCTCTCTCTCTTTCTTCCCCCGCCACTCGTCTCTTTCTTTTTTTCCCTCACTCTCTTTCTGAGTCTCCTCACTTTCCTTTCTCCCCCCTTACTCTCATCTTCAATCTCACTTCTTTCTCTCCTGCTGTTTTCTCACACATTCTTCTTTCCTCTATTCACTCCTTTTTTCAGTGTCCTTGCTTTCCCTTCTCTTAGCTTTCACACTCTTCTTTTTCCATTCTCCTTTGGTATAAATTTCCCCCATCTCCTATTCTCTCATAACCTCTTTCTCCCCTCCATCTTTCTTTGCCGGCCTTCCTCCTTCTGTCTTCCTCTTTCTCTGTCACTCCTTAATTTTCTCATTCTCACTCTCTTTTTCAGATGGCTTCTCTTTCCCTCTATATCTCCCATCTTCCATTACTCTCTCTCTTTATTTCTCTCTTTCCGTTGCTCACTCTTTCTTTTGTACTCAGTTTCTTGCTCTCCTCACTATTCCTCTCCACATTTTCTTCCCTTCACTCTGTCAACTTCTTTATGTTTCTTCTCTTATTTTTCTCTCCTGAATTTATTTTCTCAATTTTTCCCTTTTAAATCCCCATTTTTTGCGCTCTTTCTGTGTCTCGCTCCCATGTTTTATTTCTCTTTCTCTCTTTGCACAGTTTTTTGTCCCCGCTCTCTCCCTAATTCCCTCTATTTCTCTGCCTGTCTTCTTCTTCCCCATCCTCTCTCTTGCATTGTATTTCTGTCACTCCATCCATGTTTTTCCATCTTTCTTCCTCATGCCCTCTCTCTCTGCCTGTCTCTATTTTCTCTCTCCCTCTCCTTTCTCTCATTCTGTTTCTCACTCCATTCTCTCCATCTCTTTCCCTCTCCCATTCCATTCCTCCATTTAGTCTCCCGCATTCCCTCTTTCTCTATTTCTCTCTCATACATTTTCTACTTCACACTCACATTATTTCTCTAATCCTGTTTCTCGGTCTCCCCTAGTCCCTTCCTTACTATTTCTCTCCTTCATTCCTTCTTTCTTTCACCCATATTCCCTCTTTATTTCCATTCCCCTCTCCCTAATTCCTTGTTCTATTTCTCTCTCCCTCGTTCCCTCTTTCTGCCTTTTATCACATTCCCCTTTTCTCTTTTTCTCTCCCTCATTCCATTTCTCACTCTTTTTCTCTATTGCACTGCCATCTTCATACTTCCCAGTTTTTCTCTCTCTTTCCCTTTTTCTCTCTTTCTCTATCCATCATCTCTTTTTCCCACTTCATCTCTCTTTTAGTCTTTTCTACTTTCTCTATATTTCTATCCATCATTCCCTCTCTCTCCCTCTTGTTTCCTTGCTCGTTCTCTCTCTCGTTCCCTATCCCTTTCCATCTCTCTCTCATTCCCTATCCCTCTCTCATTCCCTATCCTTCTCTCTCTTTCTTGTTCCATCTCCCTTTATCTCTCTCTTCCTCTTGTTCCCCCCTCTCTCTCACCCTCCCTCCCTTTTCCTCTTTCCTTCCCTCCCTCTCTCTCAATCCCTTTCCCTCTTGTTCCCTTTCCTTCTCTCTAGTTCCTTCTCCTCTCTTATTCCTTTTCCCTCTCTCTTTGTTTCTTTCTCTATCTCTCTCTTCCTCTCTAATTACCTCCATCTTTCCCCTTTCACTTTCATTCCCTTTCCCTCTCTCATTCCCTATACTTCTCTCTTATTCTCTTTCCCTCTATCTCTGTTTCTTTCTCTCTCTTGTTACCTCCATCTCTCTCCTTTCCCTTCCTCACTCTCATTCCCTTTCCCTCTCTCATTCCCTATACTTCTCTCTTATTCCCTTTCCCTCTATCTCTGTTTCTTTCTCTCTCTTGTTACCTCCATCTCTCTCCTTTCCCTTCCTCACTCTCATTCCCTTTCCCTCTCTCATTCCCTATGCTTCTCTCTTATTCCCTTTCCCTCTATCTCTGTTTCTTTCTCTCTCTTGTTACCTCCATGTTTCTCCTTTCCCTCCCTCACTCCCATTCCCTTTCCCTCTCTCATTCCCTATGCTTCTCTCTTATTCCCTTTCCCTCTATCTCTGTTTCTTTCTCTCTCTTGTTACCTCCATCTTCCTCCTTTCCCTCCCTCACTCCCATTCCCTTTCCCTCTCTCATTCTCTATCCTTCTCTCTTATTCCCTTTCCCTCTATCTCTGTTTCTTTCTCTCTCTTGTTACCTCCATGTTTCTCCTTTCCCTCCCTCACTCTCATTCCCTTTCCCTCTCTCATTCCCTATGCTTCTCTCTTATTCCTTTTCCCTCTATCTCTGTTTCTTTCTCTCTCTTGTTATCTCCATCTCTCTCCTTTCCCTCCCTCACTCTCATTCCCTATCCTTCTCTCTTATTCCGTTTTCCCTCTATCTCTGTTTCTTTCTCTCTCTCTTCCTCTCTTACCTCCATCTCTCTCTTTTCCCTCCCTCCCTCTCATTCCCTCTCCCTATCATTCTCTCTCTTTCTTGCTCCCTCTCCCTTTCTCTCTTTTCCTCTTGGTCCCCCCCCCCTCTCTCTCTCCCTCCCTACCACTCTCTCATTCCCTTTCCCTCTCTCATTCCCTATCCTTCTCTCTCTTTCCTTTTCTCTCAATCTCCATTTCTTTCTCTCTTCACCTCCATCTCTCTCCTTTCCTTCCCTCCCTCTCTCTCATTCCCTTTCCCTCTCATTCCCTGTCCTTCTCTCTAGTTCCCTCTCCTCTCTTATTCCTTTTCCCTCTCTATTTCTTTCTCTGTCTCTCTCTTCCTCTCTAATTACCTCCATCTCTCATTCCCTATCCTTCTCTCTAGTTCCCTATCCTTCTCTCTTATTCCTTTTCTTTCTCTGTCTCTCCCTTCCTCTCTAATTACCTCCATCTCTGTCCTTTCCCTACCTATCTCTCCCCCCTCTCTCATTCCCTATCCTTCTCTCTAGTTCTGTCTCCCTTTCTCTTATTCCTTTTCTCTCTCATTCTCTCTTTTCCTCTTTTGTTACCTCCATCTCTCTCCTTTGCCTCCCTCCCTATCTCTCCCCCATCTCTCATTCCCTATCCTTCTCTCTAGTTCCCTCTCCTTCTCTCGTATTCCTTTTCTTTCTCTCTTCCTCTCTAGTTACCTCCATCTCTCTCATTTGCCTCCCTCCCTATCTCTCCCCCTCTCGCATTCCCTATTCTTCTCTCTAGTTCCCTCTCTTATTCCTTTTCTTTATCTTCCTCTCTAATTATCTCCATCTATCTCCTTTGCCTCCCTCCCTATCTCTCCCCCTCTCTCATTCCCTATCCTTCTCTCTAGTTCCCTCTCCTTCTATCTTATTCCTTTTCTTTCTCTATTCCTCTCTAGTTACCTCCATCTCTCTCCTTTGCCTCCCTCCCTATCTCTCCCCCTCTCGCATTCCCTATTCTTCTCTCTAGTTCCCTCTCTTATTCCTTTTCTTTATCTTCCTCTCTAATTACCTCCATCTCTCTCCTTTGCCTCCCTCCCTATCTCTCCCCCATCTCTCATTCCCTATCCTTCTCTCTAGTTCCCTCTCCTTCTCTCGTATTCCTTTTCTTTCTCTCTTCCTCTCTAGTTACCTCCATCTCTCTCATTTGCCTCCCTCCCTATCTCTCCCCCTCTCGCATTCCCTATTCTTCTCTCTAGTTCCCTCTCTTATTCCTTTTCTTTATCTTCCTCTCTAATTACCTCCATCTCTCTCCTTTGCCTCCCTCCCTATCTCTCCCCCATCTCTCATTCCCTATCCTTCTCTCTAGTTCCCTCTCCTTCTCTCGTATTCCTTTTCTTTCTCTCTTCCTCTCTAGTTACCTCCATCTCTCTCATTTGCCTCCCTCCCTATCTCTCCCCCTCTCGCATTCCCTATTCTTCTCTCTAGTTCCCTCTCTTATTCCTTTTCTTTATCTTCCTCTCTAATTATCTCCATCTCTCTCCTTTGCCTCCCTCCCTATCTCTCCCCCTCTCGCATTCCCTATTCTTCTCTCTAGTTCCCTCTCTTATTCCTTTTCTTTATCTTCCTCTCTAATTATCTCCATCTATCTCCTTTGCCTCCCTCCCTATCTCTCCCCCTCTCTCATTCCCTATCCTTCTCTCTAGTTCCCTCTCCTTCTATCTTATTCCTTTTCTTTCTCTCTTCCTCTCTAATTACCTCCATCTCTCTCCTTTGCCTCCCTCCCTATCTCTCTCCCCGTCTCTCGTTCCCCATCCTTCTGTCTAGTTCCCTCTCCCTTTCTCTTATTCCTTTTCTCTCTCATTCTCTCTTTTCCTCTTTTGTTACCTCCATCTCTCTCCTTTGCCTCCCTCCCTATCTCTCCCCCATCTCTCATTCCCTATCCTTCTCTCTAGTTCCCTCTCCTCTATTATTCCTTTTCCTTCTTTCTTTGTTTCTTTCTCTGCATCTCTCTTCCTCTCTAATTACCTCCATCTCTCTCCTTTGCCTCCCTCCCTATCTCTCCCCCTCTCTCATTCCCTATCCTTCTCTCTAGTTCCCTCTCCTTCTCTCTTATTCCTTTTCTTTCTCTATTCCTCTCTAGTTACCTCCATCTCTCTCCTTTGCCTCCCTCCCTATCTCTCCCCCTCTCTCATTCCCTATTCTTCTCTCTAGTTCCCTCTCCTTCTCTCTTATTCCTTTTCTTTCTCTTTTCCTCTCTAATTACCTCCATCTCTCTCCTTTGCCTCCCTCCCTATCTCTCTCCCCCTCTCTCGTTCCCCATCCTTCTCTCTAGTTCCCTCTCCTTCTCTCTTATACCTTTTTCTTTCTCATCTTCTCTAATTACCTCCATCTCTCTCCTTTCCCTCCCTGCCTATCTCTCCCCCTCTCTCATTCCCTATTCTTCTCTCTAGTTCCCTCTCTTATTCCTTTTCTTTATCTTCCTCTCTAATTATCTCCATCTATCTCCTTTGCCTCCCTCCCTATCTCTCCCCCTCTCTCATTCCCTATCCTTCTCTCTAGTTCCCTCTCCTTCTATCTTATTCCTTTTCTTTCTCTCTTCCTCTCTAATTACCTCCATCTCTCTCCTTTGCCTCCCTCCCTATCTCTCTCCCCGTCTCTCGTTCCCCATCCTTCTGTCTAGTTCCCTCTCCCTTTCTCTTATTCCTTTTCTCTCTCATTCTCTCTTTTCCTCTTTTGTTACCTCCATCTCTCTCCTTTGCCTCCCTCCCTATCTCTCCCCCATCTCTCATTCCCTATCCTTCTCTCTAGTTCCCTCTCCTCTATTATTCCTTTTCCTTCTTTCTTTGTTTCTTTCTCTGCATCTCTCTTCCTCTCTAATTACCTCCATCTCTCTCCTTTGCCTCCCTCCCTATCTCTCCCCCTCTCTCATTCCCTATCCTTCTCTCTAGTTCCCTCTCCTTCTCTCTTATTCCTTTTCTTTCTCTATTCCTCTCTAGTTACCTCCATCTCTCTCCTTTGCCTCCCTCCCTATCTCTCCCCCTCTCTCATTCCCTATCCTTCTCTCTAGTTCCCTCTCCTTCTCTCGTATTCCTTTTCTTTCTCTCTTCCTCTCTAGTTACCTCCATCTCTCTCATTTGCCTCCCTCCCTATCTCTCCCCCTCTCGCATTCCCTATTCTTCTCTCTAGTTCCCTCTCTTATTCCTTTTCTTTATCTTCCTCTCTAATTATCTCCATCTATCTCCTTTGCCTCCCTCCCTATCTCTCCCCCTCTCTCATTCCCTATCCTTCTCTCTAGTTCCCTCTCCTTCTATCTTATTCCTTTTCTTTCTCTATTCCTCTCTAGTTACCTCCATCTCTCTCCTTTGCCTCCCTCCCTATCTCTCCCCCTCTCGCATTCCCTATTCTTCTCTCTAGTTCCCTCTCTTATTCCTTTTCTTTATCTTACTCTCTAATTACCTCCATCTCTCTCCTTTGCCTCCCTCTCTATCTCTCTCCCCATCTCTCGTTCCCCATCCTTTTCTCTAGTTCCCTCTCCTTCTCTCTTATTCCTTTTCTTTCTCTCACCCTCTCTTTTCCTCTTTTGTTACCTCCATCTCTCTCCTTTCCCTTCCTCCCTGTCTCTCCCCCCTTTCCCTCCCTCTGTCTCTCTCTTCCTCTCTCCTTCCCTCTCCCTATGTAATTCCAGTGAAGGATTCCCAGTGTCTGCTCTAATTTATTTGGAAATGAGATTCCTTATTGATTCCGCATTTAGAAGAACAAATCTCAGGACAGTTACCAGAGGCAGCATCTGAGGGATCACTTGGCACATACAGGCAGCTCTGCTGGCCATGAAGAGGTTAATGGACATTTTAACCCATATAATGCCCCGGCTCTGCCACCACAAGAGTTAACGAATCACAGTGTTTGACTAATAGTCTGCTAGGCAAAGCATTGAACAAAGAGCAGAGTATTGCACCCATGTTTAACCCCTTCAAGGTCACATATTTGAGGTTAAAGTTGCACAGAAACAGATCTGATAGCAGATAAGAACCAAAAAGCTCATTTAGTCTGTCAATTTTATTTACCTAAAAGACTGGCCTCAGGATAGTCTTATTCTTTCCCAGGCTTTAACTGTGCTTCCTCCTACCACTTCCATTGGAAGGCTGTTCCTTTTATCTACTACCCTTTCTGATGTGGGGCATGTGTACATACAAAGGATATCTGTCACTATATACACTGGTCTTAGGGTGACAATACACAGAGTTAGCAGGTTATTGATTTTGTTTATTCTCTATGAACTAGAGTGTAAGCTCTTGGGAACAATGTTGTGCAAATGCTTGTAAGCAAATTCTACTGAGAAGTGAGATGTCTCTGTCACAAGTGTCTTTGTTTGTTCCTGAGTAACCATTTGTATGTCAGTCAGGAGCTGTCTCGGTCTCTCTGGAGTTGGCTCAGTCAGAAGCTGCTTCAGGTATTCACAGCCATCTCTCTGCTGTCAGTCAGGGGAAGGTTTCTAGTCCTGGCCTCACAGTCTGCCTCTTGTCGCCTCTCTCTCTCCCTGAATCTGTCAGTAGTCGTCTCTCTCGCTTTCTTAATATGTAGAATTTAAAGATGTCTCTATTTCTCTTTATGTATCCGTAAGGGACTTATTTTTTTATTTATTATCCTTTATTTGTAACGCACCAACATATTCCGCAGCGCTATACAGGGGTTAGGTACAAGTATAAACAATTGCCCCACATTGAGCTTTCAATCAGATATACACAGTGCTTTCCCTAAAGTACCTCACAAGATTGGAAACTCGCAAACTTACATTCTAAAGGCTGACTGCTTCTCTCTCTATGTGCTGGGTCTCTTACTTTGTGTCTCTTTTTCAGTACTAATCAGCCAGGGACTGTCTCTCTCCCCCTCTCTCTGTGAAAAAAATAAAAAATAATTTATATATATATATATATATATATATATATATATATATATATATACACACTCGTATATACACGTATATGTATGTGTATGTATGTATATATATATATATATATATATATATACACACATACTCATAAGCACACTGTTTCTCTCTCACTTTATATATATATATATATATATATATATATATATATATATATATATATATATACATATACTCATATACACACACGTTTAAATCGATGTATGTGTATATATATTAAATACTACATCTGTGTTCACATTTGAATGTTTAAAAAAACAAGTTAAAAAACATATTTCCTGCTCAGAAGTCCAAGAAATACAGTTGTTGCACTGCAGTCTGGGAAAACTAGGTGGGACATGCAAATGAGCCCACAATGCATTTTTACTCCCAAAATAAACACTTAATACGTGGCTATTTTAGGCATATGCTCCCTTGAACCGCCTTGGCGCATAGTATAGGATGGATTATGCACAAGCTAAGAGTCCTACCCACAGACAGCTGTTTCCATCTTAAAGTGGATCTCATCAGTGTGGGGCTGGTTACTTGCTTGTTCATTAGTTTTTGTGGGAAGGCTGTTTATCACAACATCATTTGTGCATAATCCATCCTATGCTATGCTTTAAAGTCATGTAACAGTCACTTGATGTCTCTTGTTCTTTCTCTATGGATGAGTAAGAGTCTGTCTCTTGTAAGAATTAATAAGAAGCTGTCTCTTTCTTCCAGTTTGTCTTTCCCAGGAGCTGTGAAGGGCTGTCAGTTTAAAGCTGTCTCGCTCTGGAAGTCTCTCACTTTCTTCCTAGAGATTTATTACTGTCAGAAGAAATCTCTGTCACTCGCACTGTCTCTGTCCTTTGGTCAGTAGCTGTCTCTGTATCAGTTTATTGGTTTCAGTATTTCTTTAATAACTCTCACTGTCAAGAGCTGTCTCTGTCTCTAGCAACAACATCTCTCTTCCCTTGCTGTGTCTCTGTTAATTATTGACTGTCTCTCAGGAGATGTCTTTAGACATCACTTTGTCTGTCAATATATCTACCAGGATGTTTGATTCTGTCTCCCTTGGGTGATGTCTCTATATCTGTCTGTCAGCAATATCCTCTCACTGTTGAACAGTAGCTGTCTCTTTGTGTGTCTATCAAAAGCTGTCTCTGTCTATCAGCAGCTGCATCTATCTCTCTGATAGGAGCTGTCTCTATGTTTATCAGAAACTGTGATTTAAGATGTCTGTGACTGCTTCAGCTGCTGCCTCTCTGTCAGGAGCTGTCTCTTGGTCTGTCAGCAGCTGTCATTATGTCTACCATAAGATGTCTCTATCAGCAGCCTTTTCCTTGTCTATCAGGAGCTGTCTCTTTGTATGTATCAGAAGCTGTCACTGTTTCTATGAGCTGCTGTTTCTGTGTCTATCGGGTGCTGTCTCTGTCAGCAGCCATCTCCCTGTCTATCAGAAGCTGTCTCTCTGTATCTATCATGAGCTGTCTCTGTGTCAACCAGAAGTTGTCTCTGTGTCTATCAGGAGCTGTCTCTCTGTGTGTATCAGAAGCTGTTTCTCTGTGTGTACCAGAAGCTGTCTCTCTGTGTCTATCAGGAGCTGTCTCTGTGTCAACCAGAAGTTGTCTCTGTGTCTATCAGGAGCTGTCTCTGTCTATCAGGAGCTGTGTCTCTGTGTCTATCAGAAGCTGACTCTATGTATCTATCAGGAGCTGTCTCTGTGTGTCTCTCATGAGCTGTCTCTATGTGTTTAGCAGGAGCTGTCTTTCTGTGTCTATCAGAAGCTGTCTCTATGTGTCTAGCAGGAGATGTCTCTGTGTCTATCAGGAGCTGTCTCTATCAGGAGCTGTCTATGTCTATCAGGAGCTGTCTCTCTGTCTACCAGGAGCTCTCTCTATCAGTAGCTGTCTCTCTATCAGGAGCTGTCTCTCTCTATCAGGAGCTGTCTCTCTGTCTATCAGGAGCTGTCTCTATCAGTAGCTGTCTCTCTATCAGGAGCTGTCTCTGTGTCTATCATGAACTGTCTCTCTATCAGGAGCTGTCTCTATCAGGAGCTATCTCTCTCTCAGGAGCTGTCTCTCTGTCTATCAGGAGCTGTCTCTCTATCAGGAGCTGTCTCTCTCTATCAGGAGCTGTCTCTCTCTATCAGGAGCTGTCCGAGGTGCTGAACTCTCAGTAATGAAGCTCCAGTGGAGGGAGCTCAGCGGGGAAAAGCTCTCAGAGCCTCTAATATATCAGGGGAATGATTTCATCTGTCAGAGAAAGGGCAAATCCTGCAGTGTGAGGACAGCTGGGGGGATCTGGGAGGGAGGACAGAGAGAGAGACAAGGGGGTACAAAGAGAGACTGGGGGGAGGGAGGGCAGAGAGAGGGGGTACACAGAGAGACTGATGGGAGCGAGGGCAGAGAGATACATGGGGGTACATAGAGAGACTGAGGGGAGGGAGGGCAGAGAGAGACAGGGGGTACAAAGAGAGACTGAGGGGAGGGAGGGCAGAGAGAGGAGGTACACAGAGAGACTGAGGGGAGGGAGGGCAGAGAGAGACAGGGGGTACAAAGAGAGACTGAGAGGAGGGAGGACAGAGAGAGGGGGTACACAGAGAGACTGAGGGGAAGGAGGACAGAGAAAGACATGGGGGTACATAGAGAGATTGAGGAGAGAGAGGACAGAGAGAGACTGTGGGAAAGACAGAGAGAATGAGGGGAGGGAGGACAGAGAGAGACTGGGGGATACACAGAGAGACTGAGGGGAGGGAAGAGAGAGAGAGGAGGTACACAGAGAGACTGAGGGGAGGGAGGGCAGAGAGAGACAGGGGGTACAAAGAGAGACTGAGGGGAGGGAGGGCAGAGAGAGGGGGTACACAGAGAGACTGAGGGGAGGAAGGGCAGAGAGAGACAGGGGGTACAAAGAGAGACTGAGGGGAGGGAGGGCAGAGAGAGGGGGTACACAGACTGAGGGGAGGGAAGAGAAAGAGGAAGGGGGTACACAGAGTGACTGAGGGGAGGGAGGACAGAGTGAGACATGTGGGATACTCAGAGAGATTGAGGGGAGAGAGGACAGAGAGAGACTGTGGGAAAGACAGAGAGAATGAGGGGAGGGAGGACAGAGAGAAACTGGGGGATACACAAAGAGAATGAGGGTGAGAGAAGGAAAAGACTGAGGGGAGGGAGGACAGAGTGAGACATGGGGGATACACAGAAAGACTGAGGGGAGGGAGGACAGAGTGAGACATGGGGGATACTTAGAGAGAATGAGGGGAGAGAAAGAGAGGGAGAGGCTGGGTATAAACAGAGAGACTGAGGTTAGAGAGGACAGAGTGAGACATGGGGGATACGTAGTGAGAATGAGGTAAGTGAAGGACAGGGAGAGGCTGGGGATACACAGAGAGAATGAGGGCAGAGAAGAAAAGAGACTGAGGGGAGGAGGACAGAGTGAGACAGAGGGATACACCGAGAGAATGAGGGCAGAGAAGGAAAGAGACTTAGGGGAGGAGGACAGAGTGAGACAGAGGGATACACAGAGAGAATGAGGGCAGAGAAGGAAAGAGACTTAGGGGAGGAGGACAGAGTGAGACAGAGGGATGCATAGAGAGAATGAGGGCAGAGAAGGAAAGAGACTGAGGGGAGGAGGACAGAGTGAGACAGAGGGATACACAGAGAGAATGAGGGCAGAGAAGGAAAGAGACTGAGGCGAGGAGAACAGAGTGAGACAGAGGGATACACAGAGAGAAAGAGGGGAGAGAAGGAGAGAGCCTGGGGGGAGAGATGACAGAGTGAGACATGGGGGATACTTAGAGAGAATGAGGGGAGAGAAAGAGAGGGAGAGGCTGTGGATACACAGAGAGACTGAGGTTAGAGAGGACAGAGTGAGACATGGGGGATACGTAGTGAGAATGAGGTAAGTGAAGGACAGGGAGAGGCTGGGGATACACAGAGAGAATGAGGGCAGAGAAGAAAAGAGACTGACGGGAGGAAGACAGAGTGAGACAGAGGGATACACCGAGAGAATGAGGGCAGAGAAGGAAAGAGACTGAGGGGAGGAGGACAGAGTGAGACAGGGTATACACAGAGAGAATGAGGGCAGAGAAGAAAAGAGACAGAGGGGAGGAGGACAGAGTGAGACAGAGGGATACACAGAGAGAATGAGGGCAGAGAAGAAAAGAGACTGAGGGGAGGAAGACAGAGTGAGACAGAGGGATACACCGAGAGAATGAGGGCAGAGAAGGGAAGAGACTGAGGGGAGGAGGACAGAGTGAGACAGGGTATACACAGAGAGAATGAGGGCAGAGAAGGAAAGAGACTGAGGGGAGGAGGATCGAGGGAGACATGGGGGATACATAGAGAGAACGAGGGGAGAACGGACAGAGAGAGACAGGGGCATACATAGAGAGAGTGAGGGGAGAGCGGACAGAGAGAGACAGGGGGATACACAGAGAGAATGAGGGGAGAGAAGGAAAGAGACTGAGGGGAGGAGGACAGAGTGAGACAGAGGGATACACAGAGAGAATGAGGGCAGAGAAGGAAAGAGACTTAGGGGAGGAGGACAGAGTGAGACAGAGGGATACACCGAGAGAATGAGGGCAGAGAAGGAAAGAGACTGAGGGGAGGAGGACAGAGTGAGACATGGGGGATACATAGAGAGAATGAGGGCAGAGAAGGAAAGAAACTTAGGGGAGGAGGACAGAGTGAGACAGAGGGATACACAGAGAGAATGAGGGCAGAGAAGGAAAGAGACTGAGGGGAGGAGGACAGAGTGAGACAGAGGGATACACCGAGAGAATGAGGGCAGAGAAGGAAAGAGACTGAGGGGAGGAGGACAGAGTGAGACAGGGGGATACATAGAGAGAATGAGGGCAGAGAAGGGAAGAGACTGAGGGGAGGAGGACAGAGTGAGACAGAGGGATACATAGAGAGAATGAGGGCAGAGAAGGAAAGAGACTGAGGGGAGGGAGGACAGAGTGAGACATGGGGGATACTTAGAGAGAATGAGGGGAGAGAAAGAGAGGGAGAGGCTGGGGATAAACAGAGAGACTGAGGTTAGAGAGGACAGAGTGAGACATGGGGGATACGTAGTGAGAATGAGGTAAGTGAAGGACAGGGAGAGGCTGGGGATACACAGAGAGAATGAGGGCAGAGAAGAAAAGAGACTGAGGGGAGGAAGACAGAGTGAGACAGAGGGATACATTGAGAGAATGAGGGCAGAGAAGGAAAGAGACTGAGGGGAGGAGGACAGAGTGAGACAGGGTATACACAGAGAGAATGAGGGCAGAGAAGAAAAGAGACAGAGGGGAGGAGGACAGAGTGAGACAGAGGGATACACAGAGAGAATGAGGGCAGAGAAGGAAAGAGACAGAGGGGAGGAAGACAGAGTGAGACAGAGGGATACATTGAGAGAATGAGGGCAGAGAAGGAAAGAGACTGAGGGGAGGAGGACAGAGTGAGACAGGGTATACACAGAGAGAATGAGGGCAGAGAAGAAAAGAGACAGAGGGGAGGAGGACAGAGTAAGACAGAGGGATACACAGAGAGAATGAGGGCAGAGAAGGAAAGAGACTGAGGGGAGGAGGACAGAGTGAGACAGAGGGATACACAGAGAGAATGAGGGCAGAGAAGAAAAGAGACTGAGGGGAGGAGGACAGAGTGAGACAGAGGGATACACAGAGAGAATGAGGGCAGAGAAGTAAAGAGACTGAGGGGAGGAGGACAGAGTGAGGCATGGGGGATACATAGAGAGAGTGAGGGCAGAGAAGGAAAGAGACTTAGGGGAGGAGGATAGAGTGAGACAGAGGGATACACAGAGAGAATAAGGGCAGAGAAGGAAAGAGACTGAGGGGAGGAGGACAGAGTGAGACAGAGGGATACACAGAGAGAATGAGGGCAGAGAAGGAAAGAGACTGAGGGGAGGAGGACAGAGTGAGACAGAGGGATACACAGAGAGAATGAGGACAGAGAAGGAAAGAGACTGAGGGGAGGAGGACAGAGTGAGACAGAGGGATACACAGAGAGAATGAGGGCAGAGAAGGAAAGAGACTTGAGGGGAGGAGGACAGAGTGAGACAGAGGGATACACAGAGAGAATGAGGGCAGAGAAGTAAAGAGACTGAGGGGAGGAGGACAGAGTGAGACATGGGGGATACATAGAGAGAGTGAGGGCAGAGAAGTAAAGAGACTTAGGGGAGGAGGACAGAGTGAGACAGAGGGATGCATAGAGAGAATGAGGGCAGAGAAGGAAAGAGACTGAGGGGAGGAGGACAGAGTGAGACAGAGGGATAAACCGAGAGAATGAGGGGAGGAGGACAGAGTGAGACAGAGGGATACATAGAGAGAATGAGGGCAGAGAAGGAAAGGGACTGAGGGGAGGAGGATAGAGTGAGACAGGGGGATACACAGAGAGAATGAGGGCAGAGAAGTAAAGAGACTGAGGGGAGGAGGACAGAGTGAGACAGAGGGATAAACCGAGAGAATGAGGGGAGGAGGACAGAGTGAGACAGGGGGATACACAGAGAGAATGAGGGGAGAGATGACAGAGTGAGACAGGGGGATACAAAGAGAGAATGAGGGGAGAGATGACAGAGTGAGACAGGGGATACAAAGAGAGAATGAGGGGAGAGAAGGAAAGAGACTGAGGGGAGGAGGATCGAGGGAGACATGGGGGATACATAGAGAGAACGAGGGGAGAACGGACAGAGAGAGACAGGGGGATACACAGGGAGAATGAGGGGAGAACGGACAGAGAGAAACAGGGGGATACATAGAGAGAGTGAGGGGAGAGCGGACAGAGAGAGACAGGGGGATACACAGAGAGAATGAGGGGAGAGAAGGAAAGAGACTGAGGGGAGGAGGACAGAGTGAGACATGGGGGATACATAGAGAGAGTGAGGGGAGAGCGGACAGAGAGAGACAGGGGGATACATAGAGAGAGTGAGGGGAGAGCGGACAGAGAGAGACAGGGGGATACACAGAGAGAATGAGGGGAGAGAAGAAAAGAGAACTGGGAGAGAGACTGAGGGGAGGAGGACAGAGTGAGACTGGGGGAGACACAGAACAAATGAGGGGAGAGAAAGAAAGAAGACTGGGAGAGAAACTAAGGGGAGGGAGAGCAGAGGGAGACGGGCAATACATAAATGAGGGTCAAGACGTAGAGTTGGTGGCCCTTCGTAGCTTCATGTCCCAATGTTGTATTGTCTATGGTTGTAGGAGGAGATGTTGCCAAAATATTTTGTTGTGTGTTTAGAAGAACCTGCAGGAGCATACATCCAGATCTGGTATTGGGGTCCTGTGTTCTGGTTAGGGTTGGATTCTGGGTCTGAGTGTGAGTGAGGTTGTTGATAAAGGCAAAAAGAACATGGACCTAGAAGACCAAGAATTTTAGGAACTTTGTGTCTATTGAGGAAGTTTATATCTAAAGGGAACCATGGGCATGGGAGCCTAAATAAATCTGGGGGGGGGCAAAGTTTAAAGAGACAACAATTGGTGCTATTCCACTTTATGGGTCAAAGCTTTTCATGGGAAAGACATACTGCTCCATAGCTGCTCCAAAACTGGTAATGCTTTATTAAGTTTAATTTTGCTATTTTTTGTGTCCCCTATTCATATGATCTGGTCCCTACGCCCTTGAAGGGGACTCATTGTCTCGCTCTTTCATTCAAAGTGATCTAATTCTAGAACTCTTGAGGGTTTGGTTGGATTTTACTGGGAGAGGGGTCACTACTGCCAATGAAAATGCAGAGAAGAAGGAGAGAGGGATGAAAATGTGGGGAAAAGAAATCAGGTTGTCCATCTTGGGGGCTGCATTATAAAGTTTGGGGGGATGGTTGGGGCATAGCTCAGGTGGGATGGGTAATGGATGCCAGGTTCACTCACCACAATGATGAGCCATGATGTTGGTCTAAGGACTATCTCTGAAGTTGGCTGGCTGTGGGGCTTCCTCTTCTGGTACTGCAGGGTCCTTGGTTCCTGAGGGGGTCTCTCTGTCACTTCCACCATTACTTATAGGCCGTGCTGCTCTGCTGTTCAGTTATTGAGTTGTTAACATATATTGAATTCACTAATGAGGACAAATGTCAGTGGTGACTGAACCTGAGCTCGGAGGGACCTGGCGAACTGAGGAAAACACAACATCATTTGTTATCAGAGCAACACACTGTGACATGCAACATACAGAGATCATGGGACAGAGAATGTGGGACATGACATATGGAGAACATGGGGGACACAGCATGCAGGAAACACAATGTGAGACACATAATATACACAGAATACACCACCAATACAGTGAGCATGAAATGGGACATACAACATATAGGAAACACGACATAGGGCAAAACACATACAGATATGCATCATACCAAGAACATACAATGAGTCACACAATGTAGAGAAAACATACAGTGAGACACATAACTTATTACAGAACATGGCATGAGGCACACATCATACAGAGAACATGGAACATTCATCATACAACGCAATGTTACACACATTATACATGGAACATGGCACAGGACACATGAAACTGTTAATATGAAATACACATCATACAGAAAACATGGGACGCTCGTCATATAGGTGAAATGGAACACACATCATACAGAGAACATGGAACATTCATCATACAATGCAGTGTTACACACATTATACATGGAACATGTCATGGGACATGTTAATCTGTTAATATGAAATACACATTATACAAAGAACATGGAATGGGACACACAATACCTAGGAGAATACATAATGAGACACAACATATAAAGAACATGGAACATATATCAAACAGAGAACATTGCATGAGACGCACAACATACAAGGAACAGTGCATAGTCTATATGATACTGATACCTTGGGATTCACATCATACAGAGAACATGGAACGCTCATCATACATGGAAAAAGCCATGAGACATGTATCAGAAAACAGAAAAGATGGGGCATAACATAGAAAACATGCCCTGCAGTAAGCATAACATGGGACACACATCATACAGAGGACATACAATGAGATATACCAGTCAATGTATACATACACTACAAGGAACACACAACATACAGGCAATAAACCAATACACACATACTACATGGAATATACCAATGCTTGTGTATATCCCATGCAATACAAACAAGGGGAGGCACATCCTACAGTGGGTTATGCACCCAACAATGGACACAACATGGGACAAGCCCTCCAAAAGGAATCCACCAAGGGATACACAATTTACACTATTAAATGCGCATGCCAGTCTGGGTCCATGACGCAGAACATTATTCAATCTAATTGTATCAAGTGCTGAAATGGCAAGTGAGTCCAAGAGCTTGCAATCTAAAATATTACATTGCTATAAGGGATATTTAGGTGGTATTAGTGACATCCCCTTTTGGATCTCTACCTTGTTGTGGTGAAGGGGCTTATGTACTTCACTGAAGCTGTGAGCTATAGGGTCACCCAAGATGGGCAGGTCATAGCAGAGAGGTCAGACAAATCACGGTCCACTGGAGAAGGCACTGGCAACCCACACCAGTATCTTTGCCAATATAATCTTATGGACAAACACCACCAGACGCAAGATGTGCCTGATGTGCTGCGGTCCATAGGGTCACGGTGAGTCGGATATGACCGAATGACTAAACAAAAGATATTTATTTAGGTGGTATTGGGGGCATGGGGTGTTTTGCTGTTAACCCTTTCTCTAAAGGTGGAATCATTATTCCCAAAGAGAAACCCTCCCTTATAATAATTTGCAATACAGATAACATTTACATAATTGCAGTTGTGACTTTAGTAGATCTGGGTCACACATAAACACAATGAATGGCCCAAGTCCCTGTCCTGCAGAGCTGACACTCTCTCTCTCTCTCTCTTCTATGCTGGGTACTCGCGATCTCTTTAAAGAGGGAGGTATAGTGCAGAGCCGGATCCCTCCGCCTGCTTGGAAGCCTCAGCACTAGTAGATCCGTCCGCGCAGAGCGCAGCCTGCAGTGGGAGAGCGGCTGGAGCCCCCCGGGTGACTGCGCCATGGGAGCCTGGGGACTCAGCCTTGGGGTCCTGCACTGCCTGGGGGTGTACATCCAGCTGAGCTCAGGGGACAGACACAGCACGGCCGATGGTAACTGGGGGGAAAGGATATACTGGAGAGGGGGGGGGGGGGGCTATATCATATTGGGAGGTGGTATTGGGGGGCACACTATTGGGGGGGATGTGTTCTAGTGGGGGTGCTATATGAAGTCTCTGCTAATGGGGTCTTTTATAATCTAGTTTGTCTGTTACTATTCTAATCGGCTCTTTGTAAAATTAATGGGGTATTTGTATTATTGGAACATGATGATTTGGGGGTGCTCTATATTGAGACCTGTGTTTTATGGGGGTGCTTCAGGGGTCTCTTCTAATGGGATGTGTGGAATAGGACCTATATCATCTAGTTTGTCTGTTACTATTCTGATCTGCTCAATGTAAAATTAATGGGGCATTTGTATTATTGGGGCATGATGATTTTGGGGTGCTCTATATTGAGACCTGTGTGTTATGGGGGTGCTTCAGGGGTCTCTTCTAATGGAATCTGTGGGTTAGGACCTATATCATCTAGTTTTTCTGTTACTATTTAGATCTACTCTTTGTAAAATTAATGAGGCATTTGTATTATTGGGGCATGATGATTTTGGGGTGCTCTGTATTGAGACCTATGTGTTATGGGGGTCTCTTCTAAAGGGATTATATAGGAACAATCTACTGGGTCTATGGAATAGGAATAATATATATTCCAATCAGACTTTCTATTTGACTCTATCCACTCTTTGTAAAAATAAAATAGGGGGTTGTGTAACATGAGGAGGGGTCATAATTATGGGGTGCATGTCATAAAAAGGATGATATCTGGTATGTTTCCTATCATGTATGTATGTGTTTAGTTACTACATGATAAATATAGGCTGCTATTGTTTGGGGTCTAGATATTGGGGGTGTAGCTGATGGGGGAGGTGAGTAACCTGTGGTGTAGGGGTCTTTGTAATGGGGTTGTCTATTGTGTAGGTCAGTAATATTTTAGTATATGATGATTGTTAAAGGGATGACGTCTCTATTTTACAGAAATTGCATAATATAGTGCATGTATAATGGTTTATATTATTGGGGTTTATTGTCCATGCTAAAAAAAAAGTTGTGCTTCAAATGCTCGTTTGGGACAGAATATTCTTTTTTTCTTTAATATAAGGATTTTGCGGAGCCTCCGAGCAAACAACACAATCTAGGGGGTGTTGGATTCTATAAAATATAAGTGAACTTTTTGATTATTTTGTGTGATTATCCTGTCGATGACCTTATATAAATGGACGTACATGAGTATGGTTATCCATTCTGTGGATGTGTTGATTATTATTTGATTGATAAGGTTGGGGTGACCTACTTGGACTCCATGTATAGGGAAGAATGAGAGAAAATTGTTGGTGTTGTTTTGGTAGGGTCTGATAAAGATTGGGGTATCTGGGATTATTGTTATAAGGAGATTGGCGTATACTTATTTGGGGATGGTTAGTTTTTTGTAATAGATTACAATTGATTTTACGATTGATGTTGCTTTTTTGGGGTTTGTGGGATTTGGTGTGTTGGGGGATCTCACTTTGCGAGCAATAAAAAATGGATTTTGTTTGGTTGGGATTGGTTTGGATTATGGATTTAGGTGGAATGCAGTGGATTTTGGTTTTAATTATTGGGAACCAAAGTCTTTTGTTGTTGATAAATATTGCATTTATGTATTAATGTGCAGAATTTCTTTTCTTAGTATTGGGATTGTGGGACAACTTTGGGGGGCTATCACTGGGAATCTGCTAAAATGGTACCTCTATTTCTGGGTAATCGTGAGTTTTATTATTAGGGGAGAGTGTGTAATTCAAATTAGCATTATGGGAGGTAATATAGATTTCAGGAAAATAGGATCTAAAATCAAAGGCATTGATAACTACTTTGGTAGTACACTGAGTGTCTTATTGGGGTAGAAAATAGGGTCTTCTGATGGTATTAACACTGATGTCGTTTTAATATTGGGAGTTTCATAATGATTGGGTGTTTTTATTGATAATTTGTAGGGTTTTTATTTTCTGTAGTGTGCTAAAAATGTTTATTTTTATGTTTATTGTGTATCATGAACATGGGTTGGGTGGTATAAATTCTGGTATATTATGGTGTAAGATGTCTAGAACGGGAGATAGAGATTGACATGGTGAATTATGTAATGAAAACATGGCTACCTAACTACTATGGTTTTTGGGGTGATACTATTTGGGGTATCTATTATTGTTTATGTTAAAAAGGATTCTGACACTTTATTATACCGTACCTGTTATTAATGGGGGAAATAAGCTGGAGTCCCTGTTATTGAACATATTAAATATTGAGGTGCTCCAATGAGTATGATAAAAGTGTATATATATGTATGCAGCTATTGTCTCCGGACCTGCTAGTATGTCACATCCTTCTGTATAGGGTGTCACAAGGCATTAGGGTACAGGGGACAAGTGAAAGAATATTGAGAAAAAATAAATAAATGAGGAACAATGATCATTAGATTTAGAAATACAGACAGTACTGCACGTAGATGGAGTATTATTAATAAATTAGATGTAATAAATGATATTGCACAGTCTGGGTTAGAGAGTTACTTGAGCATAAAATGTCTTAATTTTTGAAATCTTTCAATATATATACCACTGTTTACATTTTTTGTTGGTCTTTTTTTTTTTTAAGTGTACCCTGTGGGACATCACAACAATTGACAACCACTGAGATCTAGATAGGTAGATAGATTGACTATAAATTGACAATATCTGAATATATTACCAAATAAATCTGCTTATTGCAGACCTAAGAAGGTGGTACTTGATGGACTAAAAGTATTTTTTTCAACCTAAATTACTATATATTCATATATATATATATATATATAGAGAAAGAGAGAGAGAGAGAGAGAGAGAGAGAGAGAGAGATAAAGTACAAATTGTAGGAGACCTGGCTCTCAAGATGTGTATATACATATATTTATATGTAAAATTTACATCCACTCACATACTAGAATGTAATCCAAAACACAAATAATCTGAATAAATGACACTCATTTGTTTATATGCATGAGAAACAGCAAGCAGGACACATCAGGGGTTACCAGGGGCCCAAGTAAGTGCTGCTGGATTACTGCACAGAATTGCAATCTGCATGAAGAGGCTCTGTGGGTGTAATTGCAGCAATTGTGCATGTGATAAAAAATGTGTTTGAGGGAAGGGGCTAAGGTACGTTTATATTTATATACATAGAGTGGAGAGAGGGAAAGGCGAGAGGAAAGAGAGAGCGCAGGGGTATCTTTGTTTTCCATATTTATAGGATGGAGTAGAGAAAAAGGCAGAGAACCAGAGGGCAGAGAGAAGATTCTGCTTATCACATTCATATACATAGAGGGGAGAGAAGAGAAAAGGGGGGATTAGATTAGTAGAGAAAGGAAAAGAGTCATGGAGAGGGTAAGCCACAAAGGAGATAAGAGTGCATAAAAGAAGAGAGGATAAGAGAGCTGAGAGAGGAGAGGGTAAGAGAGCTGAGAGAGGAGAGGGTAAGAGAGCTGAGAGAGGAGAGGGTAAGAGAGCAGAGTGAGGAAAGACTAAGAGAGCAGAGTGAGGAAAGGGTAAGAGAGCAGAGAGAGGAAAGAGTAAGAGAGCAGAGTGAGGAAAGACTAAGAGAGCAGAGTGAAAAGAGACTAAAAGAGAGCAGAGTGAGGAGAGGGTAAGAGAGCTGACAGAGGAGAGGGTAAGAGAGCAGAGTGAGGAAAGACTAAGAGAGCAGAGAGAGGAAAGACTAAGAGAGCAGAGTGAGGAGAGACTAAGAGAGCAGAGTGAGGAGAGGGTAAGAGAGCTGAGAGAGGAGAGGGTAAGAGAGCAGAGTGAGGAGAGGGTAAGAGAGCAGAGTGAGGAAAGACTAAGAGAGCAGAGTGAGGAAAGACTAAGAGCAGAGTGAGGAGAGACTAAGAGAGCAGAGTGAGGAGAGACTAAGAGAGCAGAGTGAGGAGAGGGTAAGAGAGCTGAGAGAGGAGAGGGTAAGAGAGCAGAGTGAGGAGAGGGTAAGAGAGCAGAGTGAGGAAAGACTAAGAGAGCAGAGTGAGGAAAGACTAAGAGCAGAGTGAGGAGAGACTAAGAGAGCAGAGTGAGGAAAGACTAAGAGAGCAGAGTGAGGAGAGACTAAGAGAGCAGAGTGAGGAGAGGGTAAGAGAGCAGAGTGAGGAGAGGGTAAGAGAGCAGAGTGAGGAGAGGGTAAGAGAGCAGAGTGAGGAGAGACTAAGAGAGCAGAGTGAGGAGAGACTAAGAGAGCAGAGTGAGGAGAGGGTAAGAGAGCTGAGAGAGGAGAGGGTAAGAGAGCAGAGTGAGGAGAGGGTAAGAGAGCAGAGTGAGGAGAGGGTAAGAGAGCAGAGTGAGGAAAGACTAAGAGAGCAGAGTGAGGAGAGACTAAGAGAGCAGAGTGAGGAGAGGGTAAGAGAGCGGAGTGAGGAAAGACTAAGAGAGCAGAGTGAGGAGAGACTAAGAGAGCAGAGTGAGGAGAGACTAAGAGAGCAGAGTGAGGAGAGGGTAAGAGAGCTGAGAGAGAAGAGGGTAAGAGAGCAGAGTGAGGAGAGGGTAAGAGAGCAGAGTGAGGAGAGGGTAAGAGAGCAGAGTGAGGAGAGACTAAGAGCAGAGTGAGGAGAGGGTAAGAGAGCAGAGTGAGGAGATGGTAAGAGAGCAGAGTGAGGAGAGGGTAAGAGAGCAGAGCGAGGAGAGGGTAAAAGAGCAGAGTGAGGAAAGACTAAGAGAGCAGAGTGAGGAGAGACTAAAGAGCAGAGTGAGGAGAGGGTAAGAGAGCTGAGTGAGGAGATGGTAAGAGAGCAGAGTGAGGAGAGGGTAAAAGAGCAGAGAGAGGAGAGGGTAAAAGAGCAGAGAGAGCAGAGGGTAAGAGAGCAGAGAGAGGAGATGGTAAGAGAGCAGAGAGAGGAGAGGGTAAAAGAGCAGAGAGAGGAGAGGGTAAAAGAGCAGAGAGAGGAGATGGTAAGAGAGCAGAGAGAGGAGATGGTAAGAGAGCAGAGAGAGGAGATGGTAAGAGAGCAGAGAGAGGAGAGGGGAGAGGGTTAGAGCGCAGAGAGGGTAAGAGAGCAGAGAGAGGAAAGGGTAAGAGAGCAGAATGAGGGATGGGTCAGAGAGTAGAGAGAGGGAAGGGTCAGAGAGCAAAGAGAGGAACGGGTAAGAGAGCAGAGAGAGGAGAGGGTAAGAGTGCAGAGAGAGGAAAGAGTAAGAGAGCAGGAGAGAGGGAAGTGTAAGAGAGAGCAGAAATGAGAAGGTAAAAGGCCAGGAGAGGGTTAGAGGGCAAAAAGAAAGGAGGGTGAAAGGGCAGGAGAAAGAGGAGAGGTTCCTGGCCAGGAGAAAAGAGAGGATTAGAGTGCTAAAGAAAGAGGGGGGGGGGGGGGGTAAGAGGGCAGTTGGTTCTGTTTTATAAAGTTTCAGAGAGTGGTGAATAGAAAAGGGAATAAAAAGAAGAGGAGATGTGAAGAAGCAGGTTATGATTGTGGAGAGTGGTGCTAATCACAGTAACTCGCATCTTATTCACACCCCTATAGCTTCTGTTATAAGCCCAGTGCTTTTCCATATTTGATTAGAGTGCAGAGTATACATTGTCCGTGACCTACTCGCGGGGTCTGGAGGAGCTGGCGCTGTGTCCTTGAAATAATTGTATCTCCTCCACCCCCTGACCACCTTGTTACTACCTCACTTTATCCACATTCCCATAATGCCCTTGCCTCCCCCTGTATTAGTGCACCCCTCTACTGTTTAATGCCTTGCTTGGGAGTCATGAAGAGAGTGACCTGTGTAACAAGGCCCTGAACAAGACGGGTCAGATCTTGTGATCTTAATCTGTACAATCTACAGAGACCACTTGTACAAGAGGGAAATCTAATATACAGAATAGGCTCAGATAGTCCTGCATACCCGCAGAGTGACCTCCTAACTGTACATTATCAGGACAGGTTCATACAGTGCTATGATAATCTCTTGACTGTAGGTTATCAGGTCAGATCAGATAAGACTGAGACAGTGTTGAATTTGACTCCACATCATCACGGCCATCCAAAATAGTTCTTGGTTGCGTTGCACATTATCATTAGGCTTTTACTACACATTATCAGGACAGGCTCAGGCAGTCAGTTCTCAGTTTAACTGCACATTACCAGGATAGGCATAGACAGTGCTAGGTTTGACTGTACATTATCAATACAGTCTCAAATAGTGCAAATTATCAGGACATGCTCAGGTTTCACACATAATCAAGACAGGCTCAGGTAGCGCACATAATCAGGACAGGCTCAGGTAGCGCACATAATCAGGACATGCTCAGGTAGCGCATATAATTAGGACATGCTCAGGTTTCGCACATAATCAGGACAGGCTCCGGTTTCGCACATTATCAGGACAGGCTCAGGCAGTGAGCAGTCTGGTGATGAATGGGTGTAGCAGTGCGGCTGGCTCTTATCTGAATCTGATCTGCACTCATAATCAGATGCCTGTATGGGTCCCTGTAATGCCGCCAGCATGTTAATCAGACCCTCCCTGGGCTTTGCGTTTATTGTATGAAGGATCCGTCTCTGCTGGGAGAGCAGACACTCTGTGTACTGAGAATCCCCTATTAATATTTTATTACAATGAATCTGCAACTGTGTGCAGACAATTGACAGGCACAGGGGGGAGGATGGGAGACAAGAAAATACCTGCACACACAGTATACAGACAGGGATCAGACTGTGTGGTCTGGACACACGTACAGCATACACCTTATATGTCTCTGAATGCACTATGTATAATACAGAGTCTTTAAATGAATTACACATATATAGACCATGTATACTCCTCTTTATATATTAGTTATTCCGAAAATATACATGTAAAAGTATACAAACCATATATACATACATTTTATACAGGCATAAAATGTTATATCTTAAAAATAATGTATACATTTAACATATAAAAATACAATATATACATACATTATTTATTCTCTCTCTCTGTCTATATATATATATATATATCACATATATAGTTGTGAGCGTACGAGTCGTTGCTCACGCTTGCGGGCTCGCGTAGCGAGCCCGCGGCCCTCGCGAAGCGAGGGCCGTGGCTCGCGAAGCGAGGGCCGTGGCTCGCAAAGCGAGCCGCGGCCCTCGCGTAGCGAGGTCACTGGGCAAGGGCCTCAGTTGCTGGCATGGAGCGCCGAAGGCGCTCCATGCCAGCAACTGAGGCCCCTCGCGAAGCGAGGGCCTCAGTTGCTGGCGAGGTCACTGGGCACGGGTCTCAGTTGCTGGCATGGAGCGCCGAAGGCGCTCCATGCCAGCAACTGAGGCCCCTCGCGAAGCGAGGGCCTCAGTTGCTGGCGAGGTCACTGGGCACGGGTCTCAGTTGCTGGCATGGAGCGCCGAAGGCGCTCCATGTCAGCAACTGAGGCCCCTCGCGAAGCGAGGGACTCAGTTGCTGGCGAGGTCACTGGGCAAGGGCCTCAAACCCTCGCAAAATTCACGTCGCTACTCAAAAAACACGACACACAAATTACGACACTCGCTAAATTTTACGAGGCACGCAAACAACGTACGAAACACGTTACCACACATTACGACCTCGCAAACATCGGACGCAACACGCCGACATACAAACATTTAAAACACAATACATACACACAGCACATACATAAAAAACTTACCTACACCAAGAGGGAGCACCCAGGACCTCAAAAATGCAACTTACACCTCGATTTTACTCGAAATAAAACACTTTAGAGACTAAAAAAAAAACGAAGCGAGAGAAAAAATGGCCGCCGAACAAAACGAAAACGAGGCTACAGCACTCTAAACTCGCAAAACACCACAAGAAACTCGCAAAACACCACAAAACACCTACGGATATTCCGATACAGACCTATACCACACATTACTCGCCATTTTACACCAATGCGGAAGTACACGACTACGCTAACGGTTTGGTCTCGCGCACGCACAGTGTTACACTGCACACATTCAGCATGCTTATACAGCAGCTCCACACCACTAATGCTGCAGCAACATCAACACAGATTGCCAGCTCTTCATCACAATGCTTCAAAATAGGTACACTATATTCATTTACTAATTTAGCTACCTTACAATTTCATTGCCGTCATTTTTTGACGGGCAATTCGCTAGTATATATATATATATACACACACACACAGTATATAGAAGCAGACATATTTGTAGACCTTGTTTTTTTTGCCCTGCTCAGTTGTGTCCAACTCTCTATGACCTCATGGGCTGCAACACACCATGCTAATCCACTTGATATTCATGGCAGAGATACTGGAGTGGGGTAGCCAGTTGCTTCTCCAGTGGGCCACAGCTACAGCTCGTATTCCTTGGTGGTTTCTCACGCCAGTACTGACCAGGCCCAACCCTGCATGGCTTCAGGGTGGTGTGACCTCTCGGTTCCCTGACTGGAATCAAAACCAGGTCATAGCAGTGAAAGCACTGAATCCTAACCACTGGACCACCGGGGAGCCCTGTAGACAATATACTTGTACATGTTACAACCATAGACACAAAAGCGCATGCACACTATGTATATACATTATATATAAATCTTTCTATGTCACTGGAGCTCTCACTTTCCTTGAAGGAACTGAACTCTACCTGCTATGGCTGTGGGTAGTCATTATATTAGATATGAAAATGTGGTTTATGTTCTCTGTAAAGGAATAGTGAGGTTTTAGGGACATTTCTACAGCATAAAAATATCAGTCAAATCCATTTGGTTATGGATACAGGGAATTATCTACCAGCAGTTAGTGTAATAGGGGTATTGTTCACAGAATTTGAAATTAGTAACTCAATAGACACTTTAACCTGATCCTATCACTTTTTGAAGCCGTTTTTATAAGTGAATGGGAAGGATTAAGGTTGTTTATATCACGCACAAACGTTCAGACTCCTCCCACTACGCAAGCCTTTAGACATATAATCAGAAAATTTGGCTCAGGCGGAGTTAGGAGGAGCTTTAAAGGCTGCATGTCGTGCTTGAGCTAGCAGTGCCATTGGCTTTGATGCCCTCTCCTGTGTGCCATCTTCCCCACTCTCTGTCACACAGTCAGTTGTCCAGCCTGCTCAAGGGAACTTTCAGCCCCCCCATAAATCCCTGGCACAGACACTAAAACCCACAGACCATATCCTAGATCCTACACCTCAGGCTCACATTACAGGGAAATCTATGGGGCTGTCAGCATGTAATGTGAGCAGAGGACGGGCACACACGCACCAATGGGCGCCAATCTGGCATGCCTCAGTAGTGTCCAATACACTTAACCCCTCCCCAGCTGCATCTTGGCACATAGTTACATGGTAGTTGAGGTTGAAAATACACATATTCATTAATCCAGGCTTATTTGGTTTGCCTTTCCTCATAGCATTCATTTCCCTTATTCATTTAGATGCTCTTTCCAGATCTGCACTATCATTTATGAGTAGTGGTACCCAAAACCAGACTCCATATTGAAGATGAGGTATTAGCAGATGTGTGTCTGTACATATATATATATATATATATATATATATATATATATATATGTATATACTACTTGCAATTGTTTCAATCTTATCTTGCAGCAAATTATTGACTATAAATTGCAAATCACTTCTGCAGGAAGTCTGTTCCCTGCTCCCACTGACCTTATAGCAGACCCTCGAAATGTGCAACATTTTTCTGCTATTTTCTGGTGTACTACCTAGAAACCATCTCTTTACTAACCTTCTTGGACAATACTGTATTTAAAATACTACAATTACTGTATATTAGACTAACATTACTGTGCATTACCTGCACATTAGTTTATATACAACATATATGATCATGTGCTGCCTATAATATCAACATTACTAATTTGCTAGCGTATTGAAGGGACGCGGTCATCAATTTCTTTTCTATAATAGCACCCACATTAGATTAGCAAAAACTACACATTTGAAGTATGTAAGAAACTAACAGCATATGCATCTGTGTAGGTCATGGGCAAAAGGTCATTTTCATTGTAGTTGGCCCTGCTAGTGCATGGAAGCTGCCATGATGGTCATACTTCCGTTTCAAGGCGCAAGGGGCAGTTAGAGAGCAAAGTTTGCAAATATACTTGCAAGCTACCGCTACTGAGCCTATGGAATTGAAGGAGGAATGCATACTGTGTTGGACTTTTTATCTAAATCCACCTATGAATCAACAAATTACCCTCTCCTTTCATCATACCCTTTAATAGATAATACAAATTAGAAGATAACACCCATTTAGCCTTCAAGCTAGTAGGAACGTGGCACAAGACGTGTCTACTAAAGTATAGATGTTACCTACAGTGCCTTGCAAAAGTATTCACCCCCTTGACTTTTTACCCATTTTGTTACATTACAGGCTTAAGTTCAATGTTTTGTTAATCTGAATTTTATGTGATGGATCAGAACACAATAGTATAAGTTGGTGAAGTGAAATGAGAAAAATATATACATAAAACTATTTTTTAGAAATAGGAAACAGAAAATTGGCATGTGCATATGTATTCACCCCCTTTGTTATGAAGCCCATAAAAAGCTCTGGTGCACCTAATTACCTTCAGAAGTCACATCATTAGTGAAATGATGTCCACCTGTGTGCAATCTAAGTGTCACATGATCTGTCATTACATATATACACCTTTTTTGAAAGGCCCCAGAGGCTGCAACACCGAAGCAAGAGGCACCACTAACCAAACACTGCCATGAAGACCAAGGAACTCTCCAAACAAGTAAGGGACAATGTTGTGGAGAAGTACAAGTCACGGTTAGGTTATAAAAAAATATACAAATCTTTGATGATCCCCAGGAGCACCATCAAATCTATCATAACCAAATGGAAAGAACATGGCACAACAGCAAACCTGCCATGAGACGGCCGTCAACCAAAACTCACGGATCAGGCAAGGAGGTCATTAATCATAGAGGCAGCACAGAGACCTAAGGTAACCTTGGAGGAGCTGCAGAGTTCCACAGCAGAGACTGGAGTATCTGTATATAGGAAGACAATAAGACGTACGCCCCATAGAGTTGGGCTTTATGGCAGAGTGGCCAGAAGAAAGCCATTACTTTCAGCAAAAAACAAAATGGCACTTTTTGAGTTTACGAAAAGGCATGTGGCAGACTCCCAAAATGTATGGAGGAAGGTGCTTTGGTCTGATGAGACTAAAATTTAACTTTTCGGCCATCCAAGAAAACGCTATGTCTGGCGCAAACCCAACACATCACATCACCCAAAGAACCCCAGCAGCCGGGACTGGGAAACTGGTCAGAGTTGAGGGAAAGATGGATGGTGCTAAATACAGGGATATTCTTGAGCAAAACCTGTACCACTCTGTGCTTGATTTGAGGCTAGGACGGAGGTTCACCTTCCAGCAGGACAATGACCCCAAACACACTGACACTTGAGTGGTTTAAGGGGAAACGTAAATGTGTTGGAATGGCCTAGTCAAAGCCCAGACCTCAATCCAATAGAAAATCTGTAGTCAGACTTAAAGATTGCTGTTCACAAGCGCAAACCATCCAGCTTGAAGGAGCTGTAGCAGTTTTGCAAGGAGGAATGGGCAAAAATCCCAGTGGTAAGATGTGGCAAGCTCATAGAGACTTATCCAAAGCGACATGGAGCTGTGATTGCCGCAAAAGGTGGCTCTACAATATATTGACTTTAGGGGGTGAATAGTTATGCACATTGACTTTTTCTGTTATTTTGTCCTATTTGTTGTTTGCCTCACAATAAATATAATAATAATATAATACATTTTTAAAAAAATCTTTAAAGTTGTGGGCATGTTCTGTAAATTAAATTATGCAAATCCTCAAACGATCCATGTTAATTCCAGGTTGTGAGGCAACAAAACATGAAAAATGCCAAGGGGGGTGAATACTTTTGCAAGGCACTGTAAAAAGCTAGGAATGTTGTTAATTTGTTACAAACTTCAGAGATATATGATGTTTTTCCCAATTTACAGTGGTCTACAAAAGATGACTGTGTAAACAAATGTATTTCATAATGACACATTTACAATATTTGCTAACAAATGAACCCATGTAACACACATTACTCTGTATAACAATAAGGATGCTGTTTGTAAACCACAATACACTTCCAAGTAATCTGAATGCTGAAAACTCGTGATACAAAATGATGCAAAATGTGTTTAGAAAGTAAAAAAAAACATATGCTGTAATTTTTTACTTATTGTATGAAATCATTCTTTAGAGTGGGCTGCCATTACCGTCTTGCAGCAGGTAATGGCCCTGCAAAATTATATTTCCTCTTAGTCCTGTTGAAAGCACCATCACAATCTTTTTCCACATTCATTTGCAGAGGTGAATAAAAATATTTAAAATTTAGGAGCCAGATAGGGAGTTTGTATGAGCCTGACATTTTCCTAGAGATCCATCATAGTTTGGAAAACATTTTTGGAACCAGCAGTAAAAGTTTTAGAAGCACTGGCTGCCCGGCTCCAAGGATTATTTCCTCTCTCTCTAAGCCCAGTGATTTTGATATTAAATTAAGTATTGCAATATGCTCTTCTTAATACTTAGTCCATTTAAGAAGATGTCATAGCTTGATACACTACAATATATATATATATATATATATATATATATATATATATATATATATATATATATATATATATATACACACACATACATATATGTGTGTATGCATATGTATATTTATGTGTGTATATATATATATATATATATATATATATATATATAGGAAAGGGGGCATTTTCACTTCACCTTCTAGAGCAGAGCGTGCCCCTCGGCACTAAAGGGGTTAATTGGATTCGGTGTCGACCAGCCTCTATAAAATACTCACATCTGGGCACTGCAAGCTAATTAGACAGCTAAATATTAATTAGCAGGCTATTAAGGAGACGCTGCAACCTAATGAACTTGTGATGGCTCATTTGCGAAGTGCTGATAGGAGGGTTATCAGGCCCAGGTTAGTGGTGGAGGGGGGTTTGTGTATCGCATAGGGGGCCTCATTAGAGGGCAGCTGGGATCTAAATCTCTAGCACAGGAGCCACAGCAGCGGGACACAGAGTGACACAGTGACAGCAGCGTCACCTCCTGGAGATGTTTTATATCCTGATAAAGATCATTCTACTAATTAGCTGTGTGCAGCTCGCGCCTCTCTGCCTTTTCTCTCACTCTGTCTATAACTTCCCTTTTTCTCTTCTTATTTTTTCCATTTGTTCCTCCCTACTATTTAACCCTTTACCCCTTATTCACTCCCATTCTCTCCCATTCATTTGATTAATCTTCTGTCAGTCTCTCTTTTTCCATTTCACTCTCCCTTTTTACTTTCTCCATCCTGTCTGTATCACTTTAATTAACTCATTACACCATTCTCATTTGTTATACAACAGTTTTTTCTCCCTTATCTTATTTTTTTTTGTCTCTCTCTTTTCAGCCATACTTCAGTTTTCTATCTCTTTTTCTTTTCTGTGAAAGTACCACTGTAGATGGGGGAAAAACAAATGAACAACATTAGTCGCTGTGTATCTAGTCGGCATAAAAGTATTTTTTGCTAAAACACTAATTTTCTTAGACACTGCTTGCGTGTGAAAGATGCCATGTTTGTGTCTTCCATGCTTTCTTCTGGCTTGGACACGGAGTTGGCATGTTTTGCTAATTTTTCTATTGAAGAATGAAAGGAGTAAGAAGGGGGATTTGTTTATTGATTGCTGGGTTCAGATAAGATTTCAGTAGAGTCTGCTAAAATGAATATGTTTTTATCCCATAATTTGTGCAGCTGCTAATGTTGTTAATCTGTTGCATACTTCCCAAACATGACATTTTCGATAATCCACAGTAATTATTTAACAACTCTCTTTCCATTCCTTCTTTTGGCTCTTTAATAATTTTTCTTTCCAGCCCTTTTTCTCTTTTCCCCTCTTATTCGTTTTCTACTCAGACTGTCTCCAGTTTATTCTCCATTTTTTTATTCATTTACAGCCCTCTTTTTTTCTATGTTTCTTTCTATTCATTTTTCGGTTTCTTTCCCTCTTTTTATTTATTTTTTCCTTCTTTCTATTTTTTGTCTTTTGTATATTTTTCTTGTTACTGTTTTTTATCTTGCTTTTTTCTTTTTCATTTCTTTATACATTTTCTACCTTTTTCTCTCATTTTCTATTTCTTTATTTTATATGATCCTTTACTTTCTTTCTCTGTCCCGTTTCCACCCTCCCCTCCTAATATTCTCCTTTTCACCTTAAGGTTTTATCTCTCTTTCTTTACATCGGTTTCCTTCTTTTCCTGTTATATCCCCATACAGTGTTCAACCTCCCTTTCCCCCCCTCAAATTATAGTCTGTTTTTCATCCATCTATTCCTTTCTTTCTAAAC
This sequence comes from Discoglossus pictus, assembly GCA_027410445.1. Classification (NCBI taxonomy): domain Eukaryota; kingdom Metazoa; phylum Chordata; class Amphibia; order Anura; family Alytidae; genus Discoglossus; species Discoglossus pictus. The sequence goes on from CM050174.1 coordinate 47,263,117, forward strand.
GTTTTGCCATACTCTCTAACCCTTATCATCTTTCTCCACTTTCTTCACTCCCTTGTCCTCCCTCTGTTCCTCTGCATTTCTCCCTCCTTCTCTCTAGCCTGAGTCCTCTCACTCTACCTTCTCTCTCTTCAATATCCTCTACCTCATTTTCTCCCATTCTCTCAATCCCTCACTGTATCCTGTGACATCTCTCTCTCTCCTTCTTTCTATTCCCCTTTCTCCCTAACCTGGGTTCTCTACCTCTCTAATTCTCATTTTCTCCTCTCTGTTTTTCTGCCTCTTCCTCTCCTTTCATCTACCCAGTGTCCTCTCTCAAAATTCCCCACATCCTCATTCTCTCTATCCAGTCTCCTCTCCCTCTATATTACTCACCACCTCCCTCTCTCTATCCAGTGTCCTCTACAAGTTTCTCTCCTTCTTCTAATCCTTCCCCTATCCAATGTGCTCTCTTTGTTTCTCATCTTCTCTCTCTCCCTCCATCTCCTCTCCCTCCCTCTCTCCTCTCTCTCTTGCATACACCCCTGCCTGTGGGTATACAGACACTGTTGATCTCTTATTAATGTGTGAGGATACCAAGATTATGATAATTAGCTTCAAGTAACTGAAGCCCGGCATGTGGCAGAGAAAATCTGTCTAATGTGCGGCCAGCGCCGGCTCTGGGCTCCCCCACAGGTCTCCCTGCACTTTCCCTTTTTTTTTTTTTTTTAAGTATTTCTCCTTCTATAATGTTTAAACAACTCTCCCTCTTTCTTTCTCTCCCTTCTCTCCCCCTCCTTTTCCCCTCGCTTCCATTTAATGTCTCTCTCCCTCCCTCTTCCAGACGCAGGCTCATTTCAGTAATAGCTTGTGAAGTCTCTGCATGGACCAGCTCCTGTCTCTGTTCTCCTGTCACATTGTTTTTTCCCCTAAATCTCCCTGGATATGTAATTCCGTTCCTGTCTCTTCCAATCTTCCAGCGGCTGCTCTGAAGCCTTCTCCCTCTCATTTCCTCTATTCTACATTCCATCTTCTATCGTTCTCCTCTCCTGCTCTCGTCTCCTCTCCTGCTCACGTTATTTCTCTCTCTTTTGTCAGCTCTTCGGCTCTCATCCTCTTTCCTTATTCTGTTCTCATCCTTTCAATTTTCTTCTCCCCATCAATCCCCCATTTCAGCTCTTATCTTCTATCTTCTTTTGCCTTTCCCCTTTCTTCTCCTCTCCTGCTTTTATCCTTTCACTGCTCCTCTGTTGCTCTCATCCTCTTTCCTTATTCTGTTCTCATCCATTCAATTTCCTTCTCCCCATCAATCCCCCATTCCAGCTCTTATCTTCTATCTTCTTCTGCCTTTTACCTTTCTTCTCCTCTCCTGCTTTTATCCTTTCACTGCTCCTCTGTTGCTCTCATTCTCTCAATCTGTTCCTGCTCTGATCTCTCTTGCTCTCTCTTTCTGTCTTGTTTTCATCTCTCTGGCTCTCGTGTTCATTTCTGCTCCCTTCCTCTTATTTTCTGTTCTCTTCTTCTCTCTTGCTTTCTGAGCTCATCATCTGTATCCGTCCCTTTCTCTCACTCTCTCTACTCTCCTGATGTCATCCTCTCTTCCTCTCCCTCATCTCCTGCTTTTATACTCTTTCATTCTCTCTGTCATTTCTTGCTTTCATACTTGCTTGCTCTTTGTGTCTTCTCTCCTACTCTCATCCTTCTTCCTTTTTCACTGCTCTCATCTTCTCCAGTTTTCTGCTTCCACCCTCTCACTTTCTTCTCTCTCTTGCCTCTAAGGTTCTCCTCCCTCTTTCTCTCTCTCCTGCTCACATCCTTTCTCTCTCCATCCTCGTGCTTTCATTTTTCTCTCTCCCCTTTTGTTTGATTCCTTTTTCTCTGCCCTCCAGTCTTCAGTTTATCCCTCATATTCTTTTTCTCAATTCTCTCCATTATTTTTTTCTCCACCCTTTCTCATTATTTTTCCCTTTAATATTCTTTCTTCTTATGTTTTCATTCTCTTTTCATGATCATTTCTTTACTATGTCCTCTTTTCTTCCTCACATGCTGACTCTACCTCTCTTCCTTTTTATCCTTTTCTCGTTCCTCTTCTTACATCGCCTTTTGCAGTCTCTCATTCCCTCTGTAAAATATAATTTAATTTCTCTTATATCTGTGAAATCTGTGTTTCTTTCTGACATATCACTGTACCTGTCTCTTGCCTACTTTCTCTTTTGTCGTTATTGTTTCCCTCTCTACTCGCAAGATTATCCTCTCTCTAATATCGTCTTCGACTCCAATAACGCTAAATAAAGAAGACATTTTTACAGTTGTGATAGGACGCAATATTATTAGTACAGTCTTTTAAACCACTATAAAATGAATTATTTATCCATAGTTTCACTCCCATAGTTTCACACAATTAAAGAGTTAAATCACATTTTCTATCAGAGCCAAGCATCTGTAAATTCATGACCAATTCAGACTAGATATTATATTTATTCAATTACTTTCCACTTACCCTCCAGGGGATCCTTAACCTGTCACAGAGCCATACTATGGACACATAAAACCAATTACAGTCACAACAATATAGAATGGACATTTATTTCTTTTGGTGTGGGGAAAGGAAAACTCGTAATCTCCAGAACACTAAAGCTTTCTATTTAAAGCTAGTTTTCCCGCCACAAAACTGATATTTGGGAAGCCAAGTCTCATAACCAATCAGATTCTGCTACCTGGCCAGTATCTGGGACTGCATGGAAACCTAGCAACAGGCTCAGCCAATCGGGTATAACAGAACAAAAAAAAAGAGCGGGAAACTGGTGCATAATATTTAAAATGGAGGGAACTCTGAGGCAAATATGGGCAGAGTCGCCATGTCGGCTAAAAATCAAGTCTCACTCTCTGTATCTTCATATACTTCTCTCTTTTCCATCACTTTTTCTTTTTTGTCACCTTCTGTCTCTTCATACACTTTTTCCTTTTTTCCTTTACTGTTCACTTACGCTTCCTCTTTTTACAACAAAATTTCTTCCACTTTTCTACATACCATTATTCCCCTTCAAACAGCTATTTTTCTTTTGCAGCAAGGCAAATCTTTAGCCAGAAAACTTAGTATAAAAATAAAGTTTACCTTATTAATGGCCACTGCTGTACATCTTTCCACCTCTCATTTTCCTGAGCATTACTGAAAGGAAGTGAAATATATTAATTGTGATAATTATTAGGCTGTCTTGGTAAGGGCCTGAATGATGTTACCTCAGTTGAAACATTTCACTTACTATAAAGTACTGCAAAGAACAATGAAAGAGGTGGGGTGTAGTACAGCAATGGCCATTGATGAGGTAAACTGTTTTAAAAATGTATTTTCTGGTTAAAGCTTTGATTTACTGCAGTTTGCATGTGTATTTTTTATGTTAAACTAGTCATTTACCTGTCATAAATGACAATATAATATTACATGTGTACATGTTACATGTTCCTCCCCCTCTCCCTCCTCTTTGTCTATTCCCCACCATCTCCCTCCCCTTGTGTCTCTCCCTCCCCTGTGTCTCTCCCTCCCCTGTGTCTCTCCCTCCCCTGTGTCTCTCCCTCCCCTGTGTCTGTCCCTCCCCTGTGTCTCTCCCTCTCCTGTGTCTCTTCCCCCCCTCACCTCTGTCTCTTACCTCCCTCACCTCTGTCTCTTACCTCCCTCACCTCTGTCTCTTCCCCCCTCACCTCTGTCTCTTCCCCCCTCACCTGTCTCTTCCCCCCTCACCTCTGTCTCTTCCCTCCTCACCTCTGTCTCTTCCCTCCCCTCTGTCTCTCCCCCCCTCTGTCTCCCCTGTGTCTTTCCCTCCCTCTCCCTCCTCTGTGTCTCTTCCCCCTCTCCCTCCCGTGTGTCTTTTCTCCCTCCCTCTCCCTCCCCTGTGTCCCTTTCCCCCCTCTGTTTCTTTCCGCCTTTCCCCTGGGTCTCTATTCCTCCCTCTGTTTCTCTCCCCGCCCCCACTTTACAAACTATATTAGTGATAATTGTGTACTAAGAGATTTTTAACATTAAAATCCTTCATACCCCCGTGTTTTATACTCCCTAATTACCCTTCACTTTCATAAAGCTTCTCTTACTCTCTTTCCTTTCAATACTCTTTTTCTTCATACCTCTCCTCCTAATTGTGTCTTTCTCCCTGTTAGAACACTCTTCCCTAAACTATCCTTCATTTTCTGTTTAGTTATCCCACTCTTTTGCAGTGTGCCACTCTATAACTCTCCCTCTCTTTTTCCTTCATGTTTTTTACCATCCTATACAACTGTTTTCCAATCTAGCTCTGTCTCTTTTTCCTCTGTCCTTCTTTACACTGCAGTTCTACCCTTATACTATAACGTTCCTCTCTTTATCAGTCAATTAGTTGCCATACCACTGTTCCTTTTTCTCTGTCCCTCCTGACTCTCTCTACTGTTGTTCTGCTCTATTTTCACTCTCTGTACCACTTTCCCTCTTCATACACCTCTCCTCCTTTAACTTTCAAGCTCTCTCTCTCTCTGTATAGCACTTCCATAAATTCTCTCAAGCTCCCCCCCTCTTCCTCCTCTGGCCAGAAGCCTTTTAAATATAACATGGATTTAATAAAGTTCATTAGGGAAGAGTCTTTGAGAAAACGAGGAATGTAAGAACAAGATGTGATGATTTTAAGGTGGGGTAATGTGAGAAATCAACTACTCTTACTGTAAAGTAGTGCTAAATGGAACAACCGTCCAGGGGATGTGGTCAGGTTAAGCACAGGAAAGGAATTTAGGCATGCCTGGGATAAGAATTGGACTATACTGAGGAGTAATTGAGCCAAAGTTTTAGGTAGTCTCTCTCTTTCTCCCTCCCTCTTTCCTATTCTCTCTCTTTCTCTATTCCGTTCTATCTCTCTCTCTCCCATTATCTCTCTTTCCCATTATCTCTATTTCCCATTATCTCTCTTTCCCATTATCTCTTTCTCTCTCTCATTCCCATTTTCTCTCTCTTTCCCATTATCTCTCTCTTTCCCATTCTCTCTCTCTTTCTTTCCCATTCTCTCTCTTTCTCTCTTTCCCATTCTCTCTCTCTCTCTTTCCCATTCTCTCTCTCTTTCTTTCCCATTCTCTCTCTCTTTCTTTCCCATTCTCTCTCTCTCTCTTTCCCATTCTCTCTCTCTTTCTTTCCCATTCTCTCTCTCTCTCTTTCCCTTTCCCATTATCTCTCTCTTTCCCTTTCCCATTCTCTCTTTCCCTTTCCCATTCTCTCTTTCCCTTTCCCATTCTCTCTCTCTCTTTCCCATTCTTTCTCTCTCTCCCATTCTCTCTCTCTCTCTCTTTCCCATTCTCTCTCATTGCCACCCTTTTTCTATTAAACAATCCATTTCTTCCATCTTCCTCAGTAGTCCGTTTCCCTTTTTCTCTATTCCTTTCTCAATACACCCCTTTCTTTTCTCCCTCCATCTGTCATTCTCTCTTTTCCTTGCACACCCTCCTTCTCTCCATACTGCAGGCTGGTCCCCCCTCTGCCTGTATCAGCTTTTTACGGTTCTGTTGACAGATGGTGCTCTGCGGCCCTTGAAGGGAAACTAAATACTACAGCTAAGGAGCCAGAGACAGGGGGAGTAGAGGGGGGAGAGAGAAGCGGGTGATATGAGAAGATCAAGATTGAAAAAAGAGAAGAATAAAGAGGAGAGGAATGAGAAGATTGTAAAAAGGAAGGTGAAAATAGACGGGGAGTAGATATAGTTGTAGATGGAGAGAAGATATAGTTGTAGATGGATGTGTTGGTTAAATAGGTGGATCACTAAATAATGCAGAGATCGGCAGCAATCTACCATTTTATACCTAACCAAAATATATGCGGTGATGAATAGAATTGACCTATGCTTCCATCTGTATACTACTTTTTGTTTAAGGTAGTTCTTACATCTCTCAGTCAGCTACTACTTCTTAGCTTTAGAGCGTGTAAAGCTTGTGTTTATTTGCTGTGCATAGGCTATTACAAATAGTATGCAATTTAAAGGAAATATTTTTTTTTTTCTTTAAACTGTCTATTTTTCCCTCAAGCCGAGCTGCTTATCTCCCCCTTCAGGGCCTATTAAGGACGTGGCCAACTCCTTCTGTGTCCTGAACTAGAAATACATTTTGGCCAGTCTAGTTATGCTTCAAACCTAGCATGCTCTGTACAGGGGACTACAATGGCTCATGCATTGGATGGGTCCTATGGGTCAGCTGCAAGCATGTTACAATCGAGCTGTTACCCCTGTGTAGGTAGAGGGGGTGGAGCTAATAGTGTCATGGGGGTAGAGCCAGTGACATCAGCTCTGCCTACTTCAAAGCTCCATGATGTTCAGCGCACAGGCAGAACTGGCCACCCCCCTAATAAATATTGTGCAGATTGAAGCTTCCTCTGTATTCATATTCTCCCACCATAGGAAAACCAAAATTGTAGTTTGCACAGCAAAGTATTGATACACATGTAAAAGGTATTAACAGGTAGTGTATATTGGACAGAGGGTATGTGAGGTGCTTTTATACCTGTGCCACCTATGGAAGAGGGGAGAACAGAAGAACTAAAGATGGGTGAGATGCTGCAGCAAGAGCACAGGGTGGCTTATGTAGTATAATGATGATTTATAGGGTTGCATGGAGTAATAAGAGAATTTACAGTATATGAAGGGAAAAGGTTATAGGCATGGAATATATATTGATTGTAGGGAAGAACTATAAAGCTGGATTAATCCTAGCCACCTTCCGCTAAGCACTGCATCCCTGATTTTGACCCCTATCAGTGTCCATGACCACGTCTCGAACATACCTCTTTTATCATCATCTGGCTTCACCAAGCCCTCATTGTAGATTTTGGCCCAGATCTACTAAAGCGGCTTCCTTGCCCATGTCTAAGGTAACACTTTTCGACTATCGCTAAGCACTCCATTGCTGATATCGGCTCCCATCAGCATCCTTGCTACATCCAAGGATACCCCGTATTCCTTCTCACGTTGCTTCCATCAAGCTCACTCGTAGATTTTAGCCCACATCTACTAAGCTTCGTCCTTGCCATATCCAAGGACACCCTTTCTCCTTACCACAACGATCTGGCACACTACTCAAGCTAGATTTAGAAGCTTTGGCCATACTACTACAGCTAGCCTTTATATGGAGGTGTATAAGAAGTTATTAGGAGGTGGCCTAAAGAACAGGAGAGTTTGTTAAATAGGACTTATATGGCACAATAACATGGATTATACCTGCCAAAATAAGTAATTATAGAGAGGGGTTATTTTTAGGAAAAGGGGGGTATATGGAGCAAAAATGTGACTTGCCCGTCAAAAATTACGGGGCAATACAATTTGAAACCATGGGAATGCTGTTTGAGACATAATTGAAACCTTTTTGTACTATGAGGACCTTCGGCGCTCATTGCGAGCCTCAGCACCTTCGGCGCTCATTGCGAGCTTCTCCTGTCATGTACTTTTGGTCCTCTGAGAGAGATATATATTTCTATGTATATGTAGATAGGTAATAATTAATGATTTATTCAATAAATTAATATACTTTAATTATTTATAATTGATATATGCAGCGAGCAATATGCTGAAGAGCTAACAATCTGTTTGTATGTTGCGTCTGCATACAATATACATTGTGTTGGTGCCCTGCTTATAAAGTGTAATGAATGGTTGAAGTGTGCATTGTAAATAGGCTGCGTGCGCGAGGTAAAGCAGTTGGTTTATTGTGTAAAGCGGCATTGTATAGTCGTAATGTTATTAATGTGGTACGCGTCTCGTGAGCATTTTCCAGCTCTTGTAGGTCGTAATTTGATGTGTAAAGTGCAAATGGCGAAAATCGTCTAAATTTTGTTAAATTTGTGTTCCACCTCACTCACAGACGTCCTGGCTGTTGCCCTATGCTGTATGTGATGTTTTTGTAATTGTTTTGGTGTATTTAGTGTGTTTTTCGCGTTTTTTTGTTCGGCCACTAATCTCATAATTTTTTGCGTCTCCTATCTTTTTTTTTCTACGTCCCGCGTCTTGTATTTTAACGGCTCGCCTTGCTTCGCAAGGTTCGCATTGGCTAACTGCTACGGTTTAACAGCTCGCCTCGCTTCGCCTACGGCGCTCATCGCTTAAGTCGTACGCACCTCGCAAAGCGTGACGACGTCTCGTAGTTTGACAACTATTATACAGTATGTGATGTAGAGGATCTGTATGTAGCCGTAGTTATGCAGAGCAATAGAATGAGTTGTCGGGAGAGTGTACATGGAACAATAGTGGTAGTTACGGGGTGGGATATGTGAAGCAACAAGAAGCGTTTATAGGGGCATCATATGTAGCAATATAAGGAAATGCAGGGACATTTTATATTGAGTAATATGGGATGTTATAGGGAAGGGTTAAATGGAGCCATATGAATTAAATGGAGGGGATTATAGTGAGTCAGCATATGGGTATATTATATACAGTGCCTTGCAAAAGTATTCACCCCCTTGGCATTTTTCATGTTTTGTTGCCTCACAAACTGGAATTAACATGGATTGTTTGAGGATTTGCATCATTTAATTTACAGAACATGCCCACAACTTTTGAGATGTTTTTTTTTATTGTGAAGCAAACAACAGATAGGACAAAATAACAGAAAAAGTCAATGTGCATAACTATTCACCCCCTAAAGTCAATACTTTGTAGAGTCACCTTTTGCGGCAATCACAGCTTCAAGTCACTTGTGGCAAGCTCATAGAGACTTATCCAATCTTACCACTGGGATTATTGCCCATTCCTCCTTGCAAAACTGCTCAAGCTCCTTCAAGTTGGATGGTTTGTGCTTGTAAACAGCAATCTTTAAGTCTGACCACAGATTTTCTATTGGATTGAGATCTGGGCTGTGACTAGGCCATTCCAACACATTTAAATGTTTCCCCTTAAACCCCTCAAGTGTTGCTTTAGCAGTGTGTTTGGTGTCATTGTCCTGCTGGAAGGTGAACCTCCGTCCTAGCCTCAAGTCACGCACAGTGTGGTACAGGTTTTGCTCAAGAATATCCCTGTATTTAGCACTGTCCATCTTTCCCTCAACTCTGACCAGTTTCCCAGTCCCGGCTGCTGAAAAACATCCCCACAGCAAGATGCTGCCACCACCATGTTTCACTGTGGGGATGATGTACTTTGGGTGATGTGATGTGTTGGGTTTGCGCCAGAGATAGCGTTTTCTTTGATGGCCGAAAAGTTAAATTTTAGTCTCATCAGACCAGAGCACCTTCCTCCATACATTTTGGGAATCTCCCACATGCCTTTTTCGCAAACTCAAAACGTGCCATTTTGTTTCTTGCTGAAAGTAATGGCTTTCTTCTGGCCACTCTGCCATAAATCCCAACTCTATGGGGCGTACGGCTTATTGTCCTCCAGATACCCCACTGCACTCTCCAGATACCCCACTGAACTCTGCAGCTCCTCCAGGGTTACCTTAGGTCTCTGTGCTGCCTCTCTGATTAATGCCCTCCTTGCCCGGTCCATGAGTTTTGATGGGCGGCCGTCTGTTGGCAGGTTTGCTGTTGTGCCATGTTCTTTCCATTTGGTTATGATAGATTTGATGGTGCTCCTGGGGATCATCAAAGATTTGGATATTTTTTTATAACCTGACTTGTACTTCTCAACAACATTGTCCCTTGGAGAGTTCCTTGGTCTTCATGGCAGTGTTTGGTTAGTGGTGCCTCTTGCTTAGGTGTTTCAGACTCTGGGGCCTTTCAAAAAAGGTGTGTATATGTAATGACAGATCATGTGACACTTAGATTGCACACAGGTGGACATCATTTGACTAATTATGTGACTTCTGAAGGTAATTGGTTGCACCAGAGCCTTTTATGGGCTTCATAACAAAGGGGGTGAATACATACGCACATGCCAATTTTCTGTTTTCTATTTCTAAAAAATACTTTTATGTATATATTTTTCTCATTTCCTTTCACCAACTTAGACTAGTGTGATCCATCACATAAAATTCAGATTAACAAAACATTGAACTTAAGGCTGTAATGTAACAAAATAGGTAAAAACTCAAGGGTGTGAATACTTTTGCAAGGCACTGTATATATATATATGGAATTTTAGGGCTTATATGGAAAAGTAGGAGGAATTACATGAAACAATATCAGGCAATCCAGAAAATGATTGTATAGAGCAATAAAAGGATTTATAGATAGGGTTTATATGGAGAAATAGGGTGAGTTCTAAGGAGGGGTTATATGGAAAACTGGGATATATATCTGTTAAAAATGTGTGTCTCGTTGTATAACGCTCATTATATTGAGTTGTTCCTCTCTCTCAGCATTGTTCACAGAGACACCACATGACGTTAGCGCGCACCCTGGGGAGGATGTGGAGATGGCATGTTCCTTCCGTGGCAGTGGAGATATCCCTTACTCGCTGGAGATCCAGTGGTGGTACATGCGCACCCACAGGGACTGGGCAAACAAGGAAACATGGGCAGACAGCCAGGTGAGTGACCCAGGGCAGGCGTGATAATGAGAGTATGGGAGGTAGGCAGCGCAGCCAAGACTGTCTGTGACAGCAAGGGCAGCAGGGAATACTATGGAATAGCTTAACCTCTTCAGTGGCAAGAGGCGCCTCTTACTTGTTATTTACTCTTCTTTCCCTACTCCCTTCTCTCTCTTCTCTGCCTGTCTCTGTTGTTTTTCTAGCCTGTATTTACTACAATTGAAGTGTTTCTTTAATTAAATAAAAATAGGCTCAATGGAATAACGTAGGACTTGGACAGGTCTCAACCTTACCAGTGTGTGATTTTCTAAATCTGCTATTGTGCTTTCTCTGTGGGACTGTGTCAAGTTTAAAAATGAACATTAAAGCAACACAAAAATAGGTACAGAGAAAGTCTTGCTCCTACTCCAGCACAACCTATTATGTACGAGGTACTAGGAATAGATCTTATAGGCTTACAGTTACACAGTGTTTTATTTTATTTTTATTTATTTTTATTTTAGCTATGCCTTGTTAATGTATGGTGGTAGATAATTTAAATAGATGTACAGCAGTAGTAGTAGGTATAGGGATGCATGCTTGGATTTGCATTAGACCGTCATGAGGATTTGATAAAATAGGATGCATAGATGGGATTACTGAATTATTCTTATTTAAAATCCTACCTCAATCTCTCTGCTCCCTCGTTCCCCTCTCTCTCTGCTCCCTCGTCTCCCCTGATCCCCTCTCTCTGCTCCCTCTTCTCCACAGGACCCCTCTCTCTCTGCTCTCTCTTCTCCCCAGGATCCCCTCTCTCTCTCTGCTCCCTTTTTTTCCCTGATCCCCTTTCTCACCCACAACCCCTATGTGCTCCCTCCTCACCCCTGACCCATAATCTGTACTCCCTAACCTCCTTTCTCCTCTCTCCCTTGATCATCTCTATCTGCTCTCTTCTCTCCACTGATCCCTTTGTCTCTGCCCCCTCCTCTCTACTGATCCTCTTTCACTTCACACACTCTGATAAGAGGCACTAATAGAAATCCTGCACTGGGGATTTTAATGAGGTAAATTGTATGTGCACATGTTTATCAATATGGAGCTGCAATTAATCTTCTCATCAAAGAAGGGTAATCCAGGCGAGATGGGGAGTGTGAAGGTGGGGTGTGGCATCACTAGAGGAGGGTGGCAGTATGGAAGGGTTATGGCACTGAGCATCAATAAGGGGGCACATTGGAATGAGTGATCTCGGTATGCATTACCAAGTATGCACTTGGAAAAGTACATATCTACTTATATTTATTCTTGGTCCATTTTTTGTTCAACAGCTCAGGTCTGTCCAGGGGAACCCTGAAAAAGGAGCAACCAAGATAAGTGTGAGTAATGAAAATAAAGCTATAATAAATAGCATGGGGGGTGTAAAGTCACTGCATGTATTCTTCTTACTTGTACGGCATATTTCTGATGCTATAAATAGCGTCTCCCTAATGAAATCCCTATTAAAGTATATAGTGTCCCTGTATAACTTTACCAATTACCACCTTTTTCTGTTGCTGCAAGGAACTCCTCTCTATACATTTCTGTGGCTGCTAACATGTCATAATGCTCCATGTAACCTTTTCTTAGCATTCTTCCTATTGCTCCATATAGTCTCTTCGCTCAGTGCCCCTCCCCATAATAGTACCCCTCTCAAAGACCTTTACCATAGCTGTTCCCCTTCCCTTACCTCTTGCCTGCACGGAGCTCCTCTGCCTGCAGCACTCCAGGGCGTACATGCTCCACTTTCTGGCGATATTCTCTATGGGGTGGGGACAGCCGGTGTAACCTAGGGGGCCCGGGGGGAAAGGGTAGGGGTGCCCCTACACTATAGCAATATATAAATATATATTTACGTATGCTATCGCTACACAGCACCCAGTCCCTCTCAACATCCACCCCACGCCCCCATTCCTATCTCCTTTGCTCCCCCCTTCACAAAACCCATCCCCCTATACTTTCAGGTCATATAGCCCTTGCTCTCTCACCTCCGCTTCCCTGATGCACATTCCAGAATATTTTTTCTTTTTTTATTAATGACACGGACAAATGTATGCATTGGGAACATCCCCTCATATAACCTCTCCTATAAATCACAAACCTTTTCTTCTAAGTGTAATTTCTTCACCCTCGAACACCTTATATGAAAGGGCTATACGGAACATAGAAGGATTTTTAGGTTGGGATTTATAGTCAATATAACTACTCCCTATAATAGCTCCTTGTAGCTATTTTTCTCTCTCCATATACCCTCCTATAATGACACATATTAAACATGCCATGGTCGTACATCCTATCATGGCCTGTCCTTCTCACCCACCTTGCAGCCAGCTCTCCTGCAGTATTATTGTTTTCCAGCCAGGGAGTGGGCAGCAGGGCATTAATCTGATTTACGTTCCTTTCCTTCTGGACTGAGTGAGCCTTAAATTTCACAACTCGGTAAATACCAAGAGCAGATCAATTTGGAAGGAAAGCTAATTAGGGCCAGCGATTTCTGCATTGATCTTGTTCTGTGGGCGAGAGAGAGCAAAGCTAGAAGGGGCGGGGGCAGGGTCAGCTCAGCATAGGTGCTGGCACGGTTTGTGGGTGCTTAAAGGGACAGTACAATCTTGCATTTCTTTCAAGTGTTTTCTTTGTTTATTTAGTAAATGTTTAAGCAACCATGAGCCCTATAATGATCTGGTGCTCTAACTTAGGGGAATGCAATAAGTTTTACACCAATTCAAATCATTCACTACCCCAGATTGCAGCACAGCTCTAAATTCTGCCTTAGACGCAGCAGATTTCTGTGCAGGGAGCAGCCAATCTTTACGGATGAGACTCAGCTCTAGGAGCCTTATAGGACATGCGAACGTCATATATTGGTTTCCTTGTAGCATCCTAGTTTAGCGAGTAGTTATAAACCTTATAATGAGTGGGAAATGCAGTTACATGTCCCATAAACTGGTCTGTTTAAATGCATTGGCCAATTTAGGGTAAGAGGCAGATAAAGACATCTTAGACACCTAATAGAGGCATGTAGATCTGTTTGAGGCTGCAATGACAGTTCAAATGAAAATTGTTTTTGTCAGATACTGATTTTATTGCTAATCGTTTTTTGTTTTATATGTGGCTGTTTTAAGGCTTTATTACATTCAGGAGGATACAATTGTCATAATAAAAATCACATTGCTTAATTCTACAAAGCCATCAGAGTTACAGATTCTCACCTACTGGAACAATCTCCTGTACTGAAGTTCTCTCACATGTAGGATGCCATGTTTCACAGCTGTGGCCTCAAGCCATGCCAACAGGGAGGGGCTTCACACAACCAGTGTCTCATATTCCTTTGCTTCAAGCAGTAACATTGTGTGTCTGGGCATCATGTGACACTGGTAGTGGAACCCCTCCCCTGTGGGTGTGGCTTTATGGCATAGCTGTAAAACATGACACCCTCCATGAGATAAAACAGGTAAAATTGGATAATCGGTTACTCTGAAGGCATCTTAGAAGTGAAATTTGTATGTGAAGTTTACATTGAGAAAATAATTTACTAGTTAAAATATATATATGAAATAAACCAAATGAGTCTCTTTTTGTTAAGTTTTTGTTTTAACGAATGACTGTCATTTTCGAAAAACGTAATATTTGTGAATCATGTAACAAAGGAATTTTTAGTGAAAATTTTAATTTTAGCGGCCTGTGGCTTTGGGTTGCGTTTGCCAAAACTAAATAAAGATCTTATCTGAATCCACAAATGTAATCCTAGTGTCTAATCTGGTTAATAATAAAATCATAGCCATATCATATAAACACTAGTGGGGCTTTATTTTGCAAAGCACATCCTCAATTTGATCATTCTCTTCCCCCATAGGTAGTGAAAGTGTTCGGCAGTAACATATCTCACAAGCTGCGCCTGTCAAGTATCAAGACCTCGGATGAGGGGACGTACGAGTGCCGTGTCCTAGATTACAGTGATGGCAAGGGGCGGCAGCACCGGGTCAAAGCCTTCCTGCGCGTTGAGACAGAACTGGGCAGACGAGGCAATGGTCCCCACCGCGCGCAGGATACTGGCACTCACCGCCACTTTCCAGGCAAAGAGCTGAAGAAGCGGGCGGCCGTGCCCTGTGAGCAGTGCCAGCTGTAGACTGTTAGGGCAGGCAAAGGTTACAGAGGAGTGCATGAGAGGCGTCACCCCGTTTCCATACTCAACACCCCAGAATTTAACTCCATTTCCCCCCGAGAGGGTGGTGAATGACTATACAATCCCACTAAGGGGCTTCTTACCCATTTTGTGCGGATATGCACACAATGAGCCCTAACAAACTGGTATTATGTGGACAAGGAAGTGGCTTCAGTCTTCTACAGTCTCCTGCCACTCATCTATACCGCCAAGCAATCACCAGCAACCCCCTTTTCTCTATAACTCCTGGGGTTACTGCAGTGTAAGAGATTAAAGCCTCAGAGACCCCCGCTCATGTTAACCATTCCACTATATTTTGCTAATGCTGCCTAATCATTGTGGGACGTGAAGCTTTGTGCATAGTGTTATACAGAACTCCCACAATGCTTTGGGAAAGAAGTTTTAAACCTTTCCAGCCTCGGCTTGGTGTCAGGTTTGCTTAACCTCCTTCCTGCCAGAAAGAATTTCAAGGGGCACTTCATTCCCCTCCAACACTTCAAGATACAATATTAATTCCCTGTATATTTATTATCTCTTTGAGAATTATATTCTGCTATCAGTTAATTATGGCTGCTGTAAATGTGTTCTTATTATTCAGTGAAAGTTTTATCCCACAAGAGAGTGTATAAATCACATAATAGGCTGTTAAATACCGTAATATTTAAAAAGAAAAAAGTTATTAAATCAATTTATCTCCACCAAACTCACCTATAACCCAATAAATATATTAGACTCAAACTGTTCTTTTTTGTGAGACTGACCCTTTAGCTTATTAAACACACTTTCCCCTGTGCTCTTTAGTGGGGCTTACTTATTTAGTCCTTTTGTTCGTGATCAAGCATCTCATGGCAAGTGCGCTTGTGTAAAGACTTATGCGGAAAGCATCAGCTGAACATTATTTTAATGGGAGCGCAATCTGAACTCTGTATCCAATCCCAGAGGAGGCTCCTGTACCACCATATCCCTGAGAGGAATATAAAGAGGAAAAAATCCAATGTGTTTCATACTATCAAGAACTGGAGAAAAAAAAAAAGAACTAAAACATTTCAGAGGGCCTGTCTATGTATTCCGCCTTGAAGGAGCTATATCTGTGGCTGCAACAAATATATAATAATGGCATAATTTACTACAGATATGTTGCCTACCATGTACTTGCTGCTGCTTGTGCAGGTGCCATGGAGCTGAGTTGTCATGTGTTTGGATTACATACATGGTAAGACAGCTCCTGGGTGCCTTATTGCTTTGGTGTGACAACAAATCCGCTGTGTAGTGGAGAGGCCGTCCCTTCGTCTTACCATTCCCCTTTTCATTAGTGGTTCCTGTCTCTTGCCGTCACTGTCCCTCGGTGGCACCAGATGCCTCTCTGGATGTAAATAAAGCTGTTGGTTTGCCCCAAAGTGGGTGCAGGAATCAGTGCGTTAATATCAGGATTATATAGGCAACTACTGACAAGAGAGCACAACGATTTATTTCTAGAATCTTTTATTTTATTCCAAAAAAATGCATATAAATACTCAAATATATTTATATATGTACATATTTTATGTACAAAATTAGAGCCTTGAACCCAGTCTCTTCATGGAAACCTTCTAAATTCTGATGCTACAGAAAGGATCACTGCTGTTCTTTTGAAGAACCACTCTTGAAAAATAAGGAAAATGTGCTTAGAATGTAAAAAAAAACACGTAAATGTATTACTTTTTATCTGCAGTTATGCTGCAGTGGACTCTAATTTTGGATTATGCTGATCCTGAGGTGGACGGAGACATTGGATGCAGAGGAAGATTCTGTCTGCATTCAGTACAGCAGTACTAATGATAATCTAGTTAGTTTACAAGGACATACCCTTCAAGAAAGTGACAGGAAGAATCAAATGAGAAATGAAACCTCAGCAGTAAAGTATTACTGCATTTAAAATATATATTTAAATGCTGTATTCATTTTTTTTTTTTGCGTTCTAAAAACATTTTTCCCCGTTATCAAGTTTAGTTATTCAGAGGATTATGTAAAAAAGAGACAGTGGTCCTTTAAATCCATTTTGCCGGCCCATGTTTGGGTGGAGATGGCACGGTGTCTGGGTGGAATAAGATCTTAGGCTTGCATATAGCTGCATGAGCTGGCAGGGTGATCTCCAGGTGTCATAGCAGCTTCTTCAGGATTTTGTGCACATTCTGTGTATATTCATCATTGCTTTTGCCAGTCCAAGGTAGAGGGGTAAGTGATGAATGGGGTACTGGAGGTGGGCTCTGCCACTCACATAGGTAAAGCCATGTGATATCTGGGTCTAGCAGTGCCACATTATGGAAGACTCTGTAAGGAGGAAGGACAGTAAGTTGTGAGACATAAAGCGAGTATGATAGATAGATATGTGTGTGTAAATATGCAACTGTATGCCAGAAGGGCTGGGTTACCTGGTAGCAGCTTCCTGGAGTCTCTTTGGCTGCCTGGCGCTCAGATACAGCACGCAGGAGTCTAACACCTCCAGCAAGTCACCGTCACCTAAAGAGACAACCAACAAAATGTTACATTATCTCTAAGAGCAGTGTATCCACATCTTAAGTCAGTAATAGTATTCCCAGGAATGTAAAAAAAAGTGTCAGCAATGAATATTTATGTCCAATAGGCAACCCAATTGTAGGTCTAATCTTCAGGAGCACTGTAGTGCCCTTACAACATGTTTTAATTGGGCATTGGTCATTAATAAAATGAATATGCAATTGTTTTCAATATTAAATGAGCAGTGTTAGTGCCAGATGTGAATATGTAGCCCATCACTTTTTGTTCAAAGAAATGTGTGTTTATAAACAATAATAAAGCCACGTGTAAGTAAAACGGCTTTAAGATCATTGTTAACGTATCTGAGATGCTGGGTATGTCTACACCCCACTGAAGTCACCAGGCAGAGGTTTAATTCAGGAGTTGTGATTTAGTTGTTCCTTTCATCTGATATTACTGGTAATCAATCATTGTTTGGAAACGCCACAAAAATAAACAAAATAAACATTAACACTAATGTCCTCAGAACACATATCACGGGGATAGGGGAGATAAGTCACAAGTCCTGAATAATTTAATAGTTGCCAGATGACTTCATCGTCTTGCAAGCAAAAAAAATGTTATTTATAGATGGCTTTACAAACACTGACAAGTAGTGAACGAGATACTTACAGTTCTTTATCTGGCACTTATACTGGCCCTTTAAATTTACTGTAAAAGTTCAGATTCAGCCACTGCTGGTACCCACAAACTAGAAGATCAGTGGGGGAAGTGTCTTTGTCTACCAAGAAGTGCTAAATTTTCAGACACAATGTTTTCCACCAACACAATGACCCCGATTAGCTGGAGACTTGTGTTAAAGCTTTTCTTTGCCAACACACTTTTGCGGTTGGAGCAGCCGATGACTTATTTTAATGAGTTGGTTCTCAGCCAAAACCCCTGCACTCCATTCAATGACCTTATCAGTTGGGAGACAAACATACAGCTGGGAGGCAGATACACCATCTTTAAAAGATGAATATGCTAATATGTTATTAAATATTACTATCATAAATAAACAAATATGAATTTTAATAATTACTAATGCATAATTAAAATAACTAGCTCATCGTGCTAGGGCATTACAGAGGTCATTTAAATGAGCTCTTAAAAACCTCAGAATAAAAACAAAAACACTGGCTGAATTAAAATAAAAACAAGCATGGGAGTAGGACTAAAGAACTGATCAAGTTTATAACAAGTGAATGAATACAATATATATCTAAATCACATATAATAGTTGTCAAACTGCAATTTGTCGTCATGCTTGCGAGCCTCATGAAGCGAGGCGTTGAGGCACTGAAGTCTTCCGAGCTCGCAGGATTTAGCCCTGCTCGCCTCGCTTTGAGGCGTTAAAGCACGCGGGACTTAGGCTGAAATGAGAGCGGAAGGCGCTCCTGCGAGCCTCGCAAAGCAAGCCGAGCAGTTGAGGAACGCGGGACTTGGATAAAAAAAAAAAAATCTGACCTCGAAATCTCGGGAGGAAAAAAATCTCGCTTCGGAAAAATACAAAGTCAACACAGCACAGCACAGGGGAACAGCCATGAAACCTGGTAATGAGGTTGCAAGCGATTCTAAACCTTATTTGCCGTGTTACGTCGCTCGAAAATCGGCTAAGCGAGAAAAATAATGGCAGACAAAAAACGTAACAAA
Organism: Discoglossus pictus; assembly: GCA_027410445.1. Classification (NCBI taxonomy): domain Eukaryota; kingdom Metazoa; phylum Chordata; class Amphibia; order Anura; family Alytidae; genus Discoglossus; species Discoglossus pictus. The sequence goes on from CM050174.1 coordinate 47,281,909, forward strand.
AAATGTGAAACTGCTTGAAAACGAGGCTGAGCAAAGCCAGGCAAGCGCGACTTAGAAAATACACGACGGCAAAGACAGTAACACTTACACCAACAACGCCATTCAGCAGACACACAGAGAAGTGACAAGTGGGAGATGGTGGAAAGAGACATGGCATTCCCAAGCAAAAAACTTGCAGGTTAATGAACCCTGCAATGAGCGGCCCTTACAGTAGGCAGGAGGAAAGGTTCGCAATGAGCGCCGAAGGCACTCATTACGGGGCTGGCGTTGAGTGCCGAAGGTTCTCAGAGAAGCAAAAGCATCACATTGTGTGGCAAACAGCATTGCCTGGCTTAAAATGTTATTGATGTAATTTTTGCCGGGCAAGTCGCTAGTATTATATATTCCCTTCTGGATCGCTACCTAGTCATTATGAACGGGCTTATGTACTTTGGTGAAGCTGTGACCTATACCATGCAGGATCACCCAAGATGCACAACCACACATAAAATGTGCCTGGCAAGCTGTGGTCTATAGGGTCATGGAGAGTCAGATACGACTGAACTGCTAGACAACAATATATATATATATATATATATATATATATATATATATATATATAATTTTTTGATATATTTTTTTTAATGAAAATCTTTTTATTAAAAAGCAATTACACATTAAAAATATTATAAAAAAGGTGCAAACACATAAACATCCATTTAAAAGAATGCTTAAAAAACAAAGGGCTTTCCTATGTGTTATATATACACTAAAATAGAGTGATCTAAATGTGCAAGTCTTCCTAATTATAAAGGTAAAATATGGATGATGTTTACATTAGCCTATAATCTATGAGTTGAATTCCAACATATTGATATATAGTGCAATAAGCAACCAGACGTGTATATATTACTTTTTATCATGCAAATTATCCGTCATGGGAGAGTCCTTTATGTTCATTTTTTTTAGATGGAAGTTATTGTGTTTGAAGCTTTAGAGTCATTTTTAATGTGTAATCTGTGATATTATTATCATAAAGATGAATAAATGATTTAATTAACCTATTTTATTGAAATATTTGGTTACTTGTTAGAAGACTAATCTGATTTGTTTGGCGCTACTCATATTTTTGCATTTGCAGTATTATTTTTAATCTTTATTTGTAATGCGCCAACATATTCCGTAACGCAGTATTCCCACGCACAAATATCTCACAGTGTCCTTGAGATCTCACCTAGTCCTAAAGTCACACACAGGGACCCCAGGCCCTCCAGCACGGCCAACTGCAGTTTGAAGGCCATGGTATGACTGTAGACAGGGCCTGCACGGCAGCTGGCTGGAGCTTGAGAGCGCAGGGAGGTGAGGAAGGCTGGGAGAGCGTCCTTACACACACGCTGCCTGAGGAAGTCTTTGCATGAGGCGGCCAGGGACACCAGCACCTGGGAGACAGGAGACAGACAGGGTGAGACTGCATTTTTAAAACCACAGATCTGCGCACCAACCTCTAGAGCAGACATACCTTAAAGGCTCTGATCAGGACAAGCGGCTCATCCTGTAACAGTCTCTTCACTAAACTGGGCCAGACTTTGTGAGCAAGAGGCAACAGCACATCTTCCTGAGACTGCAGTGAGACCAGGGAGAGGAGCAGGGTATCCAGGGCCTGTACGGAGATAGGAACATATACAGAAAGACACAGAGTTACACAATGACCTTACATGGTCCATTACCCCAAAGTATGTAGGATCATGCTAAAGAGCTATAGACATGGGTTATCCACTACCCACTATAATAGTTATCAGTTGAGAGTAACAGCTGTGGGGTGCATTCTGCACAGAGAGGAGGAGGCAGAGAGAGAATGGGGGTGGGGGGAGAGAGGGAGAGAGAGAGGGAGAGAGAGAGAGAAAAAAGAATTGAACATAACATATGATAGTGTCATTTATAACGGGCAAGTTACTAGTAATTTATAATAGGTATTTATATCTCAAAAAGCACTGCATCTCTATAACTACTTTGTCCAAAACTGTACAGTAATCCCCTAATTACATTGCTAATTGGTTGTGAAAGTGTCATTGTAAGCTGAAAAGCCATGTAAGCTGATAAATGCTTAAAGGAATGTCTAAGTTTGTAACTTTTTCTTATCTAACACATGCTGCTTATATAAGAAACACACATTAATACACATACAGATTTATTTTATTTAAACATTTGCAGTCTGACTTTCCAGACATTGCAACAATGTTATAGCTACCTGTGATTGGCCAAAACAAAATGTGGAATTTTATGCTAATTTAGCTTGGATTTTCAAAGAGACATTCCTTCTCAAAATCAACTGGCAGAAACTGAAGAAATGTGTACATGTCAGGGTAAGTTTGTTAATGTTTATTTTGGAATGTTTTCATGCAAAAAATGTTTCCATACACTACTGATTCTCCTCTATCAGATGCATTCATAATCCATGAAACTAAATATGCCGTTAAATGTAATGTATTCTTTGGCAATACCTGTAAGCAAACACTGTATTTATAATATTATGTATTTATGAATGATTTAGCATGCGTTTATGGCACTATATATTTTCGGTCTGATTCATAGAAGTGCTTGTCCAGTATTCTACCTGGCATGAATCAGTTTAAGTAGGAAATCTTACAGGCTTACTGTACTGCCCATATGTACCCCCCTCATGTGTCCCCTACCTCCACTCCTTCCTCAAAATAAACAAATCCACTTGAGATTAACTGAAATCTGCTCTCCTTTTCTTGCCTCTCCAGGGCCCTACAAAGTAGAGTGAAGATTTTTCGAACTTGGAGTGATACTGGAGACGCAAGACATGGAGAACACATATAGGAAGAGCAGTGAGCTTTCTTCAAAATATACACATATGTGGCACTCTATTAAATTCTTCAGATTTTTAAAAAAAGTATTTGTGTTAGTGTAAATAAATCTTTTTAAAAAACGAAAAAAAAAAATCCTTACAATAAACCTACACTGACATCTGGAATACTTACCTGTCAATCAGAATTTCTGATCTACTCACCAACAAAAGAGTTATAAGATAATAGTTTCTAAAGCGTGTGTAACTCCCCAGAAACTATTTGTATGGATTTCTGTACATTCCGCAGTGCGCAAAGCGCCGCTCCAGCTGCGCATGTGCAAGGAACAGTGGGGGGGGTGAAAGGGGGAAAGAGACACAGGGGAGGGAGAAAGCTGGAAAGACACAGGGGAGGGAAGGGGCAGGAAAGACACAGGGGAGGGAGAGGGCAGGAAAGACACAGGGGAGGGAGAGGGCAGGAAAGACACAGGGGAGAGAGAGGGCAGGAAAGACACAGGGGAGGGAGAGTGCAGGAAAGACACAGGGGAGGGAGAGGGTGGGAAAGAGATACATGTAATATTATACCATCATTTATGATGGGTAAATGACTAGTAAGATAATAAGACTAATGTGTCCCTGGAGGCTGAACATACTCGCTCTTTTCATTTGCTCATGGCTTTACACTAAAAGCAATAGGTTCTGAGCACCAGGTAATTAGGAGTTATTGCCAATGATTTCCCATTGCTTGGCGTGCAAGGAATCAGAAGCACCTTATAAATGATAGGTAGACAACTGCTCTATAATGTCACTTTCAGGGAGACAGTCACTAGTTTCTAATGTTCAGTAGCCAGTTTAGAACATTATTATTTAAGTTTAAGTTTTCAGTTACATGTTTAAGCTAACGACAGTCTCATCACTAATTCTCAACTTCAGAAAAGTAATACTATACTTTCACTGCCTCTTTAAAGAGCCATAATATTTCAAGAAAACCTCACATTTTTGATATAGAAAACTAATAGAATAAAATCATCTTTAGAAAAAAAATTAGCGTACAAAGCTTAGATTGGATAATGCAAGATTCAATCTTGTCTCACTTAAGCATTTCCTGTAGACATGTACCATATATACTGAAAAGTAATGAATGGAGCTTTTAGAGTCACACATGCTCTGAAGCAGGCAACTTACATCAATAAATGCAAGCCCGGTCTTCCAGAAGTGTAAACTCCCTTATCACTCATGCATGCCTCACTAAAAAAATAAAAATGGATTCCTCCTGCGATTAGCAGACAAATCAATTTTTAAAATTATATCTTACTTACGTTTTTGCTGCATAATTATGCTTTTCATTTTTCAAACATCCATGAAATGTTTTATCCGTACAGTGAGTGACACTTTCATCTCCCACCTTTTCTCCCCCCATGACTGCCTTTTCCTACCCCTCCCAAGTATGCTATATAACAGTTCTTCCACCACTTGAGATCTGTACCTGAAGACGGATCTGAGGATTCTTGTGCGACAGAAAATGGGAACATCGTTCCGCTACCTCCTTTGAAATTCTGATGTGTGTTGGCATTTCGGGTTTCTGGTCATCTTCATCATCACACTTTTGTGGGAGAGGCGCATCTGAGGAAGAAAAAATCAGAGCTTGACCATCACTATTAATTTTAATGGTTGTGTGTTTGTTGGTGGTGGATGGAGGGAGTCTGCCCAGGATTCATGATGTCTAGTTAAAGGGCCACTTAATGCAGCACAACTTGGAGCACACCACTGTAAAGTACTCTTAAAAAAATGTTGAAATACTTCTAACATTTTTTAAATAAGTGCCATTTTCACAGAAACCAAAAATTATAAATTAAGTGTCTGTTTACATGAGACTATGGCAGTGCCCCAGGCAGACTCACATCAACTGCTCGTGCAGAAGCAGAAAGAGGGTTAACTCTTCCAAAATTAATCGGCGCAGGGAATTGACTGCTGGAAACTCCTACATATGTTACTTGTGGGTTAACTGATGGCTGATTACATTCCTTAATGAAGAGAAAAAACATAAATCTTATGTTCATGGAGCTTGCACCGAGCTGGTGTCGGCAGATGTTGTTAATCATAGAACAGTCAACAGTGTGTTTGTAAACAGACCTAAGACAGCGGCATGTCCTTTACGCGCTGGAGAACAGTGCGCCGTCATTAGGGCGCCGAGAACTATGCTCGGATGACACTATGAGCTTCAACCTGCATCCCATCTGCCACAGGCTTCTCATGCGCTCGCCCCCATCTTATATTTACTGGACCTGCTTGCTGGAGGCTGCCAAGGCAAGGGGCTGACAGTGTGCCATGTGGGACTGGCATGTGTAACTAGGACCATATTGTATGTAATGTCACTGTGTGCATGTGTCACTAGGAGCCTGTTGCATTGCATGTTTATCACTACACGTCACTGTCATTATTTGCATGTGTGATAAACATGCAATGCAACATGCTCCTAGTGACACATGAAACAATGCCTGGCCCATATGGAACACTGTCAGACCCTTACCTTGCCAAGCAGGTCCAGTAAATATGAGATGGGGGTGGGCACATGAAAAGCCTCTGTGGCATATGGGATGCAGGCTGGAGCGCAGAGCGTCATCATGGCGCAGTTCTCGGCGACATGATGACGGTGCGCTGTTGTGCAGCGCGCGAAGGTCGTGTGCCACCTAAGACTGCAGATTTCTAGCTGTTATTAGTGTAAATAAAAAAATAAGCATTAGATCATTTTAATATAAAATCTTGTGCTCTTTCACAACATGAAGAGCACTTATAGTGAGGTAAATGCCTCTTTAATAAGTCTGAACATTTAAAACAATCTATATTGTAACTGTACAAGTTTTTTCTGAGTTTTGGTTTCATGAGAGATTAACAGCTAAGCATCTTTTTACACCGATCACATTAAAATACTACATTTTATGTTAAAAGTCATATTTACAATCTACATTTTTGAATAAATACATTTCATAATGGACAAAATGGTTTTAGAAAGAAAAAGAAGAGAAGTGCAGCCTGCATTTATTCCATTATGCTGTAGTGGAGGTTTGTGTGTGTGTTTGCATTGTTCAGTCGTGTCCGACTCTCCATGACCTCATCGACTGCAACACACCATATCGATCCACTTGGTATTCATGGCAGAGATACTGGAGTGGGTTGTCAGTTCCTACTCCAGTGGGCCACAGCATACAGCTCCTGGTATTCCTAGGTGGTCTCCTATTTAAGTACTGACCAGGCCCAACCCTGCATGGCTTCAGGGTGGTGTGATCTCTTGGTTCCTTGACTGATATCAAACCCAGGTCGCAGTGGTGAAAGCACCAAATCCTAACCACTGGACCACCAGGGAACCCTAATATAGTGTAGGTAGTCATTACTTTTTTTGTAAACATAGTTTAGATGGCAAAGCATTCCTTGAGAATTTCAGCTGGTTGAAAGCTGGTACCAAACTCCATAAAGGTTGAGAACGACTTACATAGAGTATGTATTGGGACTACCGTGGTCCTTTATTTAAAGGGATATCAATGTGAGCTGGATTAATACATTTCTGCACTCTGTAGGCAAAAAGCGGCCTATGTGTATGCAGCACATCTCATAAAACATTTTATTTTTATTAATATCTAAAAATCCCTCTAATGATTATGTTGACACCCCCAGGTGGTGTCTACATAACTTCCTGGTCCCTTACCGAATTAGCATGTAGCATACGGGGAGCAATATTAACCCACTATTTACCTGCTCTTGCTAGCTCAGCCAATCTCCTTGCAGCTTCCTGTCAGTGATACACTACATTTCCCAGGCTCCTTTGCTACATATCCCATGCTTTGCACCACAGACAATAGGAGAGCAGTGTTGTCAGCTTCCAAGTCACTGCTGGTATATGACTCACCCCTACTTCCTGTCTATGCTGCAGGCTGTTGCCATAGCAACTAACATAGTTCTAGGTCTCAAATCTTTCATTCAACCGGATTGGCCAAAACAAATTGGATGGGGGGGTTAACCTTAATTTTAAACTGTCAGAAATTACAAGAGATTTTGCCAACTTCAAGGTAAGTGTTTACATGTTTATTTTGGTATTTTTTCATGCAAACATTTTGTTTCATACACTTCTGATTCTCCTCCATCAGATGCATAATCCAGGAAACTTAGATATCCCTTTAATTTTCAGGATAGCCTTTTCCACTTATCTACCAGCATAATTCCTAATTACACAGTGCACCATAAGATTACCTATGGTCTCCACCTCCTCTTCTTCCACCTCTCCTCTCGCCAGGCGCTGCTGCTCTATGTGATTTTGCAGAAAATCCTGGATCTCTTGGGCCAAACTCTCAGAATCCTCAGGGTTCCAAAGAGAAACTTCAGGTAACTTGGGTATGATCTGTGTATCTCCCGGTGGGAACCACTTACCTACAAAGAGATCCAGGTAAGATTTGATATACTTTCAACAAGACAGTGGGTTCATAGAGCAATAAGAATTCATAGAGAGGGGTTATATGATGTTACAGTGTTATATTAAGCAACAAGATGAGATAGAGAGAGAATATGTGGCGATGTGGGAGGAGTTACAGGAAAAGGTTATTGAGCAAAGCAGCGTGTTATACAGCAATGGAAGGAGGTACAGGATCGCATTACACAAAGCTGTGTGTAGATATATAATGTGACATTTTACGGTTAGTTATGGAGCAATTGATGGAATTATAGTAAGAGTTTATATGGATCAGTGGGGAGTTATAAAGAGATTATAGAGTGATAAGTAAAGCTTTAAATTGCCCCAGAATGCACAGCTCTAGAGCGGCAAATTCGAAGATGCTTCCTGTGTGTGTCCTGGTCAGCTGTGATCAGGGCAGCTTCTTAAGAGTCACCATTTTTACATATTTTTGAGTAAAAATAACACACATTATACACACAATGTTAATGATGAAAATACCTGTCTATTTCAGGATGCCACAGCGGCCTTGTGCCAGGCGTGTCGAGCCCTGTCATGGGTGTTTTCCAAGCCTAGGGCAGGACGTTTTCAAAGCACAAAATGCAGATGTATATTTTGCCTGGCACTTTCTGATTTACTGTATACACACATACACTTATAATTTTCTATATAAGGGTGTGGTAAACCCTTATCATGGAGTGTGCACAAATATAAAAGTGCCTGGGGCAGCATACAACTTAAATACTCTCCTGCCAGAATACATATGTGATTATGTCTACTTGGAGAGACCTTGGATACAACTAAAAAGGATTAGTATAGTTTAGGAAAACTTCAAATGTTTGTGAAGTATTTAATAAGATTAGCAGCTGTTTAAGCCATGAGAAGATTTTGAGAAAATCTTAATTTTTTTAGATTCGGTCTACAGAAAGTTCCTTCTCAACTGGCTTCAGGATTTCCTGCTATGTTGGAGCTTAGTCGTGTCCAATTCTCTGTGACCTCATGGACCGTAACACACCAGGCACATCTTTATGTCCATGCTGATTCACTTGAAATTCATGGAAGAGATACTGGAGTGGGTTGCCAGTTCCTTCTCCAGTGGGTCACAGCAAACCGCTCCTTGTATTCCTAGGTGTCTCGCATCCCAGTACTGACCAGGCCCAACCCTGTATGGTTTCAGGGTGGTGTGACTGCTTGGTTCCCTGACTGGAATCAAACCCAGGTAGCAGTGGTGAAAGCACCGAATCCTAACCACTGGACCCCCAGGGAACCCATATGTTGGAGCTTAAGGGCATGTAAATATTACTTATAGTATTTGACAAACACTTCCTTCTCTACATATGATCAGAAGCAGGCAGCTGGCAAGATTAAATAAAAGCCATGCTCTTTTTTTTTTTACTTCAAAATGCAGGGTGGCTATCTGCTTTTTTTCTTTTTTTTTTTAAAGGCCAAGCTCATTTGGGTCAAATAAATTGTTGCAGGAGTTAACCATTTCAGTCTTCTTAGAGAAAAGAGCTGTGCAGAGTCTGCTGCTTACATATACCCCGTATATAAGCTTGTCACAATATATATATATATATATATATATATATATATATATATATATATATATATATATAATATATAAATAGCCTTTTAGAATCTTTCTGCAATAAAGAAAATTGAAGTCTTTTATGCAAGCTACCTTTCAAACAGTAACATATAGCAGTTAAAATGTATAGGTTGTATTTAAGTTATTTAATTTTTTTTATTTCAGAACAAAAAGCTCATTAGCAGTTCTAGCTTTTTACAAGTTCATTAATAAAATGATGGAGCTTAAGTGTCCAATTAATATATAAGCGTTGAGCCATCAATTGACCAAAAAAGTGAAGTTAAAGCTACGCTGGCCCCTTACAGACAATAGAAGTACGGCAACGATCCTGTTTATATGGATATGCCGAAATGACACAACCCTCTAGAAGGAATGGAATTATAGCAGTTAAAAGCTGTGAAATTCCTACTTACCTAAGTGTGCAACAAGCAAGTTCAGTACAGGGAAGATAATCCGGGCCCCATCACCCTGCGTCTGATCTAGAGCTGGGAGCAGGTCCTGCACAAGCTCCCCCAAAATCGGCAAAAGGCTTGATCCGCAATTCGCCAACATGGAATGTAAAACACGTGCAGCCCCTGCATTTCTCATACAAAGCCTCCGTAAGCCAACAGAAACCTCACTTGCCAGGTAGTCTGCATTGCTCTCGATCAACTGTATGACTCCCTGGTATTTACAGGCCACGCTGATATCTGAAAGCGTTAGCATTGCTACTCTGCTAACCATCATTGATGGATCCCCGGCTTTCTCCAAGACTGGGTATAAGGTGCCGATAAGGAATGGACGGAAGGATTGACCCATGGCCTTTGCACAATGCGAGATGCCTTCCAGTTGCAGGCAAAGCTTCCATGCGTTTGCGCTCACGTCATGTATGGTTTGTTTTTTAGATGATCCAATGTTAAGGGATGCCATCCGGTCATCAAGTTCATCTCCACTACCCTGGCATGTGTACAGATCCCAGTTGGCAGGGTCAGTGTATTCTTCTAGGAGAAGTCGTACTACATCTCTAAGCTCCACCATATCTATCGTCCGGCTACTCCCATTAAGTGTTTCCACTTCCTGTCCGGCTGCTCCAAGAATAAGCTGGTTGAGAATTAGAATGGAAGGCAAACGGTGTGCTCTGTAAAAGCCCAAGAAGTGGTCTATCAGTAGGCACAGGTCTCCATGGTAGCCCAGCAACCGGCATATACTCAGTATCAAGGACAACACACTATGGTCCCTGAAGAATCTGAAGGTTTTTCTTGGCGCTCCAGCAAATGCTGGATCCTGGTATGAAAGAGGGACTGTAGAGGAGAGACGTTCCTCCACTAACTTCACTGAAGAAAGGTCAAGCTCTAGTGTCTGCAGGAGTGCATTGGAGAGGCGCTGAAGATGGGCTTGGGAGCGCAAGGTAATTGTGAGCTGTGGACCAAGAAGCTGGAGGTATCCAAGTAGGAGACCCAAAGAATGAAGCTTTTCCTCATCATCCTGAGAGCTCAGTACCCTGGGGAGACTTACAGTCAGCGAGTGTAGGCTCTCAGACAACATGTCCCCTAGAGCACGGCAAACTGGTCCTTCCTTCACGACCTCCATAAGAACATCCTTTGCCCGTGCCTTCACCTCTGGCCTCTCATCGCTGATATGTGCCACCACAATTTTCAGTAGTTTCCCTGAGAAACTCTCCATGGCCTTCCAGCATCGGGTCAACAAGCTGTAGGACAGATTCACCATCGCTAACCTCACCTTCCAATGAGGGTCAGTAATGCACCGCTCTGCTATACAGTCCAGATGAGTGGAGAGACGGTCAGTTGTATCGTCCACCCAGAACTCATCTTTTTCCACCAGCAGTTCTGCCAATCTCCCTTTTACTTCAGGGAATGGAGATTTTCCTCTCTCATAACGTGCAAGGCTCTCATCTGACAGCACAAGAACAACCATATTAACCCAGATCTTTAACGAGTTGGTTACAATTCTGTAGCCTTGTTTGGGATCTCCACAGATGATCCTTGCTAGTGAAGTGCAGATTCCAGGGAGGAAGGAGGCAAAGAGATCACCCAAGGTTGGATCTCCTTGGTTGTGTTGCAGTAGCAGATCATCCAGGCACCCCAATGAATCCAAGCGGAGCTCCCTTGAGCTCTCGTGTTCTGCGAACTTCAGCAATAGAGTAATGGTGAATCCCATTTCTGGAAGAAATGCTGGTTTATGCAAGACAGGAAATATGTCACTGCTTGCAGAATTGAGAAGGAAACGTAGAGCACACACCACTGCCAGCTTCAACTCTTCGGGAACTGGCTTGTTTTGGTTAGTAGGTATACAGCTGCAAAACTCATTGAACATTTCGAGCAAAGCAACCTCGCAACATACTGAAGTACGGGAGAGAAGATAGGAAATACACTCCAACACAGTCTGCAGCAGATTTGGATTCTTGGATTCAGGTGTCTTTAAGGCAAAGCGTAGTGGAAACATGACGTAGTCCAGCAAATTCTGGAGTGCGGATGTCTCCATGGTGGCAATCTGAGAGCGCAGAGCCCTGACATTCTGGACAGTCTGCTGCATGGTCAGTTGCACGCAGTAAGGACGTAGGGCATCAAACACAGCATGTGGGTAAAGTGGAGATGCCATAGCAGGGATCCACCCAGACTCTAGAAAGTGCAAAAGAGGTAAACAGGATCAATAACTGTACTTCAGAAGATATAGTTGGGATGTTGTCATTAGTCAGAGGAGACTTCTCAAGCATCTTTAATTCTTTGAAACATCTATTTTAGGTTGTAAAGATAACTTCACAAAACCACATTTCAAATTGCTAAAATGGGACATTAATATTCACACATACCAATGATCTACTTGTTAGCTACTGATAAGCAGATCAAGGGCAGCAGTTTAAGGCAGCTGTCTGTATAAGAGTGATTATGTCTACACATTACACACAGCAGGAAATTCACAATCAAAACATGTCAATACACACATTTAATGAGGAACAGAAGCACTTGCGATTTCTCACTATACACAAATACACTGCACCACAGACATAGTCTCTTTCTATATAAATATACCCAAGGGCAGGGGTCCCCAAACCAGGGCCGCGGACCAGCACAGGTCTGCGGCCTCTGTTCAGCCAGGCCGTATGATTGGAAGGAGATTGTTGTTCCACCCTCTCCTAAACCTCTCCCCCTCCCGATTCCCCCCTTCGGCCCCTCTGATCCTCCCCTTGGCCCCCTTTAGATCCCACCACTCCTGATCCCCTCCCATTGGCGATGCCTACAGCACCAGCAGCACGCCCCCAAACTGCATCTCGCCTGCCGGCGCATCCCAGTGACATCACGCATGCCCCGCAAGGGAAGGGTGAAGCAGGAAGGAGTGATGATGAGGTAAGAAACGCTGATGGGGTGAGATCAAGATGGACCAAGGGATGATCTTGGATGGGCGGGGGGGATTCAAGAAGGGCATTGGGGAACCAGAGGGGAGGATCAGAAGAAGGATCAAGAGGGGCAGGAGGGAATTAGGAGTGGCAGGGGGAAATCAGGAGGGGCAGCGGAGAATCAGGAGCTCCCCAAATGTGTCATTTTTTGATGCGGAATATATGCATTCTTGGTATTACTGTGGCAAATTCTGGAAAATGGAAGTGAAATTCCTATTTACTTGCATTTTCAATGTATTAGATTACATAGTTACATAGGGCCTCATTTTATTATCGGCCGTAAATCGGCCGTAAAGCTGCGATTCCTTGCAGGGGTCCTGTTACCTTGCAATTCAAATAGACGGCGCCGCAAGGCTATCAACTTACGGCCGGCCGTATATCTTGCAACCGGCCGTAAGCTCAGAAATCTTAAAATGCAAAAATAAATTCAAGACGGCACTGTAAAGCTCTGTAAATGCTAGGGATCATAATGGGGGAAATGAGGATTAATAGCAACCCCCTCTCTAGCTTGCACATCAGCCCACATCAGAGATTACATTAACTGTTTATTTTCCGGCCGCAGCGTGGGCGGGTCTGAGGTGCTCCAAGCCCTCGGGACTTTTTACATGGATATGTGACATAAATAAAAAAAAATGTATTTACGGATTTGAGTGTAGGGGAATGTTGTGCTATTAATGCTAACACCTACAATCACTTTATATTCTCCTCAAAGTGCAGGATGGCTTTATTATGGCTTTAAAATGTGCTTAATTGTGTGCCTGCGGGACCTTTTTGCTGCAAGTAAGCTGCGGCTCGGTTTTAGCCTTGCAGAGAGGGTTCCCGGAGCAATTGAATAGCAACCAGGATTTTCTTGCGGCCGAAACTCTTGCAGTCGTTTAAGATCAAAGGCTTTCCTCCGGCGCGTGCGGCCGCAAGGGATAGCAAGGCGCCGGCTGCAAGCCTGCCGGAATCCCCGGCCGGAAGGGAATAGAATAGGCAAATAGCTAGCGGACAGTCCTTGCGGCCCCGCATCTCCTACGGCTGATAATAGAATGAGGCCCATAGTAATTAAGGTTGAAAAAAGACTTTCAGTCCATCAAGTTCAACCTGTTAAGATCTCCTCTGATCTGCAATATGCGGATTAGTTATTAATTAATTTGTTGCTAAATAATTATTAATAGTATAGTATTGGAGGATGAATAAAGAGTTAGTCCACCAAGTTCAACCTTTTTAGATCTCTATTGATCTTTTTAATATGTGGACTATTTATTATTAATTGTTAATTGATCCAGAGGAAGGCAAACAGAAAAAAAAACATTGAAACTTTGCCGATTGTCTCATAAGGGGGAAAAAAGCAAAAATTCCTTCCTAACCCCAGAAACTGGCGATCAAAAAATATATCTAACCCCTTTTTGAAGTTGTCTATCGAATTCACTGTTACCACCTCCTTTGGCAGAGAATTCCACAGTTTAACCACCCTAACTGTGAAGAACCCTTTTCTTTGTTTAAGGTGAAATCTTTTTTACTCTAACCTCAAAGGGTGTCCGCTTGTCAGTTGAAAATCTCTTGCTACAAAAAGTTCACTTGACAAAGCCTTATATTGACCCTGGATGTATTTAAATAAGGTAATCATATCCCCTCGTGAAAATAAGTTTAATTTGGTTAGTCTTTCTTCATAACTTAGTCCCTCCATTCCCCTTATTAGTTTTGTAGCCCTTCTCTGTACTTTTTCCAGATCTAAAATGTCCTTTTTATGAAGTGGTGCCCAAAATCGTACTCCATATTCCAAATGAGGGCGTACTATGGATTTGTATAGTTGCAGAATTATATTTGCTTCCGTTGCTTCTATACCCTTCTTAATACATGCTAATATTTTACTTGTCTTTGCAGCTGCTGCTTGGCATTGAGCACTGTTACCTAGGTGGTTGTCTACAAGCACTCCCAAATCCCTTTCAATATCTCATACCCCTAGATTTGCTCCATTAAGATTATAAATTGCATGGCTATTTTTCCTTCCCAAATGCATAACCTTGCATTTATTTGTATTAAATCTCATCTGCCATTTAGCCGCCCATTTCTCTAATTTATGCGAATCCCTTGGTAGGGAAAGTACTTCATTATCTGATTTTATTACCTTGCACAACTTAGTGTCATCAGCAAAAATGGAGACACTACTTTCGAGTCCTACTTCTATGTCATTAATAAATATGTTAAAAAGGAGGGGACCTAATACTGAACCTTGAGGAACCCCACTTACCACATTAGACCAATCAGAGTATGTTCCATTTACAACAGCCCTTTGCTTCCTGTCTTTTAGCCAGCTCTTGATCCATGAGCAGATATTTACTGCAATTCCTGTATCCCTTAGTTTGCTCACTAGTCTTCCATGTGGCACTGTATCAAATGCCTTTGAAAAATCTAAAAAGATTACATCCACTGAGTTGCTCTGATCCAAGTTCCTACTAACCTCCTCATAGAAACTAATTAGATTGGTCTGACACGACCTATCCTTCATAAATCCGTGTTGACTGCTACCTATGATCCTGTTCAAATAGACATATTCTTGTATTCTGTCCCTTATTAACCCTTCTAAAAGCTTAAAAGCTTCCCAACTACAGATGAGAGGCTCACTGGTCTAGAATTCCCCGGATTTGCTCTTGATCCCTTCTTAAATATAGGTATCACCTCTGCTTTTCTCCAGTCATCTGGTAGAGACCCTGTAGTGAGTGAGTCTTGAAAGATTAGATATAATGGTTTGGCTATTACGGAACCCAGCTCCCTCAGTACCCTTGGATGTATTCCATCAGGACCTGGGGCTTTATTAACATTTATTTTCTCCAATCTCTTTTGGATTTCTTCCTGTGTTAACCAATTATTTAGTGGTGGTAGTATAGCACCATTATGTTGCGGTGTCCCAACCACTGGTACCTCCCTTGTGTATACCGACGAAATAAACCTATTTTGCTCATCTGTCTTTTCCTGGTCACTAATTATCAGATGGCCTGTGTCACATTTTAATGTTCCTATAGCTTCCTTCATCGCCTTCTTCCCATTAATATATTTAAAAAAAAAAAATTAGTGGGAGTGTTCCTGATTATATGGGATTGAACATATTTTTTACCACTATACACTGTCAAAATAATGGAACTCACATACAGCTGTTTTAAGCTTAATGGCTATCATAAGTGTATACCATTAAGCTTGAAACAGCTATATGTGAGTGGGTTTATGATTTGTGCAAAATCCAATCCTTTGCTTTAAAGCTGTGTTACAGCAGGCATTTGAAGGAGCTATGTATAATGTAGCATTTTGGATTGAAGAGCAAGAATGCATTATGTGCTCATTTGCATGTCCCCACCCACAACTGTATTTCTGAGCAGGTAATAGGTTGCTAAACTTATTTTTAGACTTTTCTTGCACTTGTTGCTCACCATACATTATATGGTTGTATATATATATATATATATATATATATATATATATATATATATATATATATATATATATATATATATATGAATAATCAGAGTATTGCAGTATATAGTGATAACTTTTTTTATTGGACAAACATAGGGTTCATGATGAGCTTTCGAGAGCGTTCCTCTCTTTGTCGACACATAGTTCTCAGCAGCGCGACCTTGCTAAAATCCATTGGTAACGCAACATTAAAACCGCGGGCTCGCAAAGTGCAGGTCACAACCGCGGACATCGCGAAGCTAAAGGCGCTCCTTGCGCTGGTGGAGGTGAGCGCCATAGGAGCTCATCCCTACGACCCTGCACGAGTTGTGCATCATACCTACAACCCGCGGAACTACACATCAATACAAAACTCAAAATACACAATTCACAGTGCGAGACCCGTAGCACTTTGAAAAAAATCGGCTCTAAAAAATTATAACCCGTAACACTTACAAAAGGACACTTAGAAAAAAATAAAAAAATCTGAGCCGCAAAAAATACGAACTGAATGGTCGCACCACGCACAGTGAAAAACACACAAATTTACAAACTCAAATAAAAAATAAAATACACACACAGCAAGGGGGGGCAGCCAGGACGTGTGGGAATGAGGTTACACGCCAATTTAAATACTTTTGTCACTCGAAAATCTCCTTAGCGAGAACACATAAAACACCGCCAGGCACATACGACTTTTGCACAGACCTGTACGACCTGCTAAATGCTCCACACCCGCCTAACACATACACAATCGCAGCCATTTTACAACACTAACTGCAAACTAATAACATTACCATTATAAAATGCGGAAATACGCAGCTAAACAAACAGTTTCCCCTAGCGCACGCAGCCTATTTACACTACACACTGCACACATTGCTGACACACCTCAGCTCCACAGCAATGCAAATGTACATTGTATGCTGCAGGAACATCAAAACAGATTGTTAGCTCTTCAGCATATTGCTTCCTGCATATATTAATTACAAATAGGTAAAGTATATTAATTTATAACTTTACTGATTGATTAACATTAAAAAATACATAGAAAAAAAAAAAAAACAGAATCACAATAAACGCTAAAGGCGCTCAGAGTGCGCCTCACAAGGAGTGCAACTACACCAGGGGAGAGGCTCGCAATGTCATCAGAGCAAACCTTACAATGAGCGGTAAAGGAGCTCTGATAACCAAAAATAAAACAACCAAGAGGCTCGCAAGGAGATACTCACACAACCAAAACACTTACTTTGTGTACCAAACAGCATTACCTGCCTTACAATTCTATCACCGTCATTTTTTGAGGGGACAGTCGTTAGTATTTCAGTATATTGAGATACCTTTTGTATTGGACAAACGTCCGATTTATAATGACGAGCTTTTGAGAGGTTCAGTCTCTCTTTTTCCAAGTCTCAAGCAATACTACATGAGATGGAACCCTCAGTTTGAAAAAACAGTGATGCAGAGAGAGTGGAGACAGCATCTGACATCAGGTAAATACATATGGGGGAATAAACACAACATAGTAAAGGAAACATATATACAACAATACAGCAAAAAACAGAGCACTTTGGTCCACAGTGATATTTTTCCTGTTCGACAAACGCCTCACCTAGAGTGCCAGCCTGTTATTATAAAATAAGAAAAAAAAAATCACGTGAAATTGAGTACTGTATTTTTAGTGTTGAAAAATGTGATCATCTTTATTTCAAATGCTTTTCTCTCTTGGACGTTTTTATATTTTCCTCTGAGTATTTTGATTTTTAGGTTTTGGATGGAGTGATCATTCTGGCTAAAATGTTGTCCAACTGGTGTACAATAACTGTTTTCCTTTTGCTTTCTTATTGAATGTAGGTGTAAATTCCTCCTTAGGTGCATTTTTTGGCTGGTTTCTACAATGTAACAGCTTGTGTCATTGTATTATATAAACCACATTGGACGATGTACATGAATACGATCCTTTGATGTTATAGATCTTGTTGTTATGTGTGGCTGTGTCATCATTACAAATGTGTTGACATAATTTACAGGCACTTTTGTTACAAGGTTTAGTTCCATTTCC